>JAOTAY010000190.1:18083169-18110424 GCA_025629805.1 Erythroxylum baracoense
ATATTTTCCAAAGTCCCAATCTACTAACTGCCACCAGAATAGTAAAATAGAACTACGGATATTAAAAATTAATGCTCAATTATTACTCAATAATTAATAAATCTGAATTATGCCAGCAACCGATACAACTGTTAAATAATTTAAGTCACCTTGAATAATCACCAAATATTCAATAAAGTCTCAATACAAAGTCTTGACCCAAAACAAAGTAATGAAATTAAACCATATTTAGCACAATATCAGTCGCTAAATAATAACCCAACCACAAAAATTTTCCAATACAAACATATCATCAACACAACTCCAAATAATTAAATAATTATCCTAAAACCTAGGAATCACTAAATAATTAAATGGGCAGAAGATTAATGTAGCATTAAACTCCTTTATGAAAACCAAGCTCCTGCCATAGCCATAAAATCAGAGGATTAGCATGAATTAGCCATGAAATTTCATGGAGGATGCTGTTAACAATGAACTCAGTGGTCAGCCATAGAAGGTGGAAGATGATGGTTTTAATTTGTTGGAGATAAGGAAGAGAACCAAAACCTAAATCCTCTTTCTCTGTAGATCACCCTCGTAGGTCCTACTCCTCTTCACGTTTGTGCTTTTCCCATTATTTCCCCAGACCAAACACGCCTGTTGCCAGCTCTTCACATTCCCAGACCACGTATGCCTCCATCATGTTTTCGTTGTTTTTTTCTCTTTCTCTACCCAGACATCACACGCCCCCTCTGTAGCTGGATGTGATAATTTTTATTTCCTAGTTCTTAGTCCACCAACTCGCGCTGCACCCTCCTTGTCTCCTTCTGTTTTTTCTATCTTCTTCCTATACCCACACAACCTCTCTATCTTTTAAAACCAACGCATATTAAAACCATCCAAACCTTCTTTTCGTCTATGTGTTTTATTCCTTTTCCAATTGCTACGTTTTACACTTCTTGGCTTCTTACTCCAACGTGCATGGGCTTTTTAACCTTCATATCTTCGTTTTGCTGGCTCTCCTCAAGTTGTCATTTTTGTCTCTTATTTTCTAGTTGCTTGTGCGTTGTGTTTTAGATTGGTCTTCCTCTCCAGTTGCTGGCATTTTGTTCCACTGCTGTTTGTGTTCTGTCTCTTCCTCTTTTAGGTTACTGTAGCTAACTGATGGGACAAATAACTTAGGTTGCTCCTGCTGCGTGTTTGTTCTCGTTGCCTCCATCCATTGACGTTTTATATCTTGCTCTCCCAACGCCTATGTTTTGCTTACTTCTTTCTTTCCAGTGTGATTTCTTTTTATTCCCCAAAACCAACGCACCCTCCATCTTGCTTTTTCTTTATACTTCATTTATATTTTGTTTTTTCTCTTCTCCTTTCCAGCTCTTGTTTAATGTTTTAGACTATTACTTCTTTAGTCTTTTGAGTACCCTACAATAAAAATTACAAATAATGTAGCATCAATTGTCCAAAAATTAATTAATCACATTTAAACCAAAATATGAAAATTTTTGCTTCTATAAACACGAATTAAATGTAAGGCATAATAATTCGAATAATAATCAAATAAAGCTATAAAGACCAATTAAAGTGACAAAAACTTATCTAATTGATATGAAAATATATATAAATAAATGAGTTTGTCATCGACACGCATCACAAATGTGTGCCTCCGCATTAAGAAGCTATAATGATGTTCCAACCAAGTAGCTTAATAAAAGCAGGACTTAGTCGAATAATCGGATCGACATTCATTACCAAATGTTTGCCTCCATGCAAAAAGACTAAGTCCATGTTCAATAAATAAATGTGTTTTTTTGAATAAAAACCTACCGTACTTGTAATAGCTTGACTTTTCATGAAAATGTGCTTAGGAACAGTTATAGAGTTTGAATGACCAAAGAATTATTATTGTGTGTGTGCAATTGAAAAGGGTAAATAAATTAAGACTTAGATCTTGATTAATTTGCATACTTAGTTCAAAGCCCCTAGATATAAATTTTGCATGTCAATGATTTGATATAACTTGAATGATTGTGTTTAAGATTAAATTTATTTCATGAAGTTGAAACCATTGCCTCATTACTTCATTGTGTGTTGTGTGTTTGTTGTTTTGTTTGCTTGAGGACAAACAAACATTTAAGTGTGGGGGTGATGATAAGTGTTAATTGCATTATGTTTTAGGGCTTATCTTATTATGTACTAAGTGTTAATTTGAGTGATTAGTATGTTTTTAGGTTAGAATTATGTTAGTTTGTGTGTTTAAGAGTTTTTATGGGTTAGTATAAGTCTTTGAGCTTAAATATTATGTTTTTGAGGTACCTTAATGTGTTTGTTAGTGTTTCAGGGTCAAAATCGAAGAACGGAGAAGTTTTGGAGACTTTTGGGCTAAAACAACTGCCCACGATCATGGCACAATAGGCCACGATTGTGATAGAAACATGGGAGCCAGCCATGATCGTGGCCTAAGGGACACGATCGTCACAGAGGACTTTGTCATAGCCCACAATTGTGGCAAATGGGCTATGATCGTGACATAAAGGGTTGGATACAGGCCACGATTGTGGCATACAGGGCCACAAGCATGTCCTACATCGGGCTGATGCATAAATAGGAGAAAACGTCAAGTTTTGAGGGATTTTTCTAACCATTTCAAACCCAAAAAAACCTTAGGGCTACTCATGACAAAAAAGGTATTTAAAGAATATAAAGAACATAAGAGAGGAGCATTGGCATCAGCCACAATCCCGAAAACTTAGAAGGCTTTATAGAGAGATTGAGGAAGAAACGAAGGAGGAGAGATGTGGAGAAGAAGTCTACATGAAGTACTTCCCGAAATAGGAGGTTTCCCGCCATTGTTGCCTCTGTAATCCATTCCGAGTTTATTTCCAATGTAGTTTCAATTCTTATGATTATATAGAATTTGAAATAGCCGTAGATGATAGATTTTTTAAATGCTGAGGATTTGTCTAAACTCACCTTCGGGATATTTGTCTTTGATATTAATGAAATTTGATTATTGTATTTTTATTGGATTTTTTGTGATTTCAATTTTGCACTTGCATAATTAGGTAATAAACTAAGAGGGTGAATGATCGACTATTTATGTATGATAAGTTTTAATATTTTTAACCTCGATAATACTGCAAATGCACGAGTCGTTTGCGCAGTACCTAAGATATCGATCCTATGAGGAAGGGTAATTTAATCCTAAAATCTAAAGCTTAACTCAAATTTGGAAATAATATAAATAAACAACTAGGTAGAAAATTAATCAATCAATAATCAACCTCAAGAATTAAATTCAGACATTATAAACAAGATAGCAATTTGCATAACCAATCAAGAATCAACCTAGGAATTACCAATTAAGGGAAAAGGGTTTTAGCCTGACCTTAATGAAAACCTAATTGATTATGGAATCATTGAATTACCAGGTCTAGACGATCCTAGGGTGGATTACTCTCTCTTGAGTTATAATCTTTAACTCTAATTTGTAAACCCTAATTGAGATTAGGGAATTGTAATCTCTTGATTCCCAAGTAACTCAAAACCTAAATTAAATCTGAAATTGTCCAATAACCTACCTAAAACTATACACGATCTCTCGTTACACAAATTTACCAATTTGATTTAATTCTTAATCTATCAAACTACCTAACTCTCGTTAGCTCAATTTGATGATTTTCAATCGGTTCACCCTCTCAGTTTATTACCAAATTATTAAGAATAGAAATTGAATCACAATAACTTGATAAAAACACGAACAATTGACTTTCATTAATATCAAAGACAAAATCCCGAAGGTAAGTATAGACATAACTCGACATTCAACAAATACTATTCTGAAAAATTATCTCAATTCTATACATGAATAAAATTGAAAATAAATGGAAAATATGATTGGAACGGAATGGCGAAGGTAGCAATGGTGAGAGACCTCCTATTCTGGGAAGTACTTCATGTGGCTTCTTCTCCATGTCTCTCTTCCTTCGATCCTTTCTTAATCTCTCGATAAAGCTCTCTCTAGGGTTCAGGATTTGGCTGATGAAAAAATCTCCGTCTTCTGTTCTTTGTGTTCCTTAAATATCTTGGCAGCTTTAGGGTTTGTCTACGATCAAAACGATCTGAAAAGTGCATCGAAACTTGACGTTTTCACCTATTTTTGCATATGCCTAACGCAGGCCACGATCTTGGCCCTACCTGCCACGATCGTGGCCAGTGTCTAACCCTTTCTGTCATGAGCATGGCCCAAGTGCCAGGAGTGTGGCCTAGGACGTGGTGGCTCATATCTCTTTGTCACGATCGTGGCCTAATTTTAGCCCGAAAGTTTCCGAAACTTCTCGGTTCTTTGCCGTTGATCCTGAAACACTAACAAACACATCAAGGTATCTCAAAAACATAAAAATTAAGCTCAAAGATTCATACTAACCCATAAAAACACTTAAACATATAAACTAACACAATTAAAACCTAAATACACGTTAAACACTCAAATTAACACTTAACACATAACAAATTAAACCCTAAAACATGATGGAAATCACAGCTATCAACATCCCCACACTTAAATGTTTCCTTATCCTCAAGCAAACAAAACAACAAGCACACAACACATAATGCAGTAATAAGGCAATGAATTCAACTTTGTGAAATAAATTTAATCTCAAACACAGTCATCCAAGTTATATCTAATCATTAACATGCAAAATCTATCTCTAGGGGTTTTGAACTAAATATACAAATTAATTAAGATCCAAGTGTTAATTTATTTACCCTTTTAAATTGCGCACACACTTCAATAATTCTTTGGTCCTTCATACTCTGTAACTGTTCCTAAATATGTTTTCATAAAAATTTAAGCTTATTACAAGTTCAGTAGGTTTTTATTAAGAACATTTTTTTCTTTATTTATTTAAGTAAAGACTTAGTCTTTTACTCAGAGGCAAACATTGGTGATGAATGTCAATCTGGTTACTTTCAGAGGCAAACATTGGTGATGAATTTCGATCTAGTTACTTAACTAAGTCATTGTTATTAAATAGCTTAGTTCAAATGTCATTATAGCTTTTGACACAAAGGTACACATTTGTATTGTGTGTCGATCTGGTTACTCAGCTATATCACGTTTTCAACTAGCTACTAGTTCTATTCATAACTTGAAGGTCAGCGGAATTGTGATTTATTTTACTTTTTTTATTACCTACCTTGTTGTTTTAGCTACTTGCTTCCATGAAAAATACTAGTCAAGCTACTTAAGTTAAAAGTCTCAAATTATGAATGAATGTGGCAATTTATAGGGTGCTAAACTTACATTAAATCCTAATTAAACTATATATTTATCAAAAGACCCCAATTCACTAATTTTGCTAGCTAATGATTATTCACAACCTAATAAACTAAGTTCAAAATTAAATCAATTTTAGTCTATCTAAGCCATTGACGCATTCAAACAATTCACACAATGCAACCTAATAACTATCATACAATATGAAAAAAAACACAAAAATAAAACATATAACCTTCCCCATACATGATCAACACATTGTCCTCAATGTGAGCAGGGTACACAAATACACCATAGGGGGATAAAACACAATAAACAAAGAAAAAACATAAGAAGAAAATACTAAGAAAGTGAAAAGAAAAGGGATAGAGCATGAAACCGTTAAGGTGACTGAGGTAGTGACGATGTTAGAGATGGAGACCAAATGCGCTTGATGCCGAGCTGACTTTCCTATCTTATAATTGATTCAAAGAGAGTAAAAGAGTTAGTAATACCAGATCATTTCAAATCATTAAAATTTATTTTTGAAATTTGAAACAAATCTAACTATGCAACAATTTAAACCTAACTACCAAACTTGCTAATTTATGGTCATTAACTTGACCTTGTATCATTGAAAACTTAGCCGAGATCAATTATAAGTGGCTTGCTTCCACCCTTCTCGTTCAACCTTAGTTTTGTAGCCTGTGAGTAAGCTACAAATTGCGAAATGATCAGAAGGACAATATTAACAAAGTTGAGAAAACCAAATAAGCTCAGTAATGTCCTTTTTCTAACAAACCGTCAATAAAATAGGAAATAACAAAACTCCCTGAATCTTCCATTGAATCCAACAGTTTGTCCTGTAAAAAGGTGAGTTTCTCTCTTTCTTTGGCAATCATCTTCGTCTCCTCTGCTTCTTCCGCTTCATGAACAGCGATGTTCATAGCTTCTTCAAACTCGATGTCTATTGTCTTTTGTTCTTCGTCCTCTTGCTCTTGAGAAGATTCGAACACATTAATTATCCTGAATGAGCTACTATACTTCATATTCTTTAATGCATCATTCAAGTTGAATGTCATTTGGTCATCATTAATCGGAAAGATAAGGTTCTTTTCATGGACATTTACCAAAGATTTTTCGATGTTTATACATGATATATCAAGAGTTGATGGATAATATGACCCCTTTTCTTCATCCTCTTTCTTGATTTCTTGGTCTTCTATAGGGTCAAATTTAGCCTGATTTCTCCCTGGTTCTTCTAGCTCTACCCCATTCCTAAGTGTGATAACCTAACATGGCTCCATTGAATTTACTTTCACACTATGCAAAAAGTTTTCTATACTTTGATTACAAAATTCCCTAGAAAGCTGACCTATTTGAACCCTTATATTGTGAATAAAAGAGGCATGATCTTTTACTACTCGCTTAAACTTCTTTTCCAATCTCTTCTAGTTCTCTTCCATATCTATGATCTTGTCCATGATTTTGTCCAGCTTGGAATCCCACGAACTAGATTCATCATTTTGAAATTCAAATAGGTCTTGATGTCCCATATGAGTACTTATATTGTTGGACTAATAGAAATCTGGGTGGTTCTGCCACCTCAAAGTGTATAGGTTCATATAAGGATGATGATTTTCCTAACTAAATTGGGGCTCATTGAATTCTGCGAACGTCTCTTGCTCCTTATAATATACATCTTCCATGATCGTTCTTTTATCTCTTCTTAGTATTCAACTCTTCAGATGTCTCATCTCACTCTAAAAACTCTTGATGTGACTCTACTTTACGCCCCAAATTTTTTTACTTTAAAAACAAAAGACCTTAGACTAAAGAACTAAACAAATCGCCTCCCTGGCAACGGCGCCAAAAACTTGATCGATGGTTTACATATGATAAATTTTAATATTTTTAACCTCGATAATTTTGCAAGCGCATGGGTCATTCACGTAATACCTAAGGTATCGATCCCGTTAGGAGGGGTAATTTAATCCTAAATTCTAAGGCTTAACTAAAATTCACAAATAATTGAAATAAACAACTAAGAAGAAAATTAATCAATCAATAATCAATCTCAAGAATTAAATTCAGAAATTATAAACAAGATAGCAATTTGCACAACCTAATCAAGAATCAACCTAGGAACTACCAATTGAGAGAAAGGGGTTTTAATCCGATCTTAATGAAAACCTAATTGATTATGGAATCACTGAATTACCAGGTCTAGACGGTACTAAGGTGGATTACTCTCTCTCGAGTTATAATCTTTAACCCTAATTTATAAACCACAATTGAGATTATGGAACTGTAATCTCTCGGTTCCTAATTAACCCAAAATCTAAATTAGTTATGAAATTATCCAATAGCCTACTGAAAACCTATACATGATCTATCGTTACACAAATTTACCGGTTTGATTTAATTTTTATTCTATCAAACTACCTAACTCTCGTTAGCCCAATTTGATAATTTTCACTCCATCCACCCTCTTAGTTTATTACCAAATTATTAAGAACATAAATTGAATCATAATAACTCAAAAAAACGCGAACAATCAACTTTCATTAATATCAAAGACAAAATCCCGAAGGTGAGTATAGACATAACTCAACATTCAACAAATCCTATTCTCAACAATTATTTCAATTCTGCACAACAATAAAATTGAAAATAAATTGGAAAATACTATTGGAACGGAATGGTAAAGGGAGCAATAGTGAAAAACCTCCTATTCCGGGAAGTACTTTGCGTGGCTTCTTCTCCGTGCCTCTCTTCCTTCGATCAATTCTCAATCTCTCTATAAAGCTCTCTCTAGGGTTCAGGATTTGGCTAATATAAAAAACTCCTTCTATTCTTTATATTCTTTAAATAACTTGGTAGCCCTGAGGTTTATCTAGGGTCGAAACGGTGGGAAAAGTTCCTCGAAACTTGATGTTTTCACCTATTTTTACATATGCCCGATGCAGGCTATGATTGTTGCCCTGCATGCCACGATCGTGGCCAGCGTCTAACCCTTTATGTCATGAGCATGGCCTAAATGCCACAATCGTGACATGATGCCACGATCGTGGCCTAAATCATACCTCTCTGTCACAATCGTGGCCTAGGGCATATTGACTTATATTTCTCTGTCACGATCATGGCCTATTGTACCACGATCGAGGTCTATTGTGTCACGATCGTGGGCCATGGTTTTAGCCTGAAAGTTTTCGAAACTTCTCCGTTCTTCACCGTTGACCCTGAGACACTAATAAACATATCAAGGTACCTCAAAACATAGCAATTAAGCTCAAATATTTATACTAACCCATAAAAACACTTAAACACATAAACTAACACAATTAAAACTTAAATACACGCTAAACACTCAAATGAACACTTAACACATAACAAATTAAACCCTAAAACATGATGCAAATCACATTTATCAGTGAACTGAGTGAAAAATAATTAAACTAGGCTAACGAGAGTTAGGTAATTTAATAGATCAAGAATTGAATCAAACCGGTAAATTTATGTAACGAGACATCTTGCATAAGTTTTCAGTAGTTTATTGAACAACTTAAGATCTAATTTAGGTTTTAGATAAATTGTGAATTGAGAGATTGCAATTCTCATAATCTGATTTAGGTTAATCATTAGGGTTAATGGTTATAACTCGAGAGAGAGTAATCAACCCTAGGACCGTCTAGAACTGGTAATCCAATAAATTCATAATCAATTAGGTTTTCATTAAAGTCGGATAAAATTCCCCTTTCTCTCAATTGGTAGTTCCTAAGTTGATTCTTGATTGAGTGTTACATTTGGTATCTTGTTTATATTCCCGAATTTGATTCTTTGAATTAATTACATGATTGAAATTCTTTCTTACTTCAGTTTTATTCTTTTTGAGTTATTGCAATTTGTTTTCAGCCTTAGATTTTAGGATTAGATTAACCCTCCTCATGGGATAGACACCTTAGGTACTACGCGAGCAAACCATGTGCTTGCAAAATATCGAGGTTAAATTATTAAAGCTTTTTCATATCGAAAACCTGCGATTAATTCTTAATGAGAGATTCCAATGAAAGAATTTTAATAGCCTGCATTAGGATAAATTAGCCTTTCTGTAACTTTATTAATTCCATTTTGATTGCCTTTAGGCTTTATGAGCATCTATAAGCCTTATAACCATATTGGGCCATTGCAAGGCCTGTTAAGACAACCTTTCTGCCTAATACCTAAGTAGTGAATTGAAAAATCTAAATGGAGTTTTACTTTTATTGTGGCTAGTTTCATCCCAGATGAATATATGTGAGTGATCAGACATAAGAGGACATTCAAAGTTAGCATAGCTCTAAGCACATGTAGCTAGCTAAGTTTAATTCACTAGACACCTATCTGATTTCTTCTACATAAACCAATTACCAGATTGGTTGTTATTCCATGTGTGAATGTAACCTATAAACTTAAGACCCATCAATCCCAAGTCTTTGGTCAGTGAATGTAGCTCATCACATTTTATTCTTGTGACTATGTTAGCATTTAGCACTTCCCCTAGGGATAATAAAAAAATTGAAGTCTCCTATTAAAAACTATAAGGAGGTCCTAATTTCCTCAGTTCATTTAAAAGATTTTATCTTTATAACTCCTAGTTAAAAGCATAAATAGTAGTGATACTAAATAGGAGTTTGTTTAGCTAATCTTGTGAGCTCATAATGTAGAAGCTGATCAGTGCAATACTAGTTATTTTACAGACACACATAAGGGTCAAAAGTGACAATTGTATGAACATTATAGAGAAATTCATGGTTACCTAATATAGGCCAACTTTTATTTATACTTTTGGATTTACTTTTTTTCCCCTTATTTTAGTCTCTACTAGACTAATAAAATGTGGCTTCTTAAGGTATACAAGGTCCCTAATTTCTAACTATTTATTATAGCTATTTAAGTCTCTTACGTTACACACTAATATTGCTATTAATGAGAGGAATTACCTTGTTTTTTCTCTTGATTTTCCTACCAGACTTAGTTTTGCTTGGGCTGGATCACTTGGTTTGGGGGAGTTTACCTCTATCTTTATAGTATTGTGTAATATGTCATTTAAATTGCTTGAGTTTTATTTTTATTGCTCTTTTACCTCCTTTATTATTATTTCTTTCCTTTATCAGTCTGTTTTTAAAGATCAAACTCTTCTTGAGGAATTTTAGTTTCCTAGGGAGATGAATTATTCTCCATACGACTTTTTACTTAGAGAGTTACAACTTCAGCCTATAGACTTAGAGCTTTAATATGGCTTTTCTCTATTTTCTTTAATATGGCTTTTCTTTATTTTACGTTGTTATTGCTTTTTAGGATCCATTTCATCTTCTTCTTTCCTATAGTGGGCTTCCATATGTATGTTACTTTTATAAAATCTTCAGTTAAGGATCCAACTTCATTCATCTTGAGTATCTTAATAACCTTTGGAAGAGTTTTGCCTGGTTTTGTATCTATGTCTATACAAGCAAATCCTATCCTTTTAATTCTGGCATTATTTTCATTTAAACAAATTGGCTTTTCAATTTTGCTAGCAATATGAATAAGGCCTTCTACTAACCAATATTCCAAGGCAAACTTATGAAAATTGGCCTATATATTAGGGTCATAACTGTGCATCATTTTTTAATGAACGATGGATGACTTTGGATATGCCATAGTCCATCATTAATAATCCCCTATTCTTGCGGTTCAGTAGACAACTTGAAGATGAAAAGATTATCTTCATTCACCATTACATTTTCCAGGCCTCTTTTTTTCATTTGAGGCTTGCCCATCTTTGAACTACCGAGGAAACCATTATCTTTTCTAGGAAATATCTAACTAATGAAGTTCACCATTTCCTTACACCTATATGAAGAACATCTAAAGGAGGGGTGATTGGTTCATCTAGGTTAGTTTGAGGGACATATTGAAGCTTTCCAAACTCCTTTGGATCACCCATAACCTTGCTCTAAGATTCCTTTTTGAAGTTAGAATCCTAATTCTCCTTGTAATGAACAAGCAATGAGGGATTAGTTTTAAAGCCTGGTAAGGGGAAAAAGTCTTGATCTAAATCTAGAGTTTGAGGGTTAGGGGGTTAAAGTCTTGCTTTAAATTTGGAGTTTAAGGGGAAATGTTATTAAAAGGGTTGGTGGTTAGAGAGGGAGCATAAGTTATAACTATTAATGGTAGAATCCAAAAAAAAAGTCTAGGTGGGACAAAGAAGAAGAGAGGCGGGTTACCAAAAAGAGTAAAAGTGAACTGGGTTTAGAGAAATGTTATTGGATTAGAGGAGAAAGGCTAGAGCAAAACTAGTGAGATTAGAGAGCATCTCTCACCAACTCTTACTAACTTTTATCATTATAAATGTTTCACTACAAAATATTTGTAACTTTTGCATTGATAATTGACTTTCTTTCCTTTTTAAT
Organism: Erythroxylum baracoense; assembly: GCA_025629805.1. Lineage (NCBI taxonomy): Eukaryota > Viridiplantae > Streptophyta > Magnoliopsida > Malpighiales > Erythroxylaceae > Erythroxylum > Erythroxylum baracoense. The sequence goes on from JAOTAY010000190.1 coordinate 18,094,846, forward strand.
GGGATTCAGCATCACTGATCCATTTTATGAACTAGTTTAGCAAACAAAAAGAATGGTAATATATGTATAGATTCCTCAAATAATGTAGAAGCAGACTCTCATTAATAAATTTCTAGGCACTTCCTCAGAGCTAGTTAAATTTCTTAAGGCATAAGACCTTTATCTAATAAGCTATAAGTTACAGTTATAGCGTAGATCAGGTGAAAAGCAACAAAAAATTGTTCCTCCACAATTTTTGTCATAGAATTATGCTAAAGTTGTATCCAGAAAAGACACAGTAGTCTTGGAATAAAAGTTAGAGGGAAAGAAGGTAAACTATAGATTTACTTATTTTAAAAGTTAGTTTGCTGTCATGGGAATTATATTTCATATGTTATCTACATTGTAAATATATTAGTTGGCATGACATGTTACATTAGCACCATTAATTTGATGTCTTACGATAAGTTTTTTTTTGCAAAAAGTTAAAATTTTGAGTATTCTATTGTTGCTTTTTAAATTTGGGGCTAGAATTGTAAAATTCTATAAAGTTTAAAATTTTTGACAATTAACCCTAAATGTAACATAATTTGTTTCTTACACACTTATTATTTGGTTAATTATTATATATTTGTATGAAGTGACAAAGAGAAATTTATTTCATAAAACAAACTATTAAGATGTTAGGTAAAATTAAAACAAAATTTAAGTTCAAATCACAAGCTTATAATATCTAGAACTTTTTTTTAGTTAGCCCTAAGATGCTGCTCTAGCCATTTTATCCATTTAAAGTTCTAAGATTCATTTTATCCATTTCAAATCCTAAAACTCAATTATAGGTATTTCATTTTAATTCCAATACATGTGATCTATTCTAAGCATATTCTCTATTGAAAATCTATAACACCCCCTCTAGAGAACCTACAACTACCTACATACATGTTGTACATACATTCATAACATACATTTCTATACATTTATAAGAATTGTCATCACACATTTTTCTATTCAATTTTGTACATATACATATTATGAAATTTCATATCACTTAACATTATCATTTAAGAGTAGTATTACATCTTTACATTTGTATGATAATCCGAAAGTAATATTACATGCTCTTTCATTACATATACAATCATCTTTAACCAAAAAGATACATTTCAAAAGTACGTTTATTTCTAATGGTTGGCCTTATTCCTTACAAATAATCCTTATGCCTCACAATTATTACTTAGACCTACATGGATTAACACCCATGCTAAGCCTGAAAACTTAGTAAGGAAACATTTAGTTTGGATGACCATCTACAACAGTCATCTGCCAAGCACATATACATTTATGAATATCATAAACTCATATAAATAGAGTGGCATAATTAATCAAGGTACATAATGCAAATATGCTTCAACATATTATTCATATATCGTAAATTCACATTTATAAGCCAAATATTGATATTCAATGCTCATAAACACAAATTATATATTTTTTATGTTGTATCTCTTATTTATTACTCTTTAATTTACTTTATGTTTTAGGCATGCGCATTCCTTTGTGTGTGGATAATGGAAGTTGTTGAAATCTGAAAATATCAAACTTTAGATACTTGAAAGTATCAATCTATAGATACACGAAGGTATCAAACTATAGATATCCCGAAGACATCAAACTGTAGAGACACTATAGTCTCAAAATGAAGACACCGTTGTAGTCAAACTGTAGTAGCTGCATTGTAACCCTATAAGCATTCCTATCTATCCATCACCAAGATAACGAAGCAAGCACTATAACATTTTCCTTTAATTATTTGACAATTTCATAATTAATATATTGATAAATCATATGATATTCATTTGAAATCATAATATATATATATAAGTTCATACATGAAAGTTATAACTTACCACCATTAGAAAAAGGTATACAATTCACACATATTCATATGATTTATTTTGTATCTATTTTGTTCAGTCATATTTCTCTATATACATTCACATAATTCATATATATAAATTCCTATACATCATTTAAATATAAAACATGTTAAATTATACTTAATTATATTCATAAGATTAGTATGTAAACTTGTATAGTGATACTATACACATGTATGCAACAAATATGCATATAAATAATCTATATGCATGTAAATTTCCTTTAGCATGCATTATGTTCAATCTTAAATTTCAATGTCTAATCACATAATTCACATATGGTAAGTCATATTTCATTTATTTCTAGGTGTTTGCAAAGTTTTATAAACATCTGAAAAGATTTAGATATGATTCGGTAAAAATTGGAAGTGAAAAACTTAAAATAATCCAATTTTAGCTAAGGACACGGTGGATCTAAGAATGGAAAACAAATTAGTCCAGAAGCAAGTCACAAGATGGTCTCCACCTTTTCCATTTTCACATAGTAAGCTTTCAAATTAGGCTTAAAATTCTTCTAAAAATTTGTTCCAATATGTCTCTAGTTTCCTTATCATCAAAAATTAGGTCATTTGGACTTCTAAATCATGAGATGTGCACTAAAAATCTCAAACTGCTCCAAAACAGGGGCAGCATCAAGTCACCATTTTTAATCTCAATTTCCAATATCATTAAACTAAGTGTAGTCCCAAACCTTGAAATTGGCTAACTAGCTCTTATAATGCTTTTCCTTCTCTTCCCCTTTAGTTTTACGTGATTCACTAACTAGAAACACCACAAATACATATCTCAATCCCAATTCCAACGTTATAACTCCAACTCTTCATGAGCAAAGCAAAAAAAAGATGAAGATGAGAAGAAAAACCATTAACTTTTACTTTGATTTCCACTTAGGGTTAACTTGATTCCTTATGCAAAATGGAGAGGAAATGAGAGGATAAAAATATGGAGTTAAAACCCCCAAAATTTCATCCATCTCTCCTCTCTTATACTCCCATTTCATGAAAATTTTATACTTACACACATGTTTCAATCCTATTGGACCATACGCTTCAATCTTATTGAACTATGTGTTAACTTTAGTGAAAGTTTACATTTAGTCCTTCTTCTTCCTTTAGTTCCCACATTGGCATATATTGTGATCAATTGATTCCATTCTAGTCGATATATCATATATAATTATTCATGTCCATGTCGAAATGAGCAAATTACCAATTTACCATTGTCTTTTTTAAGTTAATTACCATTATATCCCTTACTATGCTTAGATGCACTTAATTCATTATGTTAACTTCTTAATACACCCTAGATATACTATAATGCTTCTAGGATAGATGTCGGGACCTTACATTTCTCCCCACTTGAAAAGAATTTCGTCCTTAAAATTTATACATGTATTGAATAGCTCTAGTTACTGAATTCTCATCATTAATTCATGTTCCCAAGTTGCCTCTTCAATGACATGATGTTGCCAAAGCACTTTTACAAGAGGAATTTGCTTATTCCTTATCTGTCTCACTTCTCCAGCCAAGATTTCCTTCAGCTCTTTGTCATAAAAGAAGTATGGTTGGATTTTTATCTTTGATACTGGTAACAAATGTGAATCATCATATTAGTATCTCTGTAGCATTGAGATATGGAAGACATCATGTAACTTAGATAGTTCCATAAGAAGAGCCAATCTATATACCATTGGTTCAATCCTTTCAAGAATTTCATACAGATATATAAATCTCGAACTAAGCTTTCCCATTTTCCCAAATCTTAACACTTTTCTTTGGAGAAAAACGTTCAAGAAAACTTTGTCACCTATAGCATATTCAATATCTTTCCTCTTCAAATTAGCATATGATTTATGTTTATCACTTGCAGCCTTCAATCTTTGCTAAATACCCTCACTTTCTCTTCTGTGTCTTTGACTATCTCAAGCCCAATCATCTTATTCTCAGCCAATTCTGTCCAATAAACCAGGGTTCTACATATAATGCTTCATAAGGTGCCATGCCTATACTAGACTGATAACTATTGTTATAAGCAAATTCCATCAAAGGAATGTACCTATCCCAATTACCTAGAAATTCCATAACACATGTTCTAAGCATGTCTTACAGCACTTATATAACTCTCTCAAATTTCCCATCCGTTTGTTTGTGAAAGGTTGTGATGAAGCTCAACTGAGTACCAAAAGCTGCTTGCAAACTTTTCCAAAATCTTGATGTAAATTATAGGTCTCGGTCAGGAATAATTCACAATGGCACTCCATGTAGTCGAACAATCTCATTCACATACAACTCAGCTGACCGATCGATAAAATAATTAGGTCAGACCGATATAAAGTAAGCTAATTTGGTGAGCCTGTCCACTATAACCTATGTCGCATCATGCTTTCTCTGTGTGAGGGGTAGCCTGTAACAAAATCTATGGTGATATTATCCCATTTCCACTGTGGAATTGGGATGGGCTTCAATAGAAAAGACGGGAATTAATGTTTAGCTTTCACCCATTGACAAGTCAAGCACTTAGACACATAGTCCATTAAATCACGCTTCATTCTTGGCCACCGATAATGTTTTTTCAAGTCCTGGTACATCTTGTTACCCCCAGGATGTATGGTGAACACAATATTATGGGTTTCGTGTAATAACTTCTTCTTCAAATCCTTTACTGCTGGTATATATAGTTTACTTTTGAGGTACAGACTTTTGTCATCTTTCACTACAAAATCAGTCTGTTTCCCTTCTTAAACCACTTGTACAATTTGTTGCAAGTTGGCAACATCCATTTGTACATATACTATCATCTTTCTCAAGTTATGACTCACTTTTTACTGAGCTATCAAAGCTCCAGTTAGTGCAAATCTCCATCTACTATGTTATAATGATAAAACTGAAATAGAGACTTCCTACTTAAAGCATTTGCTAGCACATTAGCTTTCCATAGGTGGTAGTCAACTATGCAATCATAGTCTTTAAACAATTCTAGCCAATGTTGTTGCCTCAAATTGAGCTCCTTCTTTGTGAGCAAGTATTTAAGACTCTTGTGATTTGTGTATACCCTACATCTTTCCTCATATAAGTAGTGTTGCCAAATTTTCAATACAAGCACTACTGCTGCCTATTCTAAATCATATGTAGGGTAGTTCTGTTCATTTGGATTTAATTATCTCGAGGCATAAGCCACCACTTTCACACCTTGCATTAGTAAATAACCTAGATCATTCCCAGAAGCATCATTGTACATAACATATCTTTGCTTAGATTTTGTTGTGTCAACACTGGAGCTTCAATGAGCGTCTTTTTTAACTGCTCAAAACTCACTTGGAATCTATCATTCCATTCAAATTTTGTGCCTTTCTGAAGTAACTTTATGATTGGAGAAGCAATTACTAAGAATACTTTGACAAAATACCGATAATAACTAACTAAGCTGAGAAGTTAAGAAAACTTCTCACTTCTATTACATTCCGAGGTAGATTCCAATTGACAATCGCCTCAATTTAACTGGGAACCACCTTGATACCCTCTGAAGAGATAATATTCTTAAGGAAAGAAAAATCCTTTAGTCAAAAATCACATTTTGTCAATTTAGCAAATAACTACTTCTCTCTCAATTCTTTTAACTTTGTAGGAGACATTCTATAAGGTGCCCTTAAAATAGGAACAGTACCAGATATAATTTCAATAGACAATTTTACCTCCCTCTTGGGTAACAAACCTAGTAACTCTTCTGAAAATACATCAGGAAGTTCATTTACTACCAGTATGTCTCGTAAGTTCACCTTCTCCCTTTTTGAATCAAGTATTAAAGCCAAATACTCCTCAAAACCTTTTCTAGGAAGTCGTCTTACTTGCATGGCTGATATTACATTAGTTAAAGGACTAAACTGAGTACCATACACCACTATTTTTGAACCATCAGAATCTTTGAGCACAACTATTTTCAACCTACAATCAACTATAGCTTGGTGTTTGGAAAACCAATTCATACCCAAGATCAAGTCAAATTCATAGAAAGGTAGCTCTATCAGATCAATAGTAAATTATTTCCTATGTATCCTAATAGGGCAATCTCTATACACTTTATTCACATATATACTATAGCCCAATGGATTAGTCATATGTATATCATAGGTAAGTCAATCTACTGATAACATCCTATCTCACACTCCCCCAGCGCAAATGTATGAATGAGTGGAACTGGGATTTATCAATACATGCATATCAAGATCAAAAAGTGAGAAAATACCAATTATAACTTCTACGGCGTCCTATTCCTCAATAGCCTTTATAGAATATGCCCGTGCTAGACTAGCTGGTGCTACAGGATGATCAACAGACTCAAATATTATGCTTGGAGTGGCCTTAGGCTGGCCTGGTCATCCTCTGCCTCTATCTTGGCCTCTAGATGCAATTAGTACATTGGATGCCCCACTACTCCCTTGAGGTTCTCTACTTTGTCTCGGGCTTTATGGACAATTAGCCATCAGATGATCAATACCCCCCACACTTAAAACAAACCCCAATCAACCACCTGCATGTACCCTTATATCTCCTGGTATAGTGTGGGCACTCTGGTGGTCCATCTCCCTGTCTATGTGAAGAGCCTCTACCAGTATTATGTTATAGACTGCCCTTGATGTTTTCCTCTTGCCTGAAGATGAGCCACTTATAGAAAAACTCATCCTTTATGCCTTTTCTCTGTTATCTATCTCCGGCTTATCTAATTTGATAGTTGCTTCAAATAACTAATAGTAGCTCACCTGTTGTAGAGAAGTTACTAGCATTATGTACTCTTTGATGGAATCATTCAATCTATCCTCAAATTGTCAGCATCGAAATGCCTCTGTCAAAACATATTCTGGAGCATACTTGTTGAGACGGCTGAACTCCTTTTCATACTTAGCCAAAGATAAGTTTCTTTGTCTCAAATGCATAAACTACTTCCATTTAGCTTTTTTATAAGCTTCTGTGATATACTTCTTCTTGAACTCTTAGGTAAGGAAATCCTAGGTCAGAGGGTTAGGCACTTGAGGATGTACTAAGACTAATTTCCACTAGTTAAAGGTTGCCCATTACAAGAAAAGGATGGCATATGTAACCCTCTATATTCGCTATAACTAATATTTTGCTTTATCATATTCTTTTAAAGTCATGCCCACAAATTCTTCTACCCCATGCTTTCTTAAGGCTTCTATGGGAGATTTAGGCGTGGTCATTTTATCAATCAATCTCATCATACCATGGGAGAGATTTAGAAACATCTCCCCAAGTACTGATGATATCGGTATTTCACCCCTTGGAGGCTTAGGAGGGCCCGAATCTGATTGATCTCTCCTTATCACACTATCAACTGACTCCTCATCAAATTCAAAAGTGCTTTCTATATCAACTATTTATAAGAAGACAGGGACATCTACATTAGGCCAATATAAAAACCAAACCACATCACACATCACTAGGCTTTTATTGTCAAAAATTGTCTAAATCGTCGCTCTGATATCACAAAATGTAACACCCCTATATGAAACCTACAACCACCCACATACATGTTGTACATACATTCATGGCATACATTCTTATTCATTCATAGGCATTGTCATCATAAATTTGTCTATTTAATTTTGTACAAATACATATTACAAAATTTTATATCACTTAACATTTTCATTTAAGAGTAGGATTACATCTTTACATTTAAATGATAATCCAAAAGAAATATCACAAGATCCTTCATTACATATACAATCATCTTTAACAAAAATAAATAAATTCCAAAAGTGCATTTCCTTCTAGCGGTTGGCTTTGGTCCCTACAAATAATCCCTGTGTCTCACTCCTATTACTTGGACCTACACGGATTAACACCCTTGCTAAGCATAAAAGCTTAATGAAAAAAATACTTAGTTTGGATGACCACTCACAACAGCCATCTGACAAGTACATATAGATTCATGAATATCATAAACTCATATAAATAGTGATGGCATAAATAATCAAGGTACATAATGCAAATATGCTTCAACATATTATTTATATATCGTAAATTCACATTTATAAGTCAAATATTGATCTCCAATGCTCGTCAACACAAATTATTCATGTTGTCATGCTATATCTCTTATTTATAACTGTTTAATTTGCTTTATGTGTTAGGCATGCACATTCCTATGGGTGTTGATAATGGGAGATGTGATATCTGAAGATATCAAATTTTAGATACTTGAAAGTGTCGAACTATAGATACCCGAAGGTATCAAACTATACATACCCAAAGGCATCAAACTGTAGAGACACTATAGTCTCAAAATGAAGACACCATTAGTGTCAAACTGTAGCAACTGCATTATAACCCTATAGGCATGCCTGTTTATCCATCACTAAGACAATGAAGTAAGCACTGTAACATTTTCCTTTAATCATTTTCCAATTAACAAGTCATATGATATTCATTTGAAACCATAAAATCTGTATTTAACTTCATACATGCAAGTCATAACTTACCACCATTAGAAAAAGATATACCATTCACATGTATTTGTATGATTTATTTCATATATGTTTTGTTCAGTCATATTTCTCTATGTATATTCACATAATTCTGGTATAAATTCCTATACATCATTTAAATATAAAACATTTAAATTGTAGTTAATTATATTCATAAAATTAGTATGTAAACTTTTATAGTCATACTATAACATATAGGCAACAAATATGCATATAAATCATCTATATACATGTGAATCTCCTTTAGCATGCATTATGTTTAATCTTAAATTTTAATGTTTAATCATCCAATTCATATATGGTAAGTCATATTTCATTTATTTCTAGGTGTTTGCGAATTTTCACAAACATCTAAAAAGGTTCAAATATGATTCGATAAAAATCATAAACAAAAAACTCAAAATAGTGCAATTTGAGCTAAGCACATGATGGGTCTAAGAGTGCGAAAACAAATCAATCTAAAAATAAATCACATGACAGTCTCCAATTGTTCCATAATTTTGACCTAGAAACATTCAAATTAGGCTTGAAGATATTCTAAACATTGGTTCTCTATGTCTCTAGTTTCCATAGCATCAAAAATTAGGCCATTTGGACTTCGAAAATATGAGATATGCACCAAACATCCCAAGCTGCTCCAAAACAGGGGCAACATCAGGTCACCATTTTCAATCTCAATTTCCAATGTCAAGTGGCCAGAATTAGGTTTGAGTCTTTTCTAAAGATTTTTAGTTCTATGTCTTATGTTTTATGCCATTTGGAATCACCTAATTTAGAGGTTTGTACGCTGAGTTATGGTCAAAATAGTGGGACTGGTTCAAGTGAACCCTAGACAAAATTCCACTAAACATTACTCTCTTATCGTATTCACCCAATTCAATGCAAAATAACACCAATACACTATTCTAGCAACCATTCCTTTTCCAAGTCAATCTTTTTACACATTCAAACATGCACAAGCAGAAATTAAACTAAGTGTAGTTCCAAACCTTGAAATTAGCTAGCTAGCTCTTTTAATGCTTTTCCTTCTCTTCTCCTTTAGCTTTACTTAATTCACCAACTAGGAACACCATAAATACATATCTCAACCCCAATTCCAACCTTATAATTCCAGCTCTTCATGAACAAAGCAAGAAAAGATGAAGATGAGAAGAAAAGCTACTAACTTTTGCCTTGATTTCCACTTCTACTCCCACTTCATGAAAATTCTAGACTTACGCACATGTTTCAATCTATTGGACCATATGCTTCAATCCTATTTGACCAAGTGTTAACTTTAGGGAAATTTCACATTTGGTCTTCTTTTTCCTTTGCTTCCCACATTGGCATATAACATCATCAATATGATTTCATTCGAGTCCATATTTCACATATAATTATTCATGTTTATGCCGAAATGAGCAAATTACTAATTTACCCTTGTCTTTTTAAATTAATTACTATTACATCCCTAACTATGCTTAGATTTACTTAATTCTTTATTTTCACTTCTTAATACACCCTAGACATACTATAAAGCTTCTAGGGCATATGTTGGGGCCTTATAAAATCCTTTATCTTTTTAGGTATTCAACTTTTAATTTCAAACCCTAGGTAAGACCACAAACTCCTAGGTATATAGCATTTACTTTGATTTTAATTTTAAACCTAGACATTACTTCAAGCATTTTTCTTTTAGTCCTAGGTTAAACTATAAACTCTAGGTCTTTATCCACATGTTTTAACTATCATTTCAAGTTTCAAATATTAACCCTAGTGTTATATTTCAAAACCTAGGTAAATCTAAGAACTTCTAGGAATTCAACTAAATGTTTTATATATTTTTATTTATTCTAGTTTTATTCGCTTCATACTTAAATTTATTTTCTTTTGAAACTCTCCAAATTTGTAATTTTTTCAAACCTAAGTAAATGATTAGGCAGTAAAATACAATGCCTAATACCTTTCTTATTTTAAAATTCAAAATATTAACTCAAATTTCTAGTTAGAACTCTTTTATTTTCTTATATTTTTCTCTATCTTTCCTTTATAAGGTTAAGTAGCGACTTAATTTATTAATAATTCAATGCTCAATTCTATTTTTGTTAGGGGGTTCCAAAAATGTCAAAGAAAACTATAGTAACTCCACCAAAGGTTTATAGATTGAGAAAACAAAACACCTTACGAGAGGTTTTCTGCCTTGTTCCTCTCTCAATTTGTTTCATTTATTATTATTTTATGTCTCTTTGCTAGTTATTCATTGTCTCTTTGTTGATTTTTCATTCTCTGTATAAGTTATTCTCTCAATAGTTGTTACATGCTCTCATTCATTCACTTCGTTTTTGGGCTCACCCTTGATTTTTTGTTTTCTGTCTCCTTTCTCTCTTATGAATCACATTGCTCACCATTTTTGCCTCTCATTTGTTTCTACCACCTACTTTTCTCCATCGTCTTTCCTTATTTTTTTGTGTATAGGAGTCCACTTCTTTTTCTCTCTTGGTGTTAACCTATTTTTTGTCATTTTCTTCATGCTCTCACTAAATATTATTTCCATATTTATTTGTGTAAAAGATATAAACATCCCCTAGAGTTTAAGAAACTTTTGAAAAATCACTTAATCTTTAAAATTATCATAACACTCATTCTAGTTTTCAACTTTTCAAAAAAGTTCCTTTCTTTTAGACTTCAGTTAAAAAATGAAACAGACATGACATGATCATTAAGCTTGTACCAATCAAATGCTACTCTTATGATGATTCAGTTAAACTCTTAAACTTGAACTGAACTAATTAAATATGATCCAAACTAATAATTTAATATAATTAACTTAAATTATTAATTTAAGTTAAACTTAATTGGTTTTCATTGGAATTTTAGATTTGAGTTGAGTTACTATATTATTGACATTTGATAAGTCTACATTTGATATTTGTACCACGTGTATTTTGTCAATATTTTTAATCAAAATCTAAGAGAAGGGGTTTTATAAAAAGCTGAAAAACTAAAAGGAGTTTTTTTATAATTTTAAATATTAGGGGTTTTTTAAGTTTCTTAAATTACAGGGGAGGCCTATTTCTTTTACCAAAAATTTGTTTTAACCTTAAATTATTTTTTTCCAAATCATCTTAAATTATTTTTTTCCAAATCAAACCTTATGTCATTTCCTAACGCACTTTGATACATGCATGTATTTTTTCATTTTTTATGAATTTAATTCCCAAGCTTTTTGTCTAATAAATTGATTCCAAATTTCCTAACCCAAAGTTTGAGCACAAATATTAAACCTAGGAAATATAACTATGCTATAACATAATTAAACAAAAATAAACATAAAATTCAATTATGGAAAAATAAAAATAAAAATGTAAATACCTAATTTGAAATAAACAATAGTAAATTGAAATATGGTGTTGAACCAAAGGAGGTTCCAATTGATGTTTCAATGACAAAAACATATAATTACTACTAATAAGTTTATTGTTTTGATGAGAAGTAATATAAGAACAAGACGTGGTCATAAACTTAAGAAGGTAGTTCATAAGTTAACAAAGAGAAGTTGAAGTTTAAAACAATCAAATTGAAGATTAAGTCAAGAATAAAAGAAGATCAAGGCACATGAAGGTTATTTAGTGTTTTGTAATATTAATTGTGATATCATTTAGTCACTTTGATGACCAGAAAGGCTCATCATGTAAGTTAAATACACAATAAGTGAGTTTGTTGGCATATTGGTTAACTAATATATTCTTTTGGTCAAACAATGTCCCTTTAAAGGACAAACTGGTTGACCAATATGGTCGAGTGGTTGACCAATGTGTAATGACTAGCAAATTTTGTGCATTTAATGCACATTGGTTGATCAATATAATATAATAATTCACTAATGTAGATTAGATTTGTAATGACATTGGTTTTTAACACATTGGTTGATAAATATAGCTGTGCGGTCAACCAATATGCTGCTAAAGGACAAATTAGTCAACCGATATGCTTAAGTGATCGATTAATATTCCAATGACTAGTGAATCTATCTACATTGTTTGACCAATATTTAGTAATTTACAACTAAACATTTTAATAAATAATTTTTAGATCTAACGACTAACAGGAGTCCTAAAATTCTATAGATACATGTTTTCTCATTGAGTCTTATATCAAGAAGCATTTGGGTATCTTTTACACATATTTATGTATTTTTTAATTATTTGAGCATTCATTGTCTCATTTTAAGTAAGTGAGACTTTTTGATATTATCAAAGTGATAAAGTAAGCTACTTTAAGTTGTAAGCTTCTATTGAGGTTCTTATTTATTATATTTAGGGTGTTCTAAATGGAATTAAGGTTCCTCTTCACCTTAGAAGAACATTATAAAAGGATTCCTCTTTGGCGAGTAAAGATTGTACAAAGGTTATGATTTCAAGAAGAGTATTAGGAGTGGATGTAGGAAAGGTTATTTGTTGAACCATTATAAATTAGTTTGCATTTCTCTTTCTTTACTCTTTTACGTTATTACTTAGGTGCTATTAAAATTCATTGTTTTATTTCATACTTTCATCCTTTATAAATTATTACCATTAACATATTGAGTTAGTAACTTTTAGTTAAAATTTTTATAAATATTCAATTCACCCTTGTCTTAGATGCCACTAGGACTAGCAAGTGATATCAGATAGGTCTATTAGGCTAGAATTTCAAAAGAAATTCTTTAGGAATGGTCATAATAGTTGAAAGTGTAGACCTAAAAGAAATAGTTTTAAATGGCCACTTTATATATATGAAAATCATAAATAACAAAAATGTCTCCAAATTAAAGGAAGAATGGAAATCTTAAGATAAGAGATTAATTTTCTTAAGTAATAGGGATTTAAACATCTTATTTTGTTCATTAATAAGAAAGAATTCAGTAGAATCTTTATATGTGAAATGACTTATGCATATGGAAAACATTATAAATTACATTTAAAATCATAAATCAAGTTAAGGAGAGCAAAGTGAGCATGTTAATCCACCAATATTAAGTTTTTAAAATGAAACATGATAAAAACATTTGTAGCATGTATACAAGGTTCATTGATATTATCAATACTCTTAAAGATCTTAGAAAGACCTATACTAATGTTGGAATGGTAAGAACTAGCTGAAGATTACTCAATAAAAAAAGAATATGGGACAAATCCTGAAAGTCCATCATACTATCTAGGTGAACTAGTAGGAGTTAACTAAGCATATGGTAAGACTATAGGCCTATGACAGATGGATGGAGGAGGGTATGATGTAGATGGCAAGACATTTCAAAATTTTTGTACCACCTCCACTATCTAAAGTGGTCATGTCATTTTTGGCTTTACAATAGTATGATGCTCAGAGACAACCACGGATCCTCCAACGACCAATATACTATACACGCTAACGAATTGATTGTTATTGAGGTAATTTAGATACTATATTAGGGTTTTATTTTCTTTCTTTTAGTATTTATGCATTTTTTATTTTTTTATTTTATTATGATTTTGTTTTGTTTAAACTTTATTATCGCAATGTAAATTTTATTTTATTTTATTTTTTATTTTTAATGCTTTTAATCCTCTTTTTTTTCAATTTTGTAAAGATGACTGTACATAATATCAGATAGAATCTTCACCGAATTTAAAATAGGGAAGTACCAAAATATTCCTTTCTCACTTTTTATGTTCTAGTAAAATTTTATTTTTTTATACTTATATTGTGTATATTAGGGACAATGTATAATATTAAGTGTCAGGAAGGGGCTAATGAAATTTTTTCTTAAGCTTATTATGATATTTATTATTCATTCTTATTAACTAACATCCTATTTAGTTAAAATATGTCCAAAACACTTCAAGTTATTATCAATTGTTGAACTAAATTAGTATGTAAAATAATGAAAATTATTACAGACTTGCTTTTATAGGCCATATTTTTAATAATCACTGAAATAGTTAATTTGAATAGAAATTGCACAATATTTTCACACATGAATCCTACTTGTGAGCTTTTGAGCTTGAGAGAAAATATATAATTATTTAAATTTTTTTATTCTTTGTTGTGTGTATTATGCATAGTTTGATAATTCTAGAAATTGCTTTTATTATCATATTGAGACCACATTTTTTGCAGCTAAAGGCATTGAAATGATAAAAGCACTTAGATTTAACCCTTTATCTTGGTCTCTTTTCCTTGACTATCATCTAGCCTATTTTTATCCCTTAGAAGCAACCACTTTTAAGACTTAACCTTTTGATTAATTATAACCACATTGATAGCCTTTACCTTATAACCTTTCACTATTTTTGAGCCCTATGTAATTTGCATTTACTCAATTGCTTAAATTTTGAGTTATATTGAAGATTTTTTAAAAAGTGGTTCGATATTTCTATAACTGTTGAATACTTGGTGATTGTTAATTTGTCTCTTCTTAAGTGCTTCATTGTTATAATTTTATATTCTCTCTAAAGTTGCTCGAAGAATTTTAAATGTTGAAAATTATTTGTTGGATATTTAAAAAAGAAAAAGAGAAATGTTGTGATAATTATTAGAGAGTGAGAAGAATTATTATTATATCCATGAAATTATTGTTTGAAGGACTTATGCTAAGAAGAACCAAGTTTTATATATTCTTGTTTATATGAATTTCCTTAAATATTATCCTTTTTAATTATCCCTACCATACCTTTACCTAAGCCTCGTTAAACCTATTTAAAAGAACTTTTTATTTTTTTAATAGTTCACTTATTAGTGGTGAAGAAGTGATTTTATTGCAAGCTTATAGTTAAGAATCCTCCTACGTAATGAGCTAAGAGTTTGTTATATTTTCCACCCTAAACACTTTGATTGCTTTGAGTGAATCCTTTGTGAAGGTGTGAAATTTGTGCTTTTGATTTTGAAAAGGTTATCAATGTGACTGCTGCTGATATTAACTTATGAAATTTGGTTCTAGGATAACTTAAGTCTAATTGAATATTGATTCAATTGATATGATATGATAATTTAGGGTGTGGATATATAGTGTTGGCCTCCGAAATTTTTTTCATTAAGTTTAGCATAATATTTTATGGAATAATCATGGAATTAGAATTTTTGCCTTAGAATAAATAGAATTGTTAAGCATGATTTAAATAAATTATGAGGTCATGATAGAATAATTATTAGAGTTTAATTATT
>JAOTAY010000190.1:18110524-18121034 GCA_025629805.1 Erythroxylum baracoense
AACTTACTATTTAAATGCAGAATTTATGGCAAATGTTGGTAATTACTTGTTACTTTGATGGGCATAACTCAAAGACTGCAACTTGGAGAAGATGAAAGCTTTAGGTGTGGTCCTCATGGAGTTAGGTGAAGAAGAAGCTAAAAAGACAAAAAGTAGTGTGTTGAAGAAGCCAAATGAGTGAAAAAAATCTCAATAAAAAAGTCAATCAAGCATGTAGTTTTTATCTCTTTATCATTTAAAAAAGTCATGGGCCCAAATAAGTCATGGGCCCAAATAATAGTAATCTTAATAAAAATGAATGGGCTCAGATTTTATTTTTTATTTGATATCTTAATATATCTAAAATTTTTATTATTAATTTTTTTGTCACCAATTAAATTAACGGGGGGAAATTTTTATTTTTTTTTTTGGAAAAAAACTTAAAATAATAATATTTTTATATAAAAATTTTTAAGGCAGTGGGGGCAAGTGCCCCCACTTGCCCCCAATGTGCATCCATCCTTGTACGATCCAATATGTGACCTATGCAAAATGGTAGTCAAAGATAGGAACAAACTTTTTTTCACATGCATTTACTCAAAATCTATATGAAGCCAATCACTACATAAATTGGATGGTTCTGTAGTTCATATGAATGGTCTAACTCGCTTAGTTGGATCATCTGTGTTTGCAAGAAAAGAAAGAAGGATGGTGTGCTACTGAAAACAACTCTCACACTCACAGTATATAATATACGGCTGGAAAGGAATAGACCGTTATACAGAAAGGAGTTCACTTGTAAATATCAACTAGCAACACATATCATTAATGAAATCTGAGCACTTGTCACAACAAAGGATGTAGTCCAAAACTTGTCTGATAGAATGAAATTGTGCTGAAACTTATAACTCACCAACTTAGTTTCCCAGCATCCCAACCTTTGCGTTTTGGCCATTGTAGTGTAATTTTGTCTTTTCTACTAGAGACCTTGTTGTAATGATGTATATAGTTTTACTATTATGAAAGAAAATTTCTTTCAATTTTCCAAAAAATAAAGATTACATTAGAGAAAAGGAGATAAATATCTTATGGATTCATTTTTTTAATTATTCTTCTATAATTTTAATGTTTTGTTTTCTATGTTTATGAACTAAGTTTGTTTAATGTCTATGTATTATTAACTTTAAGTTGGGATCGATAGTGTAATTTGGTCTTTTATTTAACGCAATTTGATTAATTGAATCGCTACAATTGGATTATGTTTTTATTCTTCAATTAATATGTCAGGAATATTAGTTTAATGTATGATTTAATATGATTGAGATTGAGAAATCTTTTTGTATGAATAAATATACCATAATTGGAAGGAGTTGCATGCAAACCTAGAATAGGTTAGCATAAATCCTCTAGATTAGGGTCAACCCTATAAAATTCACGAATCGAGTAATATGATCTTAGGAATTTTAACCAAATAGAGGTTTCAATTAATCAACCAAAGATTAGCTGTTAATAGTCTTGAAAAAGATATTAACATAAGATAGAAATTTTCACTATTCAATGATCAATAATTAAATTGCATGATAAAGGGTCAATACTTAAGAAATCTTAAGGGGATTCATTACCTAGGTACTAGTGATTTGATATTAATTAATCTTAGTGTTTCTATGTTCTGGTTTATTATTTTGTTGAATTTTAGTTTTAGTTAAACCATCATCCTAATTTGTCAGTTAGATAATAGAAAAGAGATGACTACTAGTACTTTTAATTCCTGTGGGATTAACACTCGATATTCATTGGAATTATACTATAGTTTATTGGTGCATTTGCCTGTGAGATGTATAGAGTAGAGATCAGCACATCATATTAGTATTTAATTAGAATCAATTGTAATTCTAATTAAATTTTAGTTGAAGTTAGAATTAATTTCAATTAAATTCCTGAATGTCTAAAACCTATTATAAATAAGCTCAGGTTTTAAGAAAGTTATTATTTCTTGCCTAACCACCTCTGCAATAATTATAGAATTCTCTCAACTTGTTTTGTGGATATCGTTAGAGTTCAGACACTTGTACAACTACAATGGTTGAGAAAGTCGATTTCAATAACGGATCAAGAGAAACAATGAAAAAAAGAATCAATCTTCACAATAAGATACGAATTGTAATTCACGCTTTCTTACATTCTATATTTTAATCATGTTATAGAATTTAAGTTATCTTAGTTTCGAGAAATCTTACAAAAAAGTTTTTATAATTATTCACAATAAGATACGAATTGTAATTCATGTTTTCTTACATTTTATATGTTAATCATGTTATGGAATTTAAGTGATCTCAGTTTCGATAAATCATACAAAAAAGTTTTATAATTATTCAGCTATACACAAAATCGGATCCTACCCTAATTTTCTAACACCAACTTTTCTTTGTGAATGAGTTGATTTTATTTGGAAAAATGACCTTGTCTCAAGCTGATAATATTATTGAATGTCTTAATAATTTATGTTGTCAGTCAAGCTTTATGGTGAACTTTGACAAATCCAAGGTTTAGTTCGCACCCCACGCTGCCAGGCTCAAACTAAACTACTTTGAAGCACTAGATTAAATATTCTGGCTACCGAAGACGTCGGGTGATACTTGGGGGGTCCCTTTTTCCCACATTGAAAAGCGATAAAAGTTAGGTCTTTGTGGGTTCGTTGGTAATGTGAAGAGTAAAATCGCAGGTTGGAAATCTGCCTGCTTGTCTACGGCAGGTGGAGAAATCCTAATAAATCCGTCCTTGCTTCCTAATACAGTTACAGTATGTAAAGCGCCAAGCTTCCCCGGAATGTTGTATAAACTCTGTTTTACATAACATGCTTTGGAACCTTTTCTCCGAAGAACTTGTACAAATCCGTGTGTAATATATAAATGTACCCCCTCATTTTCTTTCTAAAAGCAAGGCAAAATTTTACGAGTAAACACTTTTTGTGCTCAAGCTTAAGAACAGGAACTGTAATAATTTTTGACTACTTCAAGAGTATCTTTGGACATCAGAAACACGTAACCAAAAAGTGTGTCCAACCTTGAAAAGTGTCATATGATGTCCTAAAAATGTAACGGGCAGCAAATTTTAGTGGTTACTTTTGGACAGCAAAAGCATCACTTAAAATTTTCATCAAACACGTTATTCGGGTAATTGTTCAATGGTCCTTTTCTACGCGGGCGTGCGTCTGTGTTTGTAGTATCAACAATGGACTCAATGTTGGTGATAGCAAAGCACAAAAAGAGCTCAAACATCAAAGTGGACAGATTTGGTCTGATTTGATCGTCGTCGTCATCTTCGGGCTTCTACAATTGTGTGGGTGGTTACGCTAAATAAGCTACTAACTTTTGGTAGAATTGCGTCCAATACTTGGAAAGCTTTGTTGTACAGATGTTTAATCTTTGAAGCTCTACAAAATCTAAGCCACATCAAGCATGTGTGCAGTGATATGAGATAGCATAACAGAACTGCTAGGTAGTATTTTTGCATTTCCTTATCATTTCTTGTAGTAGCGGGGATGAAAGAAATGCTTGAATCTTATCTTCCGTGATACAAGCATTCCTAATCGATAGTTTGATACCATTTCAATGCAGAGGATTTAGATGCATATTGGCTTACAAATACACAAGAGACTAGACCTTCACTTTTTTAAATCACATCGAGGAGTATAAATTTATTTTCAGATCGTCGTGTTGATTAAGTTTTTAGCTCTCGGTTAGTTGATTTTCTTGGAATACACGCTTAATTTAATTATTCTTACTTTTCCCAAAAAAAAAAAGAAGCAAGTAAAACAATGAGAGATGCTTAATTCAATTCAGAATTAGTGGCTTCAGTTCTTCACTTAAGGCTTTCCTTTAAAAAAGAAGTCTTGAGTTCGAGTCACGCCAAAGGAGAAGAATTAGGAATTTGTCCTATTGATGATTCTCTAGCTCCTGGGCACAGCTCCTTGATTCGATCAATTACGGACGTCTCGCTTCCAGCAACAGTGTGGGAGTTGAAGCTACTAGGGAACCTGAGGCTGCTGGGAACCTGATGCTAAGTAGGGGGCCAGCGATCAATTAGCAGTTGACCAATCAAGTATGTGACGACTCCTTGTGTGCAGAAGTGTACAGGCTACCTAGGAACCTGAGGGGTCTTGGAGTTTCAGATTTACATCCTCTAGAATTCTTAAGGTGGAGTTTTAGAAGCTTAAGATTAGTCCGACCAAACTGAGATACTTAATGTAATAATAAAGAAAAAGAATTAGCCTTCCTGTAGTCACGTTCCCTGCACGCTACCCAAGAGTTGAGAGGTAAAGGTGTTTAGCTTTTCAACGCCCACCTGTGGAAGCCATCATTTTGCATTAGAAGTCCGCACCTTTTGCTTCAACCCCACCTCTTCGGTACTTAAAAATCTGAAGCCAGTCCAAGTAGATGATATTAATTTAAACTATTTTTTGACTTGACACTATAGTTGGCTTCCACTCGTGAATCAAAACCAACAATTATAGCCAAGTTAATTTGCATGATTATGACCACTTCGTGTATCATTGTTCCATCCTGTACAAGATGTCTAATTCCCGGTTTATAAATCTCTTGAAAATTTTATTTTTTTACGAATTTCTGCACACTGTTTGGATTCGCTTCCGGTTTAAGTGGACAACCTCACAAATAAAAAATGGCTTAGTAATTAATTATTGCTGAATTCGTCTTTGCTGTGTCATTCTATTAGAAAGATCTCTTTAAAGATCTACAGAAAAAAAAAAAGTATAGGAAGAATGCCCTATTAGAAACTTGTTAGAATTGGTCTGACTCATGAATCTAACCAACAATTAGCACCAAGCTAATTTGCATGATTATGATCACCCCCTCTCCATCATTCCGTGCTATTTAATTTGCAAAAAGAAGGGTTGAAGATTATAATTTCGGAAGTTTCTGGGAAGCAAATTGAATGAATAAAGCTCAAAATTCGAGTGAAAGAATTTGCTGGAAATAGAGTAAAGGTAAGAATCTATATTTTGTTTTTCTAAAAAATAAATAAAATTTTAAGGCTTATAAATTAATATTAAAATTTGTTCACAAAATAATTCTTAAATTGTAACAGTAACATTAAACATTAAAAAATATATACGTAATGACATTAAGAGCCTATTTATATTATGAATGATTCCATTATTAAATTTCAATACGTTAACAATATGTTATGATTATTTAAGAATTAAATTAAAATTTTTATATTAACGTTAACGTTTCTGGAAAATATAAAAGGAGGAAGTTCCAATCGAGCCGCATGTCTATTTTCCATGTTGTATGCTAAGGATCTTATGAGCAGCATAAAATGATGGATGTTCTGCAATTATACCCTTTATTAATGTCACTTTCCAACCCTAAAATCCGTCTTCAACTTTTGTAAACTACAAAAATAATACGTATATGCTTCCAGTCCAGATGTCTATCCTAGAATTCTGACAGGTATGGTGAAACATTAACATTAACATTAACATGGCTGATTATTTGGTCTCTCCTATAATGTTTTATTTAGTTTTGTTATATTAAATTATAAAAAATAAATAAATTATTTTAATAGTTCACTTACGCAAACCGTGAGATGCTCCTACTAGATGGTATGAGAAGAAAATAGTTCACTTATCGATAGTGTTAAAAGCTTTACGACAAAACAATTATCATGGTTTAGCACTACACGAAATGTAACAGATCACAAGAGTTTAGAAATGTATTTTCACTCAATTTAGAAATCATAAAACGCAATAGTAATACTTTGCATGTTGTGGACTAACAAGTTGTAAAGCATTTTTGGGTTATATGAAATTGAAACTGCGTGTCAAAATGAGGTCTCATCTGCTCCCAATATTTGTCATATTCACAACTCGTGACTTAAAACTCATCAACTACACATATTTGTTTTTTCCTTCATCTCTTCCCAGATTTGGGCCCTTTTACGATCCTTATTACGTGTAGAAAATATACCTTTAGGGGTAAGCAAACACAGCTTTTCTATGGACAAATTTCATGGTACGAAATGTCTTTGAATTGATGAGATAGACCCCTCCAATAATACAGTGGACACAAATTCGTACGTTAGAGCAGTCACGAGGAGACCCTCTCACACAAACCTGAGAGAATATTTATGCTCTTTTTACTTATCAGCCAAGCCAAGAGCGTATAAAACAACGGAACCGATACACTGCAACAGCATATTTCTGCGCACATAATAACAATCAGAATTGATGGGCTTAGCAGATAAAGAAA
The DNA here is from genome assembly GCA_025629805.1 of Erythroxylum baracoense. Classification (NCBI taxonomy): domain Eukaryota; kingdom Viridiplantae; phylum Streptophyta; class Magnoliopsida; order Malpighiales; family Erythroxylaceae; genus Erythroxylum; species Erythroxylum baracoense. The sequence continues at coordinate 18,116,776 of JAOTAY010000190.1, forward strand.
AGATCGGGCCTTTTTTTTTTCCACTCCAAATAAAAGCCAAGACCTTTTTACGACTGGAAGCAACATCATTAGCTCGTAACATTATCTTTACAAGTGAAAACAGCTCAGAAGGGATAGACAAGGAAGGAGAAAACTAGTTGAGAGAAATCGGGAAAAAGTAGCGTTCCGACTTTAGATCAAAAGATTTTGATATAAAGTTCGTGGCTAGAAAGAAAGTGAAGAGAAGGGACATGAAATGGGGTCTTACAAGGTCAAGAAAAGGTCTTACAAGGTCAAGAAAAAAAGAATAAAAAGGAGGGGAAATAATAAGAACAGACAAGAAGAGGGTAGCGATAAAAGCTCAGATAGGATAGCACCAAATTATCAGAAGCAAGCAAATACTACATCGAGCTGGGCCAGAGCTTTCCTCGCTTGAAGTGCTCATCATGGTCGGATTGTTTATACTCTTCCCCTCTTCTGCAAATCCAGCTTCAAGATTACCTGCATTAGAAGCGCAGTGAATGAGATTTGAACTGAAGATTAAAACATTTCATATACAACTACAAAGAGTAAAAAGAAAAAGAAAAAACAGAAGGCTTATTAACTGAAAGCAGGGCCTGTAGGCCTATAGTAACATGTATCCGATACAATTGGAAAGCAGAAAAGCTCTCACTTATCTGGAAACTATACGGGGTTATATAATTTGAGCATGGCCAATTAAAGTATATGAAAACAGCAAAGATATTTGAAGTCAACATCGGTAGATTGTCAATGACAACAGAAGAATACTGTATACAAAGGCCTTGAATTCCATATAAAGCAAGGGTTTCATACGTTATAGAAACTTGTGTTTTTGTCTCGCCTCCATATTGAGGAAGACAGAGAGCTTGGAGAAGAGAGAGAAAACAATGTTATGTGCACTGGAGGACACATTGTAGGGAAAGAAATCACAAAGGTTTATAGGAGTCTGAGTGGGCTATGCCCAGAGGAACCTGAGCAACATGTCCCAAAGCCCAGAAAGAATAAGCCACCTCCATGTGACATCACTGCAGGGAAAGAACTTTAGCCATAAGTAAATTAGCTGAGATTATGTACCACATTAATTATAAAGAAGTAATCTATAAAACTGTTCCGGACAACATTATAGTACTGTATTAATAAATAGGGAAACAAGGTCTCGCGCACTTGGTTTGTGTGGTACTAGTAAATAAAGAGGAACACAGTAAATTAAGATGATCTATAAGAAAGTTAATCACAATGTTGGTTTTGTTAGCTCTAAGGCTTTCAAATAATGATTTTGATAATAACAATCAATAATATTTATTTTTGATTTCAAATTTCAAATTTATTGGATTACCTATGATTTTGATAATAACAATCAATAATATTTATTTTGATTTCAAAATTCAAATTTATTGGATTACCTTATTTATCCTAGAAGATAACGATATATAAAATGTTATATAATAGTTATCTCTTTAAATAAAAAGAAAAACATCTTCCTATTTTATAGAGATCGATCTAATAAACTCATTATTGTAGTAATAAGAAACAGTTTCGACAAATCTAGAATGAATAAATTTCTATTGTTTTTGTATGGACAAAGGATCCTTCTATTTAACCAATTTGACAGTGGCTTCGAAGACATAGTCAAAACGTTATTTAAACAACTAGATACTTGAAGATTCTACAAAAGATAGTGAAAAAGACATTTTAACAAAACCAAAGTCGATTCAATTAGTTAGTCGAAGATAAAGTTAAAGCAATAACTAGTTGAAGGAAATTTATATTTATTTACCCGTACCACACAAATGACAGTAATCTATAAAACTGTTCCGAACAACATCATATTAATGTATTAATAAATAGGAAAAAAAGGTCTTGCACACTTGGTTTGTATGGTACGAGTAAATAAAGAGGAACACAGTAAATGAAGACGATCTATAAGAAAGTTAATCACAATGTTAGTTTTGTTAGCTCAAGGCTTTCAAATAATTATTTTAATAATAACAATCAATAATATTTATTTTAATTTCAAAATTCAATTTTATTGGATTATCTTATTTATCCTAAAAGATAACGATTTATAAAATGTTATGTAACTTAGTTATCTCTTTAAATAGAAAGAAAAACATTTTCCTATTTTACAGTGATCAATCTAACAAACTCATAATTGTAGTAAGAAACAGTTCCGACAAATCTGGAATGAATAAACTCCTATTGTTTTTGTACGAACAAAGGATCCTTCTATTTAAGCAATTCGATAGTGGCTTCGAAGACATATATAGTCAAAAGCTTATTTAAATAAGGCTAAGTTCTCAGTTTATTACAAAAATTTTTCTCAATCCTTGATTTGTGCTAATAAAAAGTGGGGAGGCTGGGTGTAGGATAATCCACCAAAGAAGATGGCGGGGTCAGAATACGTGTAGCCCGCCCCGCCATAGCAGTTGACGGGGTGGGCTACATATACAACCACCCCGCCGAAGGATTTGGCGCAATGGGCAACGTGTCCATCCCACCATGGACGATGGCGGGGTAGACCTAACCGTCATTATTTTTTTTAGGTCTAAAATTATTTTTTTAAGGCCAAAACCATTTATATTTTTTGTTTTAGAGTTTAGTTTAGTTTAGTTTAGGGTTTTGTTTTTTTAAGGTTTAGTTTTGTTTAGGGTTTTCTTTATTTTTTAGCATTAAACGTGTTTTATTTCAAGGTTTAGTTTTATTTAGGATTTAGAATATCTATACAAAATAAATTTGAAGTACAAGTTTTAATTTTTTTATGTTTTTCCTATATTGAAATTATTTTGACTTAATTTAATTTTTTTACAAAATTTATAATATAATACATTTAAAAAATGAAAATATTTAAAGTCAACTTTTATTAAAAAAGGCAAACCAATTTAATTGCATTAGATACTTAATAATTTTCTATCATCTTACAATATTAAATAAAATCACTACTGTACATGACTTGAAGAGGGACAATTTGAAGCATTATGCCCTGGCATATTACAATTACGGCACCTTCGCGGAGAATCAGGACACCGTCTATCCATCTCATTTCGTATTCGAGCACTTTTCACTTTGCCCCTCTTTTTAGCCAACCTTGACCTGCGAAATTTCATTGAAAAATCTGCTTCCTCCCAATAATCAAGATGTAGCGGCAGATAGAACTGACCGGAATACGTATTTCTGTATGACGCAATACTGTATACAGGATGGATATGGATTGTCGGATGAACATTAGATCTCAAACATGTAGCAAAGACGTGAGAACATGAAAAATGAAATTCTGTCCACTTTCTGCAGGTACAAGTTCTTTTTTGAAAGTTAACATTTTGAATATTTCCTCCCCTGTTATTATTCCCATGACGAGCAGTGACCACACTGTATGTACCATACCTCGAGTCATATGATTGGACAGTATGCTTTCGGCCTTTTGCTTCATTTGCCAAATATTTGTGCCAAATATTGATCGGATAATTATTCCGTGCTTTTAGTATGGTTTTTCGATTTTTCTGGAATAATTTAACCGTTTGCTCTAAATTAAAGCGAACACAAGCAGTGATTGGCAAATGTCGTGCTCCTTTGAGGATGTTATTAAAACATTAAGCCATATTTGTTGTCAAAACACCCCATCGGTAACCTCCATCTTGACTCAATGCCCATCTCACAGGTGGAACTTGTCTCTTTAACCAAGTATAAGCTTCTAGATTGGCCTGTTTAATCATTTGTATGAACTCATCAAATTTTCTTCTTTGGGTTGACACTCCAACCTACCATAGCAAAGTTTTCAACCTGTCAAAAAATAATAACAATCATTAGAATATCATAATTTATACTGTGATCAATAATGATTAAAAAATTTTCCACTTACACATGACTTTTAAATTTTTTGGTGAAATTTGCCCTAACATGTAGCAAACAAAAACAATGAAAAGCTACTGGTTCCTTCCACTGTTCCAAAATTTTCATTGCATGTATAATTCCTTTGTGTCTATCGGAAATGACACAAATTTCCTGTATATCTCGACAAACATGGATTCGAAGTTGAGTCATGAACCAACTCCAACTGTCATTATTCTCTTCGTCTACAAGAGAAAAGGCAAGTGGAAGGTAACGGCTGTCGGCATTAATGCCAATTGCAGTTAACAATTTGGATTTATATGGCCCACGCATATGAGTGCCATCGACACATAGCATAGGTCTCATGTGTTGAAACGCTTCAATAACAGGAGCAAAAGCCCAGAACACGTACCCAAAGATATTTGTATCACTAC
>JAOTAY010000190.1:18124339-18138456 GCA_025629805.1 Erythroxylum baracoense
ATTCACACTTCAATCTCAAATCCTAAAATTCACACTTCAATCTCAAATTCTCAAATTCACACTTCAAAGCATTACAACAAATTTTTATTACAACAATTACTACAAAACATTATAACAATCATAAGGGGCAATTTATCGAACACCTCATAAGCAATATGTATAATCTCTAACTAATCACAAAAAAATGAAATTTTCCATTATTTACCAACAATAATACATGTAAACAACAAATCAACCAACAATGACACAAAAAATGGCATATAATAGTAACAATCACATAAAAACTGACCACCCAAAACACCTACGGTTCATATATAAAAGTTGTGTTTTTTGGAGAAAAATACACCCAGTAGAGAGCTTACCAAAAAATGACACACGATGGGCCAGAAAATGCGTAGAAAATGACATGGAAGCAAGGATAATCGCCCAAAACAGACGATGGTGACGGAGTAGAGAAGAAGAAGAAAATAGGGGGTATTCGTCAGGTTAAAGATGAAGAACAAAATGACATCCTTTGGTTTAAAACCAAATGATGTCATTTTATTTATTAACCAGCCGTCAATTACCGATGGAAACTAAATTTTTTCAATATTTAAATTCATCAAATATTTAACTGCGACGTCTTGCCGCTTAATTTGCGACAGAACACATTGTCCGTCGATAAACTAGATATCAATTTAATGACGGATGTTATTCTGTCAGTAAATAACCGACACTGAGCCAAACTCACCGACGGAATAGTTTTCATCGATAAATGTCCAAAGCTATTTAATTGCGGGAAGCATTCTCACAAATTTTACTGACAGGAATGGTTACGTCGTCGCTATATGTCTTTGAGGATTTTGCACAAAATTCCTTCTCTCCACTTTTACCGACGAAAATTGTTTCCGTCGCTATATCTAAACTTTGACGATGTATGTACCAACGGTCTTTTGTATTCCATCGGTAAATAGCTACAGTTTTTATTCCATTGGTAAATTTTTGATGCTAATTTATGATTTTCTTATAGTGCCTACTTAACCTTAACTTAGTTTGTTTTCTTTGTATGCGCAGGCCTACTCTCTAGCCTCTTCTATTTGTTTTCCTTGCAGTTGTTCTTCATTCCGCGACACAATACATGATGTTCCACACCAGATCAATGCAGTGATCGCCCCCACATTATTTCTATCCCTTTCTTTTATACTTTCTATTTTAATTTCTTTTAGTTTTAATGCTTAGCCTTTTTCATGTTGTTTTGTGTTTAGATCCCTCTTTTACTTTTCTGTATCACATTAGGAATAGTGTGATGTTTACGTGTAGGGGGAGTAGTGTAAATTATATATATATAAAGTTGTGTTTGTTATGTACGTTTTCCCATTTAATAATTAGAGATGCATTGTCATGAAATAAACTCGATCGGGATTAGGAATGCATAATATTAGTGAATGAGTATACTTGCATGTTTAAACTGATTGACTTGGATTGATTAAAAGAACATTAACTTGATGTGATAGATGAATGACACTTTTCTTTGGTAAGAATTTGAGCCTTTTGAACAATTTAACACCAAATTCAAGTATTCTTTATTAAGAGTGTTCTTTCATGCTTAAGTAACTGTAGAACTTACTTGTAAATACTAGTTGAGATCATATAAACTTATGCAAACATTGAAATGATTAAGGCAATTAGGATTTATCCCTTTTGGTTAAAAAGCCACCATAATGTCACCCTTAGTGAGCCCCTTTGAGCTTAAATGAAACCTTTTCTTTCTTTAAACCCAAAATATAAGCCTTGACCTTGGTTGTTTATCCTCTTCATTATACCAACCACAACGCATGTTAAGCATTTAAGCATGTACGAATGGGTTTATGTAATAATTGTTTGACCAAGGGTCGGGAATCATAGCATATAGTTGCCTTTTGAGTTAGGAATGGGTTGTGATAATTGGTATCTCTCTTCTACATATTTCTCTTCTAAACTTGATCTTGTTATAAATAAATAAATGAGAAATATAATAAAGAAAAAATAAAAAATCAAGAAGAAAAAAGAAAAGTAAAAAAGAAAAATAAGAAAAAGAAATAGAAAAGAAAAGGAAGGAAGAGAAGATGACCAGGAAATGAGAAAAAAAGAGGAGAGAAGGAAAAATGGGAAGTGTTAATTTTATTAAATGAGAGGAAAGTATTGAGTGTTTTATGGTTCATTATTTTGTATTATTTTAAAGGCTCAATATGTGTTGTGGTTTTAAACTGCAATTTTCCTTTTTCCTACCTTTAGCCCACCCCGTTACAACCAAAATAAAGACCTTCAGATTGATGTTTATGTTTGATATTAGTGGCAGAGTTTGGATTGGTACGCAAGCTTATGGTAGAAGCCTTACATCAAATGAACGATAAGTGAATATATTATCATACCTTTGAATGCTTGAGAGTATGGAGAGTGGAGTGGATGTCTATCACATTTGTTAATGGTTCTTTAAATTGAAGTACTTGCTGATTTTGGCTAAATATGCAAAGAATAGCTTTTTCACGGAGTATTATGAGTTTCAAGTTCTTAGGTTGTACTTATTGAAACGATCATTGATATCTTTGAGTATTATTTGGGAAAATTTTTCTTTCCATTGTTTGTTATTGTATAATCCAGTGTTTTTTATTTTGCTTAAGGACAAGTATAGTTTAACTGTGGGGGAATTGTTGTGTCTAATTTCTATTGCTTTTAATTGCCTCCATATCTTGATTTTGGTTACAAATCCTTGTATGTTGATCCAAATGTGAAATAAATTGAGTGGACATGGTGTGAATATTGTATGAATGTTAATTGTATTATTTTGTGAATTTTTCATGAAGGTTGAAGGGAAAGTCACGTAAATTTTGCATGAAAATAGAAATAAAAAAAAGAAGAAAAGCGATGTCTTAGCAGGACACCATCGTGACTAACATCTAAATGTTAGTCATGGTGGTGACATGACTTGTCACCATCATGACAAGTGCCCTCACGGGGTGACTTAACTTGTCACCATCGTGACCTATTTATTTTCATTAATTCATTAACTTATCATGTGTTATATGTAAGGGTGAGGGTTCGAAACCCTAAACCTATAGTCGTATTATAAATAGAAAGGGAATAGAGGGCGGCAGCTTGTAAATGATTGATCATTCACTCTTCATTCTTCATTCAACACACCAAAGACACTTCGGGAGGGAGAAAATAGAGAGAAAGAAGATCAGAAGAGAAGATATCAAAGAGGGTCAATGAAGAAGAGAGAAACATGGCAGAGAGTTGAAAGCAGAACCAAACCTTCAACCATCTAGTGAGAATAAGCTGACACAAAAGGTGAGAGCTAATGCGAGAAGCTTGAGAGGGGCAGGATATCATCATACTTCATTCACCTAATCTCTATTTGTTTACTTTGTTATTCATTTATTGCAGAGTTTCTTGTTTATTTACTGAACTTATTACTTTGTTATCTTATCGACTGTTATTTTGTTATCTTTTCATAGTTTATTGAGTATCCACTTATTATTGCTTTAATACTTCTATTGCCAATAACATGAGACTAAAGTGTACGGAAATGATGAACTGTGTTTATGCATGATGGGTTGATCTCTTTTTTTTTAAAGAATTAATGTAGCTATTTTAGTTGACTATGCATGATTGAGTTACGAATTTGTTGTCTTATTTATTTCAGTGATTTATGAGTTAAATGGATGTAATATCCAATCATTTCCCTTAATCATGAATAGGAGATTAAATTAGAGAAATTAATTTTTAATAGTCTTTCATTTCAATTAATCTATTCATCTTTGCTCACAATTGATTTCGTTTACTTTTCAATCTATTTTGTGATTTTCTTTAAAGTCTTCACTCAAAAGATCGGGATAGAATGTTTAAGATTACATTTGTTCGAGGTTAATTTAAATGGATTAATTTCACCTCCGTAGGAGACGACCCTAGGTAATCACTACAAACTACCTCGTATACTTGTGAGTAGGATAGTCTAGGAATTTTTAGAACTTATTTAGGCACAACACACAACATGAAAAAAGAAAATAAAAAATGAAAACATCAAGATCAACTCTAGCTTTTTGGATTTTCAGAACTAAGGCTTCAAGATGATTTCATTATATTCTCTTCTTCTATTTCATTGCTTTATATGCAAAATATAAATATTTGTATTTTGAACATGATTATGGATTGTTAAATCTATATTAGGGTTTTATTCTTGAATTGTTTTGTATAACTTTTACCTTGTTAAATTTAGTATATTACTACTTTGTGATATTTTTTATGCGTATACTTGATTTAAATTGAGAGAATGAATTAAGATATTTGTGAAATTAAATTGTACAACTTAGCTACTACCTTAATAGACTTACAAATATTAGGTTAATAAGCAATCTAAGCAATTGAAGAGTGATCTTAATTGTGAGTTAATTATAATTAGGATTGTTTCAAATCCAGTTGAGTAGTTAGGAGTAGTTTTGAGAAATTGAGATACTGCAACTCAACTTTTTTCTATTTCAACTAGGATTACTTAATTAAAAATCAAGAGAGGGTAATAAAAACCTTTAGATACCTAGGATCAAGAATATTTGAATTAACAATGTGAAGGGAAGACAAAACAAGGATGAAATAATCCCTAAGTTTCCATCATTGAGTAAATTTAATTTCATTATTATCTTTACTTGTTCAATCATCAATTTTTGTTAGTTTACTTTAATTTTAAGTTAATTCAATCTTTTGTTAACTAATATAAAGTGTAATTCAAATTGTTAGATGACTATATTCAATTCTCGTGAGAATGATATCAGTTGTACCATAATATAAAACTTGTATACTTGCGGTATAACATAAAATTTACAAACAAATTTTTGGAACCGTTGCTGGGATTGTGATTTTAACATCTTATATAATTTGAATTATTTTAATTTAATGAGTTTGATACTTTTTTCTTATGTAATTATAAGTGCATGAACACAAGAATGATAAGGAGCTTACACAAATTAAGAGATACATTAGTTTCTGACATCACCAAACACGAAAGAGAATTTTGATATGTAAAGTGCCAATAAGCTATAGATAAAAAAATGGCAGAAGAAGGAAATCAAGGAGGACACCAAAGGACCCTTATGGATTTCATAAGGCTAAGGTTTAATGCTAATTAATAGGGCATCACAAGAACCCCCATTTTAGCCAACAAATTTGAGGATAAAGCCAACCTTATTCAAACCAAGATGAAGTTTTATGGATTGGCTAATAAAGAGCCCAATGTACCTTTAGTAAACTTCTTAGAGATATGAAACACATTTGGATGTAATGGGTTTTTTGAGGATGCTACAAAGATGAGGTTGTTACCTTTTACACTGACAGACTCAGCTAAGGTGTGGTTGAACTCTTTTAACCACAAGAATGTCACAACGTAGAAGTAATTAGGACAATCCTTTTTGGAAAAGTATTTTACATTGATGAAGACCACAAGAAAATGATATAAGAAATTTTTAGTAGAGTGATAGAGAGTCCTTATCTAAAGAACATGAATAATTGAAAGAATTACAAAGGCATTGTCCACACCATAACTTACACATATAAAACTAAAGGAATTCTTATTGTGAACATTCTACAATAGAGTTAATACACATACAAAAGGGACTATAAATGTAACAGTTAATGGTTCTTTGAACTAATAGTTTCTCGTGGACAACGTAAAGGGGCAAGCAACAAAATTTCAAAGAGTAAAAGGGAGTTATAGTTATGAATTCAATGAAAGCTTTATAAGCTCAGATGTTGGCCCTTATTAAGTAATTGAGTAGCTTACAAAACTCTTCCTTCAACCCAGTAAGGGCAATATAACATGGAAGTGAGTTATGTGGGTAAGAAAACCACATGAAAGCTAATTGTTTTTTGATGGATAACAATGATATGGAACAAACAATTTCATGTGAGCTCAAAAAAGGAGAGATAATAATCCATACTCTTAACACTTATAATCCTGGGTGGAATAAATACCCAAAATTTTCTTGGACTAAAAAGGTAGGAAATAGCATAAAATCAAAAGATCTATTAGATTTTGAGCAGGATAGGCTTGGATTCTTGGAGTCAAAGATGAACAAGTTAATTGATGTCCTAAGCTTAAAATTAAATAGGTAAGATGAAAAATAGAAGAGGATGAAAACCAAATTTGATCAAATAGTGAAGAACCACACCTCTTCCATTCATAACTTAAAGGTTCAAGTTAGGAAATTTGTTAATGCATTATAAACAAGGATTTTGGGGAGTCTCCCTGTTGTTCCAAAATAAGTTCTAAATATACCTAGGCTATCCTACTCGTAAGCATACGAGGTAGTTGTAGTTGATTACCCAGGGCTATATCCAACAAAGGTGAATTTGGTCCACCCAAATTAACATTTAATAAAAATAAAAACAAATGCAATCCTAGACATTCTAACACAACTTATTTAGTAAAAAGGTTTAAACAAAATAGAACAATTAGAATAAAAAGGTAAACTGATTTAATCGGAAGCAAAAATGATTTGATCTACTGGTGTGGAAAACTCTTAAAAATTAATTTCACTAATTTAATCTCTTATGTATGACTAAAGTGAAGTAATTGGATAATTGTCTTTCCAAAATTAATAGTTGGATTTTAAATCAATTTAAATAACAAACTAATCAAACTTTCGTATTTGACAAGTTTATCATCTAAATTAATTATTAAAACTAACTAATAATTACCCACTTAAGTTAATATATTTCTAATTTATAACTTAAATGTCTTTAGTGTCTTATTCTATGTCAAACTTCTTCTCTCGATCCTTCATTTAATACCAAAATGATGCAACGTTTGGCTATACTATTACATCTAATAAGCTTAAAAACTATAGCAAATAATCAGACAATAAAACAGTCCCTTCATCATGCATAATTAACTAACTTAGCTACATTAATTCTCAAGAACAAGTAATAAGCCCTTCATGGAATAAACACTATTAATCATCATCAAATAATTCAATCCTGTATTTAATATTAATAGAGAAGTCTTAAAGTAATAAAGTAGTGAATAAACTGAAATGAGCCATTGAATAACTAACAGAGTAAATAATGCAGCAGGTATAAGATAGGACGAGCAAACAAGTGGTTTGTTTAAGTGAGGGAGTCGATGGTGGGTCTCACCTTTTGTCGCTATTCACTCTCGCCTAGAAGATGCTCACAGTAACTTCAGTTCCCTGCTGTTCTTCTTCTTCACCTGACTATTTCTTTCTCCTCTATTCTCCACCTCCAGTTTCTATTTTTTCTTTTTGTTCCAACCTCTCTCTATGTGTGTGTCTCCAGCCTCTCGTACTCTTTTTATTTATAGTCCCCACCTAGGTTTAGTTTTTTAAGCCAAAAAAACCTATGACACATAATATTAAAACATTTAAAGAAAAATATGCACGAGGGTGACAATGTTTTTCACCCCTGTGAGGACTCTTGCCACCACCGTGACAAGCTTGTCATAGTGGTGACTTTGACCCCTTGGTCGCCACCTTTCCTTTCATGCAAAATTCATGTCTATCATTTATTCATTCATGCAAAATTTTTGTTATTTTCATCCAACATTTGTAAGAAAGTCCATTCAACATTCCTGCCATTTTCACTCAATTCATTTCAAATTTATATTAAAACACAAGAATTTGTAACCAAAATCATGATATGAAGGCAGACAAAATCAATATAAATTAGACACATCACTCCTAAATAACATTAAAGCAAATCCAAAAGGAGTAATTAAAGGCTATTAAACTAAGAAGTGAAAAGGAATTGGCAGACTAAAAGAGAAGGAAGTCATCCCCCCTAAAGAAGGAAGCCAAGAAAAAGAGGAGTATAAAAATGAAGAAAAATCTTATGTGCCACCACCAACATATATTCTAAAAATTCTATTCTCACAAAGGTTGAAGAAGACCCAAATGGATGCACAGTTTGCCAAATTCTTAGAAATGTTGAAGAAGTTGTAGATTAACTTACCCTCTATGGAGGCTTTGGAGAATATGCCCAAGTATTCCAAATTCCTCAAAGACGTCTTAAACAACAAGTGTACTTAGAGGAAAACCAAATGGTGTCATTAATAGAGAGTTTCAGCTCCTTAATTACCAATCACATACACTTAAAGTTGAAAGATCCAGGGAGTTTTCATATTCTTTTTATAATTGGTAATCTTGAATTTTCCAAATGTTTATATATCTTAAGGGCTCACATTAATTTAATTCCTTTATCCATTTTTAGGAACTTGGGACTAGGAGACATGAAGCCAACATCTATACTAATCTAGTTAGCAGACCAATCGATCAAAAAGTCATTTAGAGTGGTGGAGGACAAATTAGTTAGGGTGGATAAGTTTACCATCTTAGTAGACTTTGTTGTTTTAGATTTTGAAGAAAATTGAAAGTGCTTGTTGATTTGTGGGGGGCCATTTATGAACATCATGGGAGGTCATTTATGAACACCAAAAGAGCACTGATTGATGTGCATGATAGGAAATTATTTCTTAAGATTGGTGATGAGAAGGTGGAGTTTAGTATAAACAAATCATTAAAAAATCCAATAGAGGGAATGCCTATATGAAAATTGTTGTGGTTGATGAATGTGTAAAGGAGAAAAAAGAGCAAATTGGTGAAGAACTTGATAATGACATGGATCAGAAAAATGATGAAGTGATTGAGGAGGATGAGGAGTTAGGTAAAATGTCAAATCTTAAACTAAAATACCCACTCCATTTTCTATTAGGAGACCATATACCATGGAGTTGAAGCCCTTACCCAAAACCTTAAGCATATCTTTCTAAGTGAGGACTAATCACTACCCAATATCATCTTAAACTAGTTAGATTCAAAATAGGAGAAGAAGGTGGTGGAGAATAGTAAGAAGAGATTAAAAGCCATGGGATGGTAAATTTCAAACATCGGAGGAATAAGTCCTAGTGTAATGATGTATAGGATTAACCTTAAAGAGGGATGTAAGGAAGTGAGCAAGAGACCAAGGAGATTGAATCCTAACTTAAAAGAGGTGATGAAAGAAGAAAGAGTGAACTTTTGGATGGAAGAATTATTTATCCCATTTTAGATAGTGAATAAGTGAGTCCAATATAGTGTGTACAAAAGAAAGAAGCTATGACGGTGATAGAGAAGGAAAAAGGAGAGGTAATGTCTACTAGAACAATCATAGGATGGAAGGTATGCATTGATTATAGGAAACTTAACACTACAACTAAGAAAGAACAATTTCCCTACCTTTTGTAGATTAAATAAGTGGTTAGACATGCTTTCTATTTTTTCCTTGACGTGTATTTAGGGTACAATTGGATTTTCATATATCCAAAAGACTAAGAGAAAACCACATTCAGGTATCCTTACAGGACCTTTGCTATAGAAGAAATTTTTTGGACTTTTTAATACACTAACTACTTTTTAACGGTGTACGATGGTGATACATGTGGATATGATTAAAGATATTATGAAAGTGTTTATAGAAGACTTTTTAATTTTCTCAGACTCTTTTTAACATTACTTGAAAAATCTAGATAGAGTTCTATAAAGATATAAGGAATCACATTTGGCTCTTTAAAAAGTGTCACTTTGTGGTATAAGAAGGTGTGGCATAGGGTCAAAATGGAAGTCATTGAAAAGTTTCCTCTACCAAGCAAGGTCAACGGCGTAAAAGCATTTTTGGGACATACAAGATTTTATTGTTGCTGTGTTAAGGATTTTTCGTTTTCTTTCAGTGCTAGACCCTGTACAAATTTATTAATTAAATATGCACCTTTACACTTTGATTCTACTTGTTTGCATGCTTTTGACTTGTTAAAAGAAGCTCTTACTTTAGTAGACCTTACCGAATTGGTCCTTACCGATAGGTGTAGATTATATTATTTTTTTCGGGGTGTTAAAATGTGCTTCCAATTGTTTCTTAGATGATTATCATTTTATATGTTTAAAATTATGTTATTGTTAATGTTTGTATGTATTCGTGCCTAGAAAAGCCTCCTGATTGTGCTTCACTTGGTTCAACCTCTTTCATGATCATGCTCGATTATGCACAATTATGACACCTAACTTCCTTCATCTTCTTCATTCTTCAATCTCCTAATTTTCAACACTTACAAACAATCAAACACCTCTTGAAACATAAAATTAAGATCCAATTCTTGCTCTAAACAAAAAAAACATTTAGAATACATATAAACATTAACAATAACTCAATTATAAGCTTATGCACATGTTAATCATTTAAGAAATACTTAAAACACACTTCAACATCTTGCTAAACATAGTATAATCTGTTGTGGAAAAGAACCAAAGATTTTAAATATCACTCAAAATGGAGGAAAATACAAATTACCAAATTTTGTTTTGTTGATGATCTCATTCTGCTCTCCAAAGTTGATTCTACATCTGTTTTAGCCCTTATGAAAGCTCTCAAGGTCTTTAACTAGATTGTCGGTCGCCAGGTTAATTGCTCTAAGCGTGGGCTTTTCTTTTTAAAAAGTATTGCAGGCCAAGATTCAATCCTAAATTCCATTATAGGTTTCAAATAACAATCTTTTTGAATAATGTATCTTAGCATTCTAATAGCAACTTCAAGATTAAATACAACAGACTTTAAAATTTTGATTGAAAAATAATAATAGGACATCCTCATAAAGCTCTAAAAATCTCTCTGACACTAGTAGAGCGTAGCTTTTTGTTTCTATTTCAAATTCCATCAATGTTTATTGGGCAGCCCATGTTGACTTTCTTATCAATATCATCAAATTCGTTGACAAGATCTTCAACAAGTTTCTATTGTCTTATTGAAAAGAAACTCCTAGCATGGTAAAGATGAAATGGGGGGATATGTGTATTCCTAAAGATCATGGAGCCCTTAACATAATTTTTTTAATACTATGAATGTTGTCATGCTCACTAAATGGTTATGAAGACTTATAACTAATAAGTAGGCTTTATGGTGTAAATGGATTCATAATTTCTTAATAAAGAACAAAAGTATATGGAACCAAAATGTGAAAACTATGCCTCTACAATTATCAAAGCCATCTTAAAGATGAGGGAAAAATTCAGACCTAATTTCATTCAATGGTGAATCAACTAGCTTTTAGTAAGATAATTGACTATCAATAGGTCCTCGGGAGAAAATGGATGTTGCATCAATTCTTAGGCCACTAATTCAGCAATGAGCTTCAATTGTTTTCAAAGAAGGAGATGATTAGACAAGCATCAATCCCCAGTTTATTGAAGTAAAAAATTATTCATGCAACCATTAACACTAAAAATGACAATAATATCTAGAAGCATGATAGTTATGTAATTGCATGTGTTTTAATGTTGAATATGTTATTTATTTCGTGTGAATTTGAGTGTTGTGTGTGCATTTAGGGTGTAATTATGTTTGTTTGTGTGTTTTAATGTTTTGGTGGGTTAGATTAAGTCTTTAAGCTTAAATGTTATATTTTTGAGGTGCTTGTGTTGGACCCCGTTTCTGGAGCCCAACATCGGACTTGGGATCGTGGAGCTTGAGCGTAGAGGAGGGCTTAGAAGTTGGAGATTTGAACGAAAAATCATTCAGAAGCAAAGGCAGGCTTCACCACAGCGTTAAATATCTTCGTCGCGGCAAAATTATACAGGAAAATCCCCCGAACCCTTCAGGAATTTTACGCGGCAGCGAACATATTGAACTTCGCCGTGGCAAACCCGAAATTTTATTTTCGCCACAGCGAACATATGTGAGTAAACCACTGACCTTTCGAGTGAATTACGTCTCGACGAACTCTTGGCTTCACCGCGGCAAAAACCCTTGTAGACTAAACCCTCAACCCAAGATGTCCTATATTACTACATGCAAACTTAAAATCTTTCAACCATATTCATTTGTGCAACACAAAAACAAAATTGGTAAGAACTTAACCACAAACAAACTCTCAAAATCTTAATCTCACTTTCAAAATCAAATACTTCGTAAAAACATAAGGAGAATCATATACAAAACCAACATATACTTTATTAATATCAAAAATAGGAGTTTTACAACACTTTAGTGGACATTTTGAGCCCCTTACAACATAATCCAAAACACAAAGTTTATAAAAAACTAGAATCGCTCAAAATGCGACTAAAGCATTATTTTACAAATCTAACCTCAAAAACTAACAAAACAAAACATGCAATCTGGAGTGATGCCTTAACTCTTGACTACTCGATCTCTTGCTCCTCTTCTGAAGATGGGACGGAATGGGAGGGGGTGAGCTTGAAGCTATAACAGATTTATAATTAAGAAACAAGCAAAAACTATTTTCAAAATTCATTGGCATTATACATTTTGGAAACCATAATAATTTCTCATGAAAATTATCAAACACTAATTTCTCAAAATTCTCACTTTATCAAACAGTTCATGAGCAATTATAAATCATGTATGCATCAGACTTGCTAACATTTCAAAAGCACATAAGCACATCAGAATGGTTTGCGTAAATCCATGAACATGACAAACTACACACTTCCATTTAATGGTCCTGTGTAGTCGTAAAACTTGACATACTATTGCAATTCTACATGGTGGTCTTACGTAGACGTAAACATGAGGGAGTCCATGAAGGAGATCCATGTCACTAGTGGGTAGGCGAGAGAAGCCTTTTCTTAGTCAATGTGCACGTGACTTGAATGGATTACACCAAACTCATATAACATGTAATTCATGAATTGAAAACAATTTGCCTAAATGGCACCTTGTTGGAAACTTATTTTCCTGCACATGAGATATTTCAAAAAGAACATTTCTGAAAACCTGATTCCATAAACTTGCATCTTTCCAAAAATAATCTTTTTCAAAATCTTTTCACAAATCACCAACACAATTCATGTAGCAAACATATAACAATTCCACAATCCAAACAAGAGCAAATAAATGCAACATCTATGATGCAGTTGAAACCATTTAGCTCCCTTGATTTAAAGAAAACAATGAGTGGCTTATTTACTCTATTATAAAAATGTACCCACCTTGAATTCCTTACTTATAAACTTGCTTAGGGATGTCTTTGCTCTTGCTCCTCTCGCCTTCCTTGATTTCCCTTAATAATAATCAAAAACTCCATTCAATAGGAATTCCAATTTAGAACCCAAATAAACATATCCATTAAAACCCATGCATTTCCTAAGCTTTTTGAACCCAAACCCTTTCAAAAATTCAAACTTTTGGGTCAATTTTCTACTATCATTATGATCAAGTAAAAGAAGAAATTTAATAACAATTCCCCTAGAAACATGTTCCTCATTGTCTTAAGTTTCTAATGACACAAAAATCATTCAATTTGGTTCAGTACTCTAAAAGTTATACCCCAAACATTTTATGGCTATTCTTATACTAAAACCACATTCTTTATTCAACTTCCATTCAAAATTTCAAATCCTTAAATACTGAATTAGAACTCCATTTCATCATAAAATTTGTATTTCTATGTCTCTAGTTTACTCTAAATAAAAAATCACTCCAATTGGATAATTACAAAAAAAGTTATGTCCAAAATACCAAAACACGTTTTGTGTTGGAAAGTTCGCCGTGGCAAAAACCAAGTTCACCTATACAAAACCAAGTTCGCGAGGCAAAATTGTCTTAGTTCACCGTGGCGAAACCTAGAAGTTCTCCATGGCAAAAATGTCCAGAAACCCATTCCGAGAATGTGTTTTAGGACATTTTCCATATTCTTACTTCCGACCTTTCACATATGACCCATCTTATCATTAACCCATCTCTTCTACTTCATTTTCAACACAATTCTAATCAAATATCATTCACAACAATTTGCAATCTAGTTTTTGATCATTAACCAAACACAATATTTACATAATCATTCATCAACTTTTTACCCATATTCAACTTCATTTACACCTCTAATTATCACTAAATATGCTTCATCTGACAATCAAGAAAGGTTCATGCTTATACTTGTTGAAGCTTCAAAATCTTCAAACTCTTCAAGATTTCCAAACCCTAGCTTTTCTCTTCTTTTCTTCTCCTTTCTCTTCTTTCACTCATGATTTTTGCTTCCCTAAAATGCAAGACTTCATTTACTTCTTTCACTAAAACTCTAAATGAATGAGCAAAGTCCACTT
>JAOTAY010000190.1:18146672-18170483 GCA_025629805.1 Erythroxylum baracoense
CATGAGGTGTGGTAATTTACCACACCTGGACCCGTTTCTCTGGTCCGACCCGTTCTCTGGAAACGGGATGTTACAAAAGTGATCTATCAAACCTCCATCTCATGCATCACGCATAAACAACTAATGCATAGAATACATAGACACATAAAGTTATTTTAACAAAACAAAAACCCATCATTCTTATAAAATTTTTGAAATGACCCTTTTCACATGCTAAATAAAAATTACCAAATTCATTTTCATTAGTATATAAATCCTTCAAATATTCAAATCTTATTAATTTTTCATTAAAAAAGTGAGAAGAGTAACTTCCAAGATAAGGCGTCTACTATCACATTCTCCTTAACTCTATTTATACTTAATGGCATATGGGAATGTTTTAAGGAATTTCGTCTACTAGTATAGTGTTTGTTCAAGTTAACTTGCCCCTTAAAACATTTCAACAATTTATAATTGGTATATATCACAAATTCTTTGGTCTATAGGTAATGTTGCCATGTTGCTAATTTCCTAACCAAGACAAATAGTTCCTTATCATAAGTGGGAGAGTTCAAGGCTACCCTATTGAGTTTCTTATTGAAGTAGGCTATTGATATCATTCAACGCCAATGTCTAATATTCAAGCATTACACTCAATCTCAAAAGTTTTAAAAAATTCAAGTAATACTAACAAAGGTAATGAACATAATCTGTCTTTAATAACATTAAAGGCTTGTTTATAATCACTATCTCAAAGTAGCCCCAAATACTTCTTAACAATTTTAATAAGTGATGCAACAATTGTACTAAAATCATTAAAAAATACCCAATATAAACTATTCAAACGATGAAATTCCTTAGTTATAAATTTAGGTTTCATCTATTCCTCAATTGCTTTCACCTTTTTCTCATCCACCTTGATATCTTTAACATTAACAATATAATGAAGAAAAAATTTAATTTTATGTAAAAAGTACAATTTTACGATTAGCATATAATTGTTTCATCCTTCACACCTTTAGCACACATCTCAAGTTATAAATATACTCCTCTAGATGTTTGTTGTACATTAGAATATCGTTAAAGTAAACAATTACAAATCTACCTATATATGTATATAATACATAGTCTGTTAATCTTGTGAAGATGCAAGGTACATTAGTAAGATCAGATGACTTAAGCAACCACTTATATAACCTATATTTAAAGACAATTTGCCATTTATCACCTTCTCCCATCCTAATATGGTGATATCCACTTTTCAATTTACTTTTAGAAAATATGCAAAAATCATACAATTCATCAAGTATATCATCTAATTTAGGGATTAGGGTGTTGATACTTTACCATTATGTAGTTGATAACTCTATGATTAGTACAAACCCACCAAGTGTCATCCTTATTAAACATTATAAGTATTAACACCATTGAGGGACTCATGCTTTTCTTTATGTAGCCTTTAGCCATCAACTCTTCTACACGTCTTTGCAACTTCTTTGTCTTTTTTGGATTGTTCTTATAAGTAGGTCTAATAGAAATAATAACCACTAGTATAAAATTAATTTGATATTCAATTCCTTCCATAAATAGTAATCTATTAGGGACATCATTAGCTAGCATATCCTTATCCTCCTATGATACTAAAAAGAGCTGTATCTTTGACATTAAAATAAGCCTCTTTCTATAAAATTATAATCATAGGTTGGTTAGTATAAAAATATCACTCTTTTTTCATAACAAGTCATTTATTTCTTTATTTTTATTATTTCTAATTCTTTCTCGTTTTTGGAGTTCTCACTATCCCTCTCTTTTTACTTATAACAAATTCTCTCTCTTTTGAGCTCTCTGCCTCACTTTCTTCTTTTCTCTTCCAATATTTCTTTCTTTATTCTCTCTACCTAACTACAACTAGTCCTAGTGGACTTATTTATGATCTTAAATGGAAAAGACTAATGTGTTTATCATCCTTCCCAAAAACGTACCTATTCTTGATTTAACTATGCATCACCCTTTGATTATATTGCCATAGTATTCGCAATAGCATGTGACTAGCCTGCATAAGTACCATATCACACAAGAATTCATCCTTATACCTCCTAACAAATAATGACACTAGCACTTGTTTATCCACTTTGATCTCCTTATATTTATTAAGTCACTTAAATTTGTATAGTTTTGGATGCTTCTCAGTAGACCACCTAACTTTTCCAGAAGAGTAGTACTAATTATGTTAGTACACCCTCCATTAATATTCATACTATATACCTTATAGTGAATGAGACATCTAGTACAAAAAATGTTCTCTTTTTTTCTTTTTGCTTTAGTTCATCCTTCTTAATTTAATGATTTAATGCTCTTTTGGCAACTAACATCTCATCCTTGATAGCATACTCGTCACCTTAACCACTAAAGATCTCTAATAATGGTTTAGCTTCTTTCTCCTTTACATCACTCTTACTCATTAGCTCTCCGTCACCTCTCATGGTTATAAAACCTCTAATTTCAGCATTGTAATATAATATATCTTACTCATAAATAATAAAAATATTTAATATCTCTATTTTGAAAGGGTTGAGAATCAATCTTATCTTTACTCTTTATTATAAACATCCTCTTTAAACTTATGTAGCTTTGCTTTTATTTTAGAAAAGCTCTTATTGTCCTTTTTTAAATTATGCCTCTAAGAGTTATTAGTACTAGTGGGATACTTTAATACTCCTTTACATTTAAGTTGCCTTTCCACTGTCATCGTCATATGCATCATCCCTTTTAACTCTATATAGTATTGTAACTCCACTATATTGGCTATATCTCAATTCAACCGATTTAAGAATCTTATCGTAGTCACTTCTCTTTTCTCTTCTATATTAGATTGAATCATATCCATCATCTTATAATAAGCTTCCATATTTTTTTCTCCTTAAGTAATAATTTCTAACCTTTGATATAAGTGTTTGTAGTAATCGCTGAGCATAAATCCCTTCCTCATAAGAGCTTTTAATTTATTCTATGGTTTATAGTTTACTCATGATTTATTCTTCTATTATTGAAAAATTGATTTCACCAACTAATGGCATAATCATTAAACTTTACTAATGGCAGCTTTACCTTCTTCTTTTCAAAGTAATTACAATAATAAAAGATTAACTATATCTTTGTCTCCTAGTTTAAATAGGTTTTAGAATCATTATTACCCTTAAAGGAATGGTCATCTTAATATGGCCAAGATTTCCATCCATTCCTTATGAAGCTCCTGGCTACCTGTTTTGTTCCCAATTATGCCTAAATCCTCTCTGAATTCAAAAACCAACCCCTTCATCCTCAAATGTAAGTTTAATATCATTAACACTTAGTTCATTCATCCTCAAATATAAGTTTAATATCATTAACACTTAGTTCATCATTCTTCTCATTAACCATAACTGGAATTGTTGAATTACGCCTATTATACCTTTATCATTAAGAGTTTGAGTCCTTAACCTTAGCATACAACATATTCATTTTCTGAAGCTATTATTGCATGGCCTGCAAAAAAGTTGAGTTTTCTTTCTTTTCTTTTGGTGCTAAAACACCTTTAGAAGATATTTTTGGAAGTTACAAAAAAGTTAGTGAAGAAAAAAATTCTCATGCACTCCCTTACATGTTTACTTTCAAAGTGACAACCAGACATGTTTCAACTTTTATTTAAATTTTCTTGATGATAATCTTAGACTTTCTATCCTTTTTCCACTTTTTGCCTCCTTCACAAGTTCTTTAAAGAACTAGACATACTCAAAAAAAGACTTCAACCTGATGAGGTCCAAGAAACCTACTTAACTAATGGTTGAGGAAAGAAAATAAATCATGGGTTATGTAAAAAGTAAAGAAGTTGAATAAAATAAGGAAAATTAACAAGAATTTCAAACTATATTTGAAAGCAACCATATATTCTTGCACCACTTTCTTTTCTTTTCTTTAATAAAATAATAATACAAATAATAAGGTTTAGAACAATCTTGATGTGAAAGTTATAAAGCTAGGAATTGAAAAAGGAGGATCCATAACATAATAAGAGGTAAAAAACCCAAAAAACAAGATGATGATGAAATTTGGCTTTTGGTTGGAACTTTAAAAACTAGAATATGATGCAATAGAATGAAATGAGGAATCATAAAAAAACATTATTTTTTAAAATTTTTAATAAAGTTTTAATTGTAATTTAAATGATAGTAAAATAAAGACAAAAAAATAAACATAGTTGACTTAGGGAAAGCTCTGGTACCAACTATTGTGAACTTACCTAGAATATAATATTAAAAAACATAAACAAAATTGACTCAAAAGTTAGAAAGCTAAATCAAATGTATATAAAGAGAATTGACACATTGATTATAAGAATCAAGAACTAAATTCATTAAGTGAATGCCATAAAGAAAGAACTATTTGGTAAGTTTAAAGTTTAATAAAAAATAAGAAAAAGAAGCAGTCACAACTCTTAATAAGCAAAGATGTCAACAACTAAACTAAATTGAAAAGAAAGACCTTTTAAATATTTAACAAAAATTATGCTTTCGAGTAAATATAATTATGTTTGTTAATGTTTGGGATATACTTGTGTATAAGGTTATAGATATAGTGAAAATGGAAATAGACTCTGACATATCTTTTTTAGAGATAGTATCTTAAAACTTAATTTTCTAAAAAATTATACAAGTTAGCATGTGATTAGTTTAAAGGCTATATTTATGTCAAACTCCTATATTATATTAAATAAAGTTAACCGATAGTTTGTTTTTCCAAATTAGATTCTCAATATACCTTTTAAAGCATAATCTATATGTATATCTAGAATCAACACTTTGGAAGTCTATTTAACGCTTTTACTCCTAACTGTTGTGACTAGTCCACTAGACATAAGTAATTGATCTATTAAAATTTAGCTAGCCACAGTTGCATCAATTTTAGGTTGCTTAAAATGATACCCTTATCATTAAATGTTTATAAAATTATTCCAAAACTGGAGTAGTCATCAGGTGTAACAGATGGCATATCGTTAACTCTTACTTCAAAACTTTCATAATCATAAGTAATATTTCAAAAGTAAAGCCTTTATAAAAAAATCACTTTATTTTCCTATTTATCAAAGAAGGTAGAAAGTAGGATATCTTTGTTCCTTAGTGTATTTTATTTAATGTGAATTGTAATCCCTCCAAATATTTTGAAAGAAGTATAAGGAAGCTTCAAAAGCTTGATGCACCTTTTCCCGAAGAAAAGTATTATTGATTAAATATAATCTTGTTATTATAGAAATTAACCTATTTTTGTTTCTTTTCCTATAGAAATATTTCTGCTTTTTTCCCTATTCTTTAACTATGTCATTTGATGAAATTGGTCAAAAGGCGGGCTTTATTGAGGAGCATGAAGCTACGACCCTAAGAATACAAATAAAAAATATCTCCTTACTACAATAGTTGGGCCTCCTTTTCTCCTTTAATGTCTATTACTTATTAAGGAGCCTCTAAAGATCACAGGTTATTGGCCTAACAATCATTCTCCACTACCACTTAAGCTCCTCCTACTTTTACTCCTGGAACTTTTTCTTATACCTATAGGCCTCCAAATACTCCTCATATCAAGGAAAAGTTTTACCCTAAGTAGAATTTTACCAAAGGAGATTCACTATATAATGTTGCCTTTGGGGTGATTTGCTCATAAATTTGTGATGAAAAAATATTCAAAATTCCTTAATAACCAACCTTTTCTCTGCTCTAATAAATAATGTAAAACGATCTCATCAAGGTAAGAGTTGATTTCCTTTTTCATTTTTATCTAAGTAGACAACCTATCATATTGAGATATCTTTTTCTTTCCATGTAGTTTTCCAACTCCTTTAGTATATTTATCATAAGAGTCACTAAATCCTACAACTTGATGAAGGCGAAATCTTGGAGACTTAGATGATATAGGTGACAAGGAATACATGAAATTGTATGGCTTAGGGGTAAACGAAAAGAAGATGGAGAGATGGAGAACAATATAGTTGATATGGGGCTAATAAGTCATATTATTACTTTAAAAATTAGATTTTTGGAGATTTAAAATAAGGTGCATGCTTTGAAGGACAAAAATTCTATCCTATCTTGCTAATAACATACATTTGAACTTATCAATTGTTATAGATATAACAAAAAATTAAAAAAGAAGAACCTCAAAGAAGTGTCATGAGTTGTTTTGAAAGATTTTAAGGTGTGAAAGAAAGTAAATTGAAGTTTATTGAACACCTCCTTTACAGATCTCAAGATAAAAGAGACTTATAAAGATGTGGAAGAGAATGAAGATGTCTTTTTTACTTATCAAAAAATGCCTAATGAGTTTGTGAATCTAGATCCTCTTAGTGAGGATGATGAAAAATTTGAGGAAGGAAGCTTGTTATATTATATTGAGTAGACATACAAGAAACAAGGAAGTTGATGAGTTTGTTGTACCCTAATTATGCCATCAAGTTTTATTGTAACGATGAGATAGGATTGATCACTTATACTTGTTTCTTCCTGTTTTATTTATCTTTTCTCAAAATTTGAAATTTTACAATCCTTTGGATAATGAATAAAGTTCTTGTGAACTTCATTTTTGTTTTATTTTTGAAAGCAGTAAAACAGACATGTATATGTATGAAATGCTTATAAGTTTAGTACTTTATTTATTTGTCACAAAGAAAAGCATTATATAAGATCTTATTGAAAATAAGTAGGGAGATGTTGCTCAATTTATGTGAATAACACTTCAGTCCCTTCTAAGTGAAATTACTTGTATTTGTTAGGTCTAACTTCTTATTGACCTGGAAAGGTCTTTTGAAATTGGGTGCCAACTTATTTTTTGATAATTTCTTATCTTTTGAGCTTATCTAACGTATAAATATTTTTCAAAGCCGACATACTCACTACTTTGTCCATTGTTTACTAAATAACTTAACTAGTTGATAAGTTTCCTACTTGAGATATGCTTTACTCGTCTCTCTTATAATAAATCCAACTTCTCTTATAACTCAATTTCATTTTTTAAGGTTCAAATGGTTGATTTTAAAAGTTAGTGATTGTTAACTCCACTTTTTGAGTGCTTTCTCTCCAAAAGTGAGATTAAATCTGCTTTCACCTATTCTGCGTGGGAGCCTAGAAGATTAACAAAAGCTCATCTAACTTCCTTATGCTTGTTTCATTTACTTATCTAAAAAGTCATGATCCATTTTCCCAAAGTAAGATACAAAGGTAAAATATTGTTTAATCTTTAAGCCTGTGAAAAAATTTAGAAAATCCTTGTTTTTAAATTATGTCCCATTACATGTAATTGAGTCATAAGTACTCTAAACTGATTGACGATATTAGTCCTTATAAATTGTTCCATTGTCTTTCGTTTCACAATAGAATAATTCTCGACTTCAACCTACTTAGTGAAATATTTAGTTGCTACTAATAGGAGTTTGCATTAAATTTTTTCGAAAGGAAATAAGACCAAAATATTCATTCCTTATGGCTTGAGATAAAATTGTAATTGATGATGTGCCTATGATGTCAAAAAGAATGAAACTAATACTTAACATATGTTTGTACATAACTTTTGCATCCTTCTTGATAGTAAGTCGATAACATATCTTTATAAACAGAATATGCTAAGGAATTGTCCCTTAATGGGAGTTCCATTATTCTTTATGACACTCCCTAAGGATTATTAGACTTCTAACTCAGAGAGATAACGTATGTAGGGTAAGAAATAAAAGAATTTATAAAGCATCCCAAAAATGATTATACACTTGAAAGCCTGCTAAGAATCTTTTGTACCACTTTCAAATCATCATAAACTTTCATAGCTAAAAGTACTCGTAGATTGAAACTTTTCATCCATCAAAAATCCATGAAGAGATCACTTGGTTTATTTTCTTATGTAAGGTTCCGCAAATTAATTCAAAAAACTTATTAGATGACACCATGCCACTTACCCCTATCTTGTGTAACCAATACGTCTTATTATTTTGCTTTTGATGAACTTGTTATATCCTTGTTTGAATCCAACATACTTAATGTTTGTAACTTATAAATTTCTTTATTAAGGTCTCCTCTTTCACCAAAATTTTTAAAAATATATTTCACCATCATTTAAGAGGTTGACCAAATGGTAACCATATTTAGCTAAAGATTTTAAACTAGGCAATAAATATACATTTGAGTTCCTTAAATTTGGCCTCATTGTTCCTAGCAGGGAAGCCATGCCTTATTGCATATTACAAGTGTAGTTCATAGGTCTGTGAATATATAACCATACATCAGTACCTCTTGTAGCTGAGGATTCAACTATATAAAACAACCAAGTTGCATCCTCATGAGTAATAGGTTATAACTATATCTCTTTTTAGAATGTTGACTCCGTAATTAGAATAGCGCACCTAATGATAAAATCATATATGACTTATCAACAAGATAAATAACATTTAATTTACTAAAAGCCATATACCATTTCACTAATCTTTTTGGAGTATTTGTACTGTGTAAAGTTATTTATAAAGGTAGATCCAATATGACATTATTAATATGAGCTTGGAAGTGTGGGCTTAATTTCTTAGCTAAGATGACAAGGCATAAAAGAAACCTTCCATGATATCTTGTCTTTAAAACCATTTAAGATGCAATTCACATAATAAATGAGCTTTTGCGTCACCTTAAGCTCCTCAATCAATGTAGAATTAATTTCCATTTTAAAATTTTCTAGGCACAAAAGAGCTCCTCTCTTTGATAAGGGGTTGAGAGCAGAAGAGGATGTCTAAGGTAACCTTCTAATTATTTGAAAGCATATTGGCCTGCTTAGTCTCATTCAAATGTTTTTGGCTTCATAAAAATGTTTAAAAATGGAAAATAATGACCTATTAACCTAGATAAGTAGAATGATAAGTTAGATACAAGACATATTAATTGTTGTACCTTATTAACCATCTATAGAGGTTTCCTATTCATATTTGCTCTAATCTTCTAAACGTTAATTTCAATTTCTCTTTGTATAACTATGAAACTTAAGATCTTTCTTTTACTAAGCCTAAATATACAAATTTCTAAATTAACACTACAACAAAGTTAACATTTGCCTACTAAAAGAAAAATGTGGCTAAATATCTAAAAAAGGTCACCTATAGTTTTTAGCTACATTTTGTTTTATCGCACAAAACGTTGTCAAATTCTCATAGCTGAAAACTATAGGCGATGTTTTCAGAAATCGTAGCCAATAGTTTTTGTCTACATTTTTTCGTAGCTAAATACTATTAGCTACATTTTCAGTATTGCAACCAAATATTAGCTAGTTTTTAGCTACGTTTTAGAAACATAGTCAAATGTTTTTAGTTTTGAAAACGTAACCAAATATTTTTAGCTACATTTTCATAAATATAGCCAAATGTTTTTAGTATGTTTCCTAAAATGTAGTGAAATTTTTTAAGCTATGATTTTAGAAATGTAGCCAAATGTTTTTAGCTACGTTTTATAATATGAAGCCAAATTTTATATAATGTTGTGATATATTATTTATTAAATTTTTAATCCATATTATTGAACAATATAACTTGTATATAATGTATCGATATATTTTTTATTGTGAATTTATTATACAAATAAATCATATAAAAATATTATTAATTCAAAATATCGAGCATTATATATAAAAGTAAAATTATATAAATATTATTAAATTATACCAACAAAAAGAATATTTTTCAGATACAAGATATTAATAACAACTTTAACAATTTTTGTAGACAAAATAAATAAAGAGACCAATTTACAAATTATAAATGATCATATTACAAAAATATTGGAGCATAACTCGAAGGACTACCTAATGTTGTCCATGTCGATGAACCTATAATAATAAAAAAAGCTTAGTTAAAATATACTAAAAATAGTGAGTATTGAAACAATAAGTATTTACTCTAACTAAAGCAAATATCACATAACTTAATCACTCAATAGTTGCATCTTTATCAATTCTGTAATCTGACAAAAATAATAAATTTTAATTATAATACATATAGGAATTGAAAGAAAAAAAGATAAGAGATAAAATTAATTCCCTTTGCTTTCCTCTTCATTTCTATCATAATTCGGGCCAAGTAATTTGTTGAATAACATATTATGTTTTACTAATTTTGCTCGAGTTTCTTGTCCCTTGATGAGGTTAAAACATTTAGCTTAGGTCCATAGCCAAGAACTTTGACATAACTAGAACATTTAGTAAGTACGATATCATAAATGTCTTCTGCATTGAACTTATTTCCCTCAGATATAAATTTCTCTAATAACTCTTGCATCTTATTCTAAAATTAAAATTTAAAACCAATATTCAATCCAAATATTATTACTTACTACTACATTAATAAATGAACTAAAATATTGAAGAAATTTTTATACTTACATAGTTGTTTTATGCTTCTTCTGACGCCTACCCTTTACCTTCCTTACAGTGAGTGAATTTATATAGTGTGATCCTATCACATTCTTATCTATGAAGTTCCTTCTCATTCTGTTTTATGAAAGAAAAATACAAAACAGAATAAATAATGTAGTGTTTATTGATATAAATATAACTTGCAAACAAAGATCTTACTTATTCATTTTGAAAAACTACAAATGATTTTGACCTTTGATTATGAAGTTTTTTCATTTTTGATCTACTAATATTTTCCTTGTCACAATTTTCATAAATAAAGAAAAAAGGATTAAGTAGTCGTTAAATCATCTAACAAGATTAATAGAAGCAAATGTGAAGGCAAAGAAAACAAACATGAACTTTCAAGTCAGCTCAATAATTACACAAACTATTCCAATTTTCTTTAGACATTCATTCAAGAATATGTCTTCGTGCCTCCGCATTAGAAGAAAAAGATTTATAATACTTATGTAGCTTGAAACGATGATCCCTAATCCTTTGTTTCAATAATGAAGTAGCACAGTTTGAAACATTTAGATTCTCAATATCCACAATATTCAATTTCAACTGTGAACAATAAGTAAAAGTGTAATTAATTTTAAAATCATTGAAACAATATTGCCTATAGTTAAATATATTGAAAAATTACCGCAACTTTATCGAAAGCGTTTTCAAGCAAGTTGCCTTCCTTCTAATCCTTAAAATGTTTTAGACAAGGTAATTTTGTTCTCACAATATCCCCAATTCACTTGGCAATTTTGCATTCTTTACAAGACGACCTTGTTGAGTGTCAATCTGTATTGATAACTTTCCATTCATTGCAACGTTTATTAGTTACAATTCACAACCTCTAATTTTACCTTTACATATTTTTCTAATACTAGCATTAGAAGCTAACAACAAATAAAAAATGTAAGGAAATATTATAATATATAAATAATGATAAGGTTGAGTGCATCCTTTTATAAAATGGTTTTTAAAAGAAAAGTTTAGCATCCACACTTTTTAATACAAATCATTAGCATGATATCCTCTTCATTTAAATTTATGTTTTTGAAATTATTTTTTAAGCTATTAATGAATCCTTTTTAAGGATTTCTCTAAATGTATGAGTAGGAATTCTGAATAAGCATGACAAGGGAGTTCAATTTCTTTCTTAGCATCTTAATTAAAAGATAAAGGAAAAAATCTTGTGAGGAGGAAATGATAACCTAGGAAACCAAAGATGGAAACAACCTAAACCCTTTTCATGATTATTTGTTCACAAAAATTAAGAATATGAAATTGTATTTCCAATAAATTACAAGGAGACATAAGGAATGCAAATAGCGCATTAAGGGTGCAATAAAAGATGTGAACAACATCCACACGCTATAACTCTTATACTATTGTGATTAAGAATTAATAACAACCATTATAATATACTTTGTAAGGCATTATCTTGGTGTAAAAGTTCAAGGATTGTTTTCAAGTTTGAAGACTAATCATCCAATGAGCTATAAATAATTAGCCAGATATGCCAAAATCAATATGAAAAATAAAGAGAAAGGAATATATGGGACAATAATGAATGCATTAGTTTTGATGATGAGTTTAGCTCAAAATTATCCAACGTGATTGGACCAATAATGTCATCCTGTCATGTTTCCTCAAGAAGGTATAGAAACCTGTTTTTCTCTAGTTCTATAGTAGCTTGACATCAATGAGGCATTATCTTCAATGTGAATTTAATTAGATTATTGTTCCAAACCAGCTTAATTTTTGGTTATGAAGTTTGGTATAACATCAATCCCCATCTAAAATGTCCAGTATCCTAAATGAGATCCCAAATAGGAAACATTTTTGAAAGAACCATTTCATTTTCTTGTTTATCTTCCCAATCACTACTTCTATGAACTACGTTAAGTCTCTAAACACTTACAAAGACTTGTAATTAAAACCAAACTATTACAATAAACAAAACCCAAATTACTTAAAGAAGAAGAACCTCGTGTGGATGAAGATGAACACTGGAGACAAAGATGGACAGGTGGAAGAAGACAAAGATGGAGTGTGGATGAAGACAATGATGGACCACTTCAGTTGTTAGAATGCGAGGAAG
Source organism: Erythroxylum baracoense (assembly GCA_025629805.1). NCBI lineage: Eukaryota > Viridiplantae > Streptophyta > Magnoliopsida > Malpighiales > Erythroxylaceae > Erythroxylum > Erythroxylum baracoense. The sequence goes on from JAOTAY010000190.1 coordinate 18,159,196, forward strand.
AAAATGAAGATAAAATCAAACACTGCTTCATAATTAGGTTTTCAAAAAGCAAAATACGATGTCATTTTAATGGATAAAATGATGTCATTTTTGTAGCTGAAACTATGCATTTTGTACTTTAGTTAAGAAATAAAACTTTTGGTTACAAAAATAATAATTTTTGTGGATAAAAGTGGCTACAACTATTTCTTCTGTTCTTCTTCTTTTGGCTATGAAAATATTTTCGTAGCCAAAAGAAGATGAACAGAAGAAATATTTGTAGCCACTTTTAATTATGAAAATTATTTTATAGCTAAAGCCATTTGGCTACGATAATATATTCATACCTAAATGTTTTATTTTCGTATCCAAATAAAGTCATATTTTCGTAGCCAAAAGAAGAGAAATGAAAACATTTGATTACAAATAAATTTTCATAGCCAAATAGTTTTAACTCAAATGACAAGATCTGTAACTTTTAGCTACAAAATGACACATTTGGCTTCGAAAATATATTTGTAGCCAAAAGAAGAAGGATAAAAAAGAATGAAAAACTTGCACATCATTGTTTTTAATACAATGGGCTACAATTTTGGAAAAATGTAGTTAAAAGTGTGATTTTTAACGATTTTAAAAAAAATGTAGCTAAAATGTGACTTGTAGCTAAGATTTTCAAATCGTTGCCAAAAAAGCGTAGCCAAAAGGCTACTTTGTTGTAATGTAAGTTTCACATCTTATCTTCTAAAGCATTATAGCAAGTCTTCTAGATGATCCTTCTCCTTCTTTGTCTTGATGATTACATCGTCAAATTTGGTCTTTATATTTGAACCAAGTTGATGGGGAAAATAAAATTGACTAAATGCTAATATGTGCTACCTATGTGATAAATGGCAATACTTTACAGTAGAAACTTGCTCTGCGAGTGATAAATAACTTTTTTTTTTCTTGATCTGCTTTGTGCATTAAAATTTGATTATAACCTAAGTAAGTATCCATCTTATGTAAGAGCTTATGCCTTGATCGTATTATTTATTAGTTGATTAATCTTTAACAATGATAATTATCCTTGGGACATGCTTTGTCTAGGTCAGTAATATTGCACGTTAGCCGGTTTCCGTTACTTTCTTTACTATTACCACGTTTGCTAGCCACTCAAGATGGTCCAACTCCCAAATAAACTCTACTTGTAGTAATTTGCCTAGCTCCACATCTATGGTCTATTGTCATTTAATAACAAGGTCTGTGTTTTCTACTTAACTGACCATGCAGTTTATTCTATATTTGGCTTGTGGGTTATGGCATCAAGGCTTATAACTGGCGTGCGAGAGGGTGACCATGTACATATATTTAAATGCTGTTTAATAAAATTTTGCCTACCTATTTTGTGATCATTAGCTAATGTTATTCATATTTTGATATTTTTCCTATAGGGAATTCTTCACCATTTTCCACCGATTCAATCCTTTGCTCCTTATCTGGATCTCTCACCTTAAACTCACCCACTATTATGGTATATGAGGTCTTATAGTCCTTTACTGAAGCCAGTGACATTTATATCATTCCATTTGATCTCCCCACACCTCTCCAATTTCTTTTATCATTAGAAACTTTACAAGTAACAGATAGGGTGAAAGCACTTGCCTACTGCACACAACATTGACCTACGAAGGATGGTATTATACACAGCAGGCTTGCCTATCATATAAAAATATATGACAGCAGTCAAATGTAGGGAAGCTGTACCTAATATAATATCTAAGATAACCATACCTTCCGAGAAGACCTGTTCTCCCTTGGAACCTAAACAAAGAGCTGCAATAGGGAGAAGTCGTTCTAGAATGAGCTCTGTTAATTTGAAGGCTCCTATTATCAATCAATGTACGATTAACATCATAATTTCCAACTAAAGTGGTGATAATCATAGCATCATCCAGAGGATTTTGCAAACGAATATCTTTCACATTATCGAAGCAGATCTATACTATTTCCTTTCTTTGTTTAGCTACCGGTTCTGCAGTTACCCACGCTACTCCCCTTTTACGGGGTGTTTCTTTCTTAGGTTGGCTATTATTGTGGCTTCTTTCTTGGCAATTCTCTCTATGTTGAGTATTAGAACCTTTAGCTTATCTGCTGGCTCATTTGCTAGGAGACTTGTTTAATTTTTCCATTTCTTTGAGGAATTGCCTCAGATATTCTTTGGGGAGACCTTCCTCAACTCGTGACAAGTTTTCGTGATATGCTGTTTAAGTGGTCCTGCGATAGCCTTACACTTGGGTAACAGCTGTGATGTCATATAGGTCCATTAGCTGTTGAAACGATGTATGTGATTAGACAGGTCAGTCATACCTTCGTATAATTCGATAGTAGATATGTAAAATCAGCGTGGATCGGATCCCAATAATATGTCAACGGCTAGCGAATTCTCCGAATCTACTTCCTTTGCCTCTGAAACTACTATTCTTGATTCCTGATGAGCAATGGTTGGATGAGTGGACGACATGTTTATAGTTTGAATGAGTATTGGTGGTGTTGATGGTGGAGGCTCCATATAAGGAGGTCCTGTAAAAGGTGGCATGTGAACTTATTAATGAGATGAGGTTTGTCCCATAAAGGGAACTTGGAGGTTGAGCTCGTGCATATGTTTATGCTTACGTTTGTGCACCTGATCATGTTGATTAGCGGTCAATGGTTGATGGTAGCTACCAAAATTTGCAATAGGTAGGCTAGTTTTCTACCGGACGTCTTTTTTTTTAGCCTACAATATATTATACGAGGATCTCAATTATAAAAAGACATTTTTTTTTATTATCACACGAGATATTTTAAGAGAGTCTCAATTATAAAAAGATACTATTAAACTATTCATACTCAAACTAATTTTCGCTTGCACTGAATCAATGTATACAAAATTAAAGTGCTAATTAAACAAGTCTCTCCAACATCCCAAAACCACTCACACTAACCACCTCTGATTATGTGATTAAACGTCCTATTGACTCCCGCCCGAGGAAATACGCACCATCCATCTTTAACTTTCTATCACTGCACTAGGGCTATTTAAGCAAACCTCACCGGATCCAAGGAGCAGACCATATTTTACTTGTATCAGAGTCCAATAGGTTGTATTACGTGGAGATAAATTGCTTTCTTACCTAAATGTCACTTCTTGGACTAGTGTTCACAGTCGATACGGGTTTTTGGTATTTACTTGGCAACTTCTTTGAGAGCAATGCGCAAGGGTAAGTGGGCCATTAAAGTATGTTGAAATTCACTGGTAGGACTCTCTCTCCCATGCGTACAAAGATAATATAAGCACCTAAGGGGTCTGAGTACTCGCGTTAACTTGAAGTTTATGACCATGATTTCCATGACTTCAGTTAAAAGGCCTCTCTATCTCTTGTCAGTATGTAGGCTCCTTTTCTCATTGGTTTTTTGCATTAAAGCATTAGAAAACATAGAAGATCAGGAATTCGACAGGGTAATTCTTCTTCCAGGCCAACCTTCCAGCCCTGCAATCTCTCAGTTCTCAGGTTACATAACAGTCAAACAAGAACATGGAAGAGCCCTTTTCTACTGGTTCTTTGAAGCTGAATCGGAAGCATCCAAGAGGCCTCTCCTTCTCTGGCTCAATGGCGGTATTTCACAAACTAATGCTTTCTTTCTATTTTAATGGACTGTATATACAATATGTTGTCAAAAGGTCTCTTGTACTGATTCAAGTGGTTTCTATATGTTACCAATTACCATGCTTGTATTGATATCCTTGAAAGGTCCTGGTTGTTCCTCCATCGGATACGGTGCGGCATCAGAATTAGGTCCGCTGAGAGTTGCTGAAGATGGAGCCAGCCTTACTTTTAACACATATTCTTGGACTAAAGGTCCTACAAATATAGCTTTTTGAGCTTTTAATTCTCAGATTTGATGACGAATAAAGTACAAAAGGAATGACATGGTCTATTTCTAATGTTGCAGAAGCCAATTTGCTCTTTGTGGAGTCTCCTGCTGGAGTTGGGTTTTCTTACTCCAACACATCCTCTGACCTCGATGTAGTGGATGATGAATATGTGGGTATGGATCAGTCTCGGGAAGTAAAAATCTGTTCTTTTTATTTCTTCTTCGGGAAGACATAATAACAAATTGTAATTTACAGCTGAAGATGCCTACAGTTTCTTGGTGGGTTGGTTCCAAAGGTTCCCCCAATACAAAACTCATGATTTCTTCATATCTGGAGAGAGTTATGCAGGTTAATTATAGTGCATGGTCCATACATTTGTTTCCGTCTCTGTCTTTTATCTCATATTTCGTTTTATCTTGTAGGCCATTATGTGCCTCAGCTTGCAGAACTTGTCTATGACAGAAACAAGGATGCACCTAAAAACGAATTTATCAATCTCAAAGGTTTCATTGTACGTTTCCAGGCCCCATCTAGTTGAATCACTCCAGTTGTAATTTCGATTAGAGTTTACTAAAACAAAAACAATTAATAACGAAGTTTATGAACTTTATTATGCATCTTTTCTCAGGTAGGAAATCCAGAAACAAATGATTATTACGACTACAAAGGTGTGCTAGAATATGCATGGAGCCACGCCGTAATATCCGTCCAGCTATACGACAAAGCCAAAAGTGTGTGCGATTTCAGGAGCTCTAAATGGTCTGACGATTGCAACGAAGCCATGAACTTAGTCTTTCGGCAGTACAGTGAGATTGACATCTACAATATATATGCCCCAACTTGTCTTATTAACACAAGCTCTTCATCTCTTAGCAGTAGTGAATCACAGATTCAGGTGATCGTCACTTAAAAAAAGAACATTTTTGCTTCATTTCCTCATCTTTACTTGATCTGTTATGGGCAAAGAAATTAAAATCTGGAATCCGTTTTTCCTTTAACAGGCAGACAAAAATCTTTTAAGGAGATTGAGAGTCCCTGGAGGCTATGATCCATGTTACTCCCCTCATGCAGAAATGTATTTCAACAGGGCCAATGTCCAATCTGCCCTTCATGCAAACGTAATAGGAAGTCCAGATGGGAAATGGAAGGTCTGCAAGTAAGCATGCTTTTCTTGGTCTTCTGCTGTCTTAACCAGTCGTTGAATGTTTCTTTCTTGGTGCAAATGTAACTGTGTAGGTGCCTAAGATAGTTCACTGTGTTTTCTTCCAGTGATCATATATTTAGTAGATACAACTATACCAGTTTCTCCATCCTACCAATCTATTCCAAGCTCATCAAGGCCGGCTTCAGGATATGGATCTATAGGTAAAGTTCACAACTTAATTATTTCCAGCGATGTAGTGGAAGACTAGGGAAATCATTTCCAGCTCCTTCTTTTTGAACAGATTATTGAAAACGACCAAAATGGGATATTAGGCTTGGACCATTGACAGGACGCATACATACAATTCCAAAAGCATGTTTCCAGTAGGGACCCGATCAGAAACAATGATTCAGAATCAGACAAAAGCACGTTTTGTCTTTTTGACTGTGGAAAATGTCACTTATCTAATGCAAGTTGCAAACTTATTGTTGGATTACATTAGGATTTAAGCGGTGTAATATAGAGATGAATTTAACTAATCAAGTAAACTAGAATTTAATTTCTCATGTTTTGTCTTTCATTTGATGTCCAATAGTGGGGACACAGATGGCCGAGTACCAGTGATAGGGTCACGGTATTGCGTTGAAGCTCTTGGACTGCCTACCAGATCTCCTTGGCGTTCCTGGTCTCACGAACAGCAGGTGCTGCTTCTTTCTAAATAGTTTAGTATTCCATTCCTATTTCCTACTCAAACTTTAGTAGATAGATATTATGTTTAGACAAACTAAGAAATTTGAAGTTGGTAATGATTGATTTTCAGTTTATATTAAGCATTCAAAAGGTGTAACAGGGCAGGGTTAAATGTGATGTAAAATGCAGGTTGGAGGAAGAGTGGTAGAGTACGAAGGACTGACGTTTGTGACAGTGAGAGGGGCTGGACACTTGGTGCCCCTCAACAAACCCTCCCATGCTCTCTCCCTTATTCACCATTACCTCTCTGCTCAACCTTTACCTCCTTTTCCGTCTTAAGAAGAATTAATTATGTACTCCATGTCTCCACCCACTTAAATTGTACCAGGATTAATAAAAATATTGTAATATGCTCTTGCTACAGTTGCATATATGATTGGAAATCAATAGTAAGGGAATATACGATTGGAAAGTACGGAACAGCAAAAATATACTGAAGTTCTTAAACCAGTATTTTATGGTTTTAAATACAAACTAAGTAACCTGTCCAATAAGAAACATTGGCCTATGGTCACATCTACCCTTTAAGAGGCTAAATGGTTAACCTGATGCCACGATGTCCTTTCTTTGAAGACCATGTAGATACTAAAAGCTTTTCTTCTTTGACAAGTTATCTAACCCAAAAAATACAAATTTAATAGAGGAAGTCTCTTTATTTTTTAAGCAGTGTAATCCATCGGTAACGAGTTTTCTCAAAGGTGTAACACTGAAATTCATGAAAGTTTCAAAGGTATCTTTTATCGGCATAAACAACCAAAATTTACATCCTGTTGTTTCATGATACAATTTTTCAATCAAATGATGATTGAAATCCTTATTTTTTTAAGAGGCTAGAAAAAGGAGATAATTACAATCTGTCACCATAATCTCTGCCCGACGAGCGTGAGGAGATACTTTCGGAATCACTTGGATCGGACAACTCATGTTTACTTGATAATTTTATCATTTTAAGAGGTTTTGTTTTATTATTAAATTTTTGTTTTGTTTTATTATTTTATCAAAAATAAAAATATGTTGAATTGAAACTTAAAAATTGGAAAAAAAATTTGATTTATATTTATAACAAAAAATTAAAATTAAGATAAAAATATGTTTAATCGCATCTTCATATTTTTGTTTTATTCTTGACATGTCATTAGATGTTATAATTTAATTTATTTCTTTACATACCTAGTTTTATTCTTAAAATTAATTATTAAAAGTATAGATATTTATAATTAAATCAAATTTAAATAATAAGTCTAATTTTGAAATAAAATCATATTTAAATTTTAAAAATTAAAGATCTCATCATTCTACATTACTTTAAAGTATAATAACAGTAAATCATATTCAAATTTAAAAAATTAAACATTTCATCATTCTATATTACTTTAAAGTATAATAATAGCAACACGTATACAAAGAAATATCAATAAATAAAAAGTTTCATTAACATTATAATTACATATTTATCCAAAATTTCATCATGGTTTTCAGACATATTTCAAAATTGTAGTGAAGTGATATTATATTCTACTTGAAAATTTGTACTTTCATTTGTACTTTTACAACAAACTCTTCAAAAAGTAAGCAATTACAATGTATTTTTACTTCTTCGTATTATAACTGCATGCATATATACGAAAGTATATGGAATCTTAGCTTTAGAAGTTGAAAGCATTTTTCTATAATATTTTTTAATGAAAAATGTGTAACCTTTCTTACAAGAAAACTTTATCATGTAAATTTAAACACATAAATTGTAGGATCTTAGAATCTAATAATTTTTCACAATAACATAAGTGTACCTTGATCCATCATACTTTCTGAAGAGATAATCTCTAATAATCTTCAAGATATTCTTAGATTTTGTTTTCTCTCTTTTGGTTGTTGTTTCGTTAATTTTTGAATATTGTTTGAAAGAGAGATATATGAAAAAACTTAATAGGTAGAGAGAGAGAGGTAGTTATCAGTTTAAAATTCAAACGACACCTCTTTTCATTATCCTTATTTTTTACGTTCCATCAATGTAAATACATCATATTATTTATTTTAATTAAACCTAATACCTCTTATTCAAATAACTAATGGAATTTAATATATTTAAATGATTAAACCAAAATACATGGGCCACATAATGAAATTATCTAACAATCTCCCACTTGGCCCATGTAACTTAATCATGATTTAACAATATAACATAATATGAAGATAATAAAACTTAAATCCCCTTTATTTTCTTTAGGCGTAACATTAATCATAATTAAGTACAAAATAGAAAGGATCTTAGCGGTTTTAAATCTTTTTATGTGACATACTTCCTTCTATGCATCACAAAACTAGTTCATAACTTAATATGATTTGTTATGAGTTATATCTTAATGGTTCAACAATAATGTCTTTGAAAAAGACAAATCCTGCTAAAATTTACATAACCATTCATGTATATATATACTAATAATAAATAACAGGATACAATATTAGAATCAATATATATAAATGAGCTCAGAGTATCGAATACATAAAATACATAAATAATAACATGTTGTTCAATCATGGTACCAAATGATGCCCATTCTTTCGACATGTTCATTAAATGTCTTCGGTGCCAATCCTTTTGTTAATGGATCTGCTATCATAAGATCAGTGTTAATATGTTCAATTGCCACTCTTTGTTTCTAAAATTCTTCTTTAAGAGCAAAATATTTGATTTTCATATGTTTAACACCCTTTGAATACTTTTCGATTTAAAAAAAAAGACTGCTGCAGAATTATCACAATAAATTTTTAGCGGCTTAGCAATACAGTTGACAATTCCAAATCCTGAAATAAAGTTTCGCAGCCATAAACCATGAACTGTGGCTTCAAAGCATGCCACAAATTCAATTTCTATAGTGGATGTAGTAATGACAGACTGCTTCACACTCTTTCACGAGATTGCTCCTCCAACTAGAAGAAACAGATAGCCAAATGTTGATTTTCTCCTGTTAACACATTTGGCATAGTCTGAATCTGAATATCCAATCACTTCAAGATGATCGGATCTTCTATAAGTGAGCATATGATCTTTTGTTCCTTATAAGTATCTTAAAACTTTCTTTGCAGCTTTCCAATGTTCCAATCTTGGATTACTCTGGTATTTGCCCAGCATTCCAACAATAAAACTAATATCTAGCCTAGTACAGGTTTAAGCATACATTAAACTCCCAACAATAGATGCATAAGGAATTCTTTCCATTTCTGTGCGTTCCAATTCATTCTTTGGGCATTGCTTAAGACTAAATTTGTCTCCTTTTGAATTGGAACAATACTTGCTGAGCATTTGTCCATATTGAATCTCTTTAAAATCTTTTTGATATATGCTTTTTGAGACAGCCCTAACATTCCTTGTGATCGATTATTAAATATTTCAATTCCTATCATATAAGATGCCTAGCCCATATCTTTCATTTTAAAATTTTTAAAGAGAAACGTCTTAGTCTTATGTAACAATCCAAGATCATTAGTAGCAAGTAAGATATCATCAACATATAGGACTAGAAATATGAATTTGCTTCCCACTGATCTTCAGATATATACACCGATCAACGGTATTTTCTTTAAAACCAAAAGAAGTAATGGTATCATTAAAATTGAGATACCATTGTTGGGAGGCTTGCTTAAGTCCATATATTGATTTCTTAAGTTTACTCACAAAGTTTTGTTTTTCTTCTGTAACACACCACTACCATAAGGCATATGCTTGAAATTCTTGAGAATATCTGAGCACATATCCTATGGGAATGGCGTGTTAGAGCAGTCATATTCACTTATTATGGCATCATACACATTAGAAGTAATCATAAAACAAAACAACTTATCTTATTTCATTAACTAAACATGTTTTGCACTATTATTTCATTACAAACCGTTCATATATTCATATTACAAAAACCATCTGTGATCACACTGTTTTAAACAAAAGATTCTACATAAAATTAAAACTATACAAAGTAGTCCATCTAAAATCCTCAGATGACAGCTGACTAGACCTTTAAGCCATATCTTGATCCAAAATGGATAGTACTAAACTTCAATTAGCTTGCTCTACTAGCAAGGTCTCCTCCCAGTACCTGAAAATCAACGTTGCAATTTTGATGAGTTTTGCGAACTCAATGAGTAAACCATCATCGATGTGTTCACTCAAAACAGAGCACATATACATCAATGAATAACATTCAACTCAATCAAAGTAATGCTTCATTTAGAGCTATAACGCATATTCCACAAATTGCACCATAATAAAAGAAGCATTTAAAAATACAATCACTTGTTAAGTCATTCCATAAGTATATTCTGAATGCAAGAATATCATACAATCATTTCAGAACATAGCACTCATTAATCACAATTCTTCCTATCACCATCAAAATCATAAGCATTTTTCAATATCAACATAACACAGTTCAACATTCATTTGCAATCAATATCATGAACACATTTAAAGATACAATTGCAAAAACAAATGAGACTCATTCCATTTTAACTTTGTTATAACCGAGTGCCTATTTCACTGTCCCATATCCGTTGTGGATACTGGACTCTTTTTAGTACTGTCCTATATCCGTTATGGATACCAGGCTCATTAATCGTTGAATTTGAGGCTCTGATGAGCATACTAAGCTTAAAGCTCTTTTCATGTTGGCTACTTCGGTCACAACTCCTTTCATGTGAACATTTATCATGTAATGGAGTATCATAGTTCACTTAATATATCATCAATTAATTTTAGTCAATGAGCACATTCAATTTTCACAGTTCATTGAATCTAAGTCCGGCATTCAACAAATAGTTGAGCATCACTTATTCCATATACATTTACATTCACATTTATCATTGGACCTTGGTCCAGCACTCAATAATAATGTCAAATAACACTTAGTCAGTTAAATTCACATACAATGAGTACTTCCAATCGAATAATGGTCTCCTCAGACAATCAATTGTCTGAAATTATCGCAATCAAACCAATAACAATTTATTATGTCAAAATTAAACAAGAGCAATTCAAGCATAGTGAGATACATCTAAGTTAATTCACTAAACATATAATTCAAACAGAAAAACACATATAATTGAGTTGACACATCTAGGTTAACTCATTATACATACAATTCCAACAGAAGCATAAATATTTGAGTTTACACAACTAGGTTAACCCACAATTTACTCCAGATAGCTTATTGCCTAGACGTCCCGGTAACGTATGGATGTGCTCGATCTATTTGCTCCCCTATAACAGGCAATCACACATTTACATACTACTTCTTTGCACGTATCACAAAAGTACTCACTTATGCATATATGTATATGTTATATATGATGTATGTTCAATGACAATTCCGGATATATTTCCTAAATTTACATCTCAAGATCATTCACATTTCATAACTTAAATATGTCTAAATTGAACTTAGGTTTACACCTCAATTGAACAAGATTAGTCTGAGTTCATCATTTTATCATTCACCAAAGTTATTCAAGCATTAAAGATCACTA
>JAOTAY010000190.1:18171860-18205046 GCA_025629805.1 Erythroxylum baracoense
TCTCTTCTATACTCTCTTATTCATCCTCCAACTTGCTTCCTCTCCTTTCCTACAAAAAAATAAGCAATTCTTACCCTCAATTAGCATCCAACACATAAGAACACAATAGAAATCAAACTTAATGAAAACATGCAAACTAAATCCTAAACTAGAGCGATAAGTAACCATTATGCAAGAAAACATATTATAATTACCTATAAAAAACATATCCTAATGCACACCTATCATGTACTTTAAATTGATTTTATGCAAGAGATTTTTACTTTAGTCTAAAATGAACATTTATGTTAAGTTTTATATGAGTGTATTTTAATTGTTTTATATGACTAAATTCTTTGCAAAAGAATTAATGACATGTGAGTGTTCTTTAAATTGATTTTTATGCAAATAGTTTCTATTTATGGAGACTAGCAAGTTGTGACTTTTCTTTAAATTGATTTGTGAAAATGGTTTTCATTTGATAACGAAATGAATATGTATGCTGAGTTTTATGCAAATGATATTTTACAAGTGAATATTGCTAGCATAAGTGTATACTTTGGCAATACATGAGTTTTGATTTGAAAGTTAAATTTTATACGATTGGGAGTATATTGAAATAATTCAATTATGAATCCTCCCATACTTGATTTAGAAAATAAGATGAGTCGTAAATATGAGAGTTGCTTTTGTCTATGGTACACCGCTAGGCTTTATACATATTATTATACCGGTATATTTATGGCAGTTAACCTATTACGGGTAAGTAATGTAGAATCAGCTTCGTCAATAGTGGTTAACCAATCATGGGCAAATGATGTAGAACCAACTTTATGACTTGTTATGGGTAAGCGATACAGAACCAGCTCTATAACTACAAGTCTATAGTGGTTAACCTGTTGTGAGTAAGCGATGTAGAACCAACTCCGTAACTAATGGTCAATTAGTCGTGGGTAAGCGATTCAAAACTAACTTTGTGACTTTAGGTCTAGTGTAAGAAACTAGTGGTGGACTATATAGAGTAAGGAAAGTCATGAAAATAGTAATGCTGCCACTATTTATGTTAAAAGTGATTTGATAGGTACCATATGGTACCAATTCTAGTGGTTGGCTTATTTTCAGTATAAAAGTTTTCAGAAAACTTATTACCACCACTATTTATTGTTTCAGGAAAAAGGAAAAAGGAAAATGGAAACTTGTATCTTATTAGTTTAATGTCTAAAAGCATATTGGATAGTATTTCAGAAAATTTGAAATTGTGTTTTACGAAATTTTATTTAAGTACCAATTATTATGATGCACGAATGAATTATTATGACAAGTATTTTACCATGACTTTTACTACTGTATGGGAACATTTCAGTTATTTTTTTACAAAAAGTTCAATTTTCTTGTAAACTGATTACACTTACTCAGCTCGTTTATCCCACCTTTATTTATGTTTTTAAACAATCTACCTCAAGTATGTGTACAAGTGTTGCAATAATTGGGACTCCGCCACATGATTAGTTGTATCGTCGGGTGCTGATATGCTTGTGTCATTTTGATATGCACATTTTTGTAAAGAATGGATGTTTATAAAGGCTCTTAAATGAAATGAATGAATATGTGTTAGCCTTCTAAAGTTTATTGTAGTGATTATTGAGAATTATTGCTTGTGAGTGGACTTGAAGTCCAAAAATTGTAGTTGAGAAATTGGTGTGAGTATATAAATGTTTTAAAATTTTATAGTGCTTTTGAAAATTTTGGGAATGTCAAAATACGGTCATTGTGCAGTCGAAATTTTTAATAATTTTTTTTTGAAAAAAATTCCCATTGTTTTCCACGCTCTTAACTTTTAAAATATATAAGGTTTTTAATAGTTGAACAGCTTGGCTTTGCAGGATCCCTTTAGTTGAGTTAGATATCAATTGCAGGGTGATAAGTGTAAATTGCATCATGTTTTAAGGCTTAGTTTAATATGTATTTAATTGTTAATTCAATCGTTTAGTATGTGTTTAGGTTAGAATTGTGTTAGTTTGTCAATTATTTTTATTTAAGTGTTGTTATGGGTTAGTACAAGTCTTTGAGCTTAAATGTTATGTTTTAAAGGTACCTTGATGTGATTGTTAGTATTTCAGGGTCAACATCAAAGAACAGAGAATTTTTGGAGACATTAAGGCAAAACAGTAGCCCACGATCGTGAAACAACAAGCCACAACCATGACAGAAGCACTGGAGTTAGCCTATATGTCACGATCGTGACAAAAGCACAGGACATGGCGCACAATTGTGGCCTACGTCGGGCAGACATATAGACACTAAAAAACTTCAAGTTTCGAGAGATTTTTTAGACCTTTTAGGACCCTAGAAAAACCTTAGGGCTGCTCAGAACATAAAGAATATTTAAAGAACAAGAAAAAGAGGCAGAAGGAGCTTTTGCATCAACCAATTTTAGAGAAACCCCAGAGAGAATTCATCGAGAGATTGAGAAAGAGAAGGAGGAAGAGAGGAGTGGAGAAGAAGCTAACTCGACATACTTTCCAAATTAGGAGGTTTACTGACTCGCTGCCCTATTTATTTTCAATTTTATCATTGTATGGAATTGGATTGAATAGTTGATGATAGGATCTAAATGTTAAGGATATTCTAAACTCACCTTTGGAGTTTTATTGTTGACTTAATGAAATATGATTGTTTTATGTTTATTGGATTTATTGTTATTTAACTCTAGACATGCATAATTCGATAATAAACGAAGAAGGTGAATCGAATAAAAAATAATTAAATTGGGCTAACAAGAGTTAGGTGATTTAATAGAATTAGAATTAAATCAAATCGGTAAATTGTGTGAAGAGAGATCTTGCATATGTTCCCGATAGTTTATTGGACAACTTCATATCTAATTAGGGTTTTGGATAGATTGTTAGTTGAGAAATTGCAATTCCCATAATCTAATTAGGGTTTATGATTTATAGTTAATGATTATAACTCGAGAGAGAGTAATCAACTCTAGAACTGTCTAAAACCAATAATCCAGTAATTCATAATCAATTAGGTTAGCATTAAGGATAGGTAAAATTCCCTTTCTCTTAATTGGTAATTCCTTTAGGTTGATTCCTGGGTGTGTGTTACAATTGCTGAATTATTAATATTTTCGTGATTGTTTCTTGATTTAATTTGTTTAATTGAATTAAATTGTTGTTTTTGCTTCATTATACTTTGAATTTCTACGATTAGTTCTAGCCTTAGATTTTAGGATTAGATTAGCCCTCCTTGTAAGATCAACACCTTAGGTCCTATGCAAACGACCCATACGCTTGCGAATTATTGAGGGTATTTATTAAAACTTACACATATCAAACACTCGATCAGAGGGCTATCGTGGGGTCATCGGGAGGGCTCTACTTGCGTTCCAGAAAGGGAACTCCGAGATTGGTCCTTTTAGTATACGTGTGTGGCTAGGCCATTGATGATACTCAGCTCTCCACAATTACTCGAGATGTAGTATTGTGATGATTTACCTTAGAGACTAGGTTTTTACAGATATTCCTTCACTATTTATTGTGCATTGCATTTAATTTGTCATCATCATATCTTTGTGTTTGTACTAGTATAAACTATATATTGTGTGAGCCTTTCACTGGGTGTTGTAGGGAGATATAGACTTACTCATTGAGGTTTAACTCCCCTCAACTCTATTTTTTATGTCAACTACAACCAACTTTATAGTAATGACTCTAAGGAGCATTGATTACAGAATATCTAATTTTATGTATGCTTTTTATTTGTCTTCACTTGAACTTTTCCTCTAACGTTTGCAACAATATGGTTAGTATGTAAAAAAAATTATTCTAATGCATGCTAACATTATTGTATTTTACTATGTTTGTAGTTACATATGCCATTGTTGTTATTTATTTTCTAGAATTTTATATTGATTTCTTTCACTAGTAATTAGACTTACATGTGATATGAGGGTTTTGATTTTCGGGTCTCACATACCAGTCATATGCCCATTTGAGTTATGATATAACTCATTAGAATATTATCTCGCATTTAACTAAATAAATATGAATCTAATTAAGGCATCAAATATTCTATACCAAAGACACCCTCTTATATTATTTGCAACTATGAAGATCTATTCAATAAGAGTGACCGTTATGAGTAGTTACAATGAGCATAGGTCCATCTTAAAGAAATTAAACCTTTAATAAAGTAGAAGCATCATTCAGTATTGTTTATCAGAATCTGAATGCAAAAGTTAGTTTTATTGATCCTATTTTATTTTACAGTAATGAGTATCATGGAAAATTTAACTTTGAAAATCAAGCATCTAAGAACCCTTACTTGACTTATTTCTTTAGACAATCTACTAGAGCAAATAAGGATGTTAGTCGAAATAGTTAACCCATATGCACTTAATTTATTTTTGCAAATCTACAATTTAGTATTTGTTTTATTAACTTTAATAAATAAAAATATATACAAAGTATTTCAATAACAAAAAAACATATAAACTTGCTTATACACCATCTTAATCTTAAAAAGATATAGACTCATTAATAAGATGTCTTATGCCACAAAGACACATACTACCTCATGTACAATCTTACCTAAAAGGACAAAATTTTCTCTTATGCATTGTCTCACATCTTATAAGATGCAAACTTTCCTCAAAAAGTGGTCATGTGAATGAAAATTGTATAAATTGAACTCAAAAGTTCATGACTAATGCAAACTAGCCTCAAAAGATAGTAATACAAATAAAGATTATGTAAGAACTCATAATTCATGACTAATACAACCTTGCCTCAAAAAGGGTGGTCACATAAACAAAATTTGTGGAAGACAAAATCCAAAATTTGTGATTAACACAAACTTTTCTTGAAAGGCAACTGTGCGAATAAAGATTGTATAAAACAAACTCCAAAGTTGATTTCTAATATAAACCTACCACAAAAGATGGTTGCATGAACAAAGATCATGTAAGACAAACTTCAAAATTTGTGTATGACAAACTTTAAAATTTGTGGCTAATGCAGACTTACTTTAAAAGGAAGTTAAGCAAAAGAAGACTACATAATATAAATTCAAAATTTTCATAGTTCAAATAACTTTGCCTCCAAAAGTGGTTAGGTGAATAAAGATCACATTAGATGAACCTAAAGTTCATGGCTAACATATGTATTCCTCAAAATGAGTTTATGTAAACGAAGGTTTAAACTCCAAAGTTTACAGCTAACATAGATATTTCTTAAAAGACAATAGTGCATGCAAAGATTTTGTAACACAAACTTCATTATCTATGGTTGACATAGAGTTGCCTAAAGGTGGTCGCACAAATGAAGATTGCATATGACAAAATCCAAAGTTTGCAGTTAACAAAAACTTGTCTAAAAAAGGTAGTCACAAAAACAAAGATTGTATAATGTGAACTCTAAGGTGAGCAGCTAACACAAACTTACTTTAATAGATAGTCGCCTAAATGAAGATTACATAAAAACAAACTTAAAATTTATGGTTAAGACAACCCTCTTTTAAAAAGTAGTTACATGCCCCAAAATAAACAAACAAACAATGTAAAAGAAACTCAAAAATTACATAAGATGAACTTTAAAGTTTGCAGTTAATGAAGTGTGAAATATGTCTTGAATTTTAATAAAATAGAACCATTAACTTAGCCTTCTAGTGAAAATGAGTTTTAGTGTCATTAAGCATTTATGAAAAAAGAGTTTAAATAACCTTAAGCTTTTGTGATAGGATAATATGATGACCTTAAGATTTTACGGTAATAAAGTTTCACTGTAATTAGATTTCTTACATGAACACTAGTTTATAAATAGTTTGATAAAGTGTTTTATAAGTAGAGACCTTAGAAGACCTTGGAAAGAACCTTTAGAGAGAACTTTTAAAAAAGATTGTGAAAGGTTGTTGACATTTATTCTCCTCATATCATCTTTTTTATAGTAATAAAACAATTCTATCTCTTAGCACGTGGATGTAGGTCACATAGATTGGAAAAATTATGTAAATTATATGTTATTCTCTTATTTATTTTTTTCCTATATTGCTTCCATTTTGCATAACAATTGATATTATAATAATTAGTATTAAAGCCTAAGTTTTCTCTATAATTCTAAAGTATTATTATCAAGATGTCTCTTCATAATCTTGATGTTGAAAAGTTCAATAGACGAAATAACTTCACTCTATGGAAGCTAAAGAAAAGGATGGTTCTTATCTAACAAGGATGAAAACATTTATTAGAAGGGGAAGAAAGTATGCTGAACTTTTTAAAAGCTTAAGAGCAGGAAGAGATTTACCAAGCCACATAACACAATATTATTGAGTCTATAAGATAAAGTCCTAAGAGGTAGTTAATAAAATAATTATTGCTTATTTATGGAAATAACTTGAAAGAGAGCATCAGAAGAAATCACTTATAAATCATTTATATCAAAAGCATCATCTATATACCTCAAGGATGTCAAAACATACACAAGCGAAAGATCACACTGATAATTTTGATCGAATCATCTTGGATCTGCGAAGTGTTAGGGTTAAAATTAAGGATGAGGAATAAGTCATGTTCCTTTTGTATTCTTTTCCAAATTTATATGAGAATTTATATTAAAATGATGTAGAGTAAGCTTAAGGTAGGCTTGTCAGAATGATATCAAGTCTATAGGACTATAAAAATAATTACTTAAACTGTCAGTGATGTTCATGACAAAGACACCGTGATGTTCAAATTAATGCAAGCTAATGGTGCTAAGTATGTATAAAAATATCTAATATGGTTTAATAATAGTTATTATAAGAACTTTCCTTGGGTATCTCACTTTTATAAGTATTCTTTCAAGAAATATAATTAGACTCTGAGTATCTAGAAGCTTAATTAATCTTGTATTAAGACTCTACTTCGACATATGGATGATTTTTATTTTGATTGTTCTTCTATTAAGTATTTTTTAAATTCATAAATGGGAATATTATAAAGAAGCCTCAAAATAGTTATCAGATGAGTGGACATTTAGACTTTACACTTGACCAAAGAGAATGGGTTTTCCTAAGTAATCAAAGTCTACATCACACTTTTATAGGGATCTATCATGATTATTCTTCCATGTACAGATGAATTGTATATTAATTAATCTTATCTTTATGATTAAATTGGAACATATTCATTAAGAATCATTGAATCGCATAAATGGGCCTATATTACCTAAAAATTAATTTTAAAAGAACCAGGCTTAAACTGCACATGCCTAAAAAGTAAAAATGGGTTATACTGATTATTTAAGCTCATCCCATACACTGACTAGGAATATATCATTTTTCTGTTAGTTTCTTTTCAAGACTTGGATCGAAAATAAAATTTTCAGAATACATTCCCATTAAAGTATTGTCCTTAATAGGGTAATTTTTCATGTTAACTAAGAGCACCTTTAATTAGTATGAATCATTTTAAGGCAAGTGTGCTATGATTAGAATAAAAATTGAAAAATCACCATAAATATCCTTATAAGCTTACATCTAACAATTTGAGAATCAGATGAGAATCATCTTGTGCAAGATTCCTACAAATATTTATACGAAATTTACTCTGACTATATAAAGCCATATCTATTACTCACATAAGGTAAAACTTCTCTTTTAGTAAGAAAAAAAGTTTCTTGCCTAACACATAGGTGAATGACGCCTTATCTTATTCAAAGGAGTTCGCAACTAAATTCAAACAATTAAATTGTCTTAACACAACCTATATATTGCTTTAATATATGTAGGATAAAATGATATACACTAGTCTAATGTATGAGCCTTTTGAAACTTCATCCAAAAGGATGGACAACACACCTTTATATTAAGTAGGTGACAAGAGACCCATATTTTTTCTTTCTCATATCATGACTCCTCTATGTTAGAACTTTAACTCAACTATGCCAAAGAGTCATCAACTCCCTGCTAGACATGTACAAATAGAGCCTAAAAATTAAAGGGTTGGACGTTTAAAAGTTAGCTCATATGCTTGACTTAAAAATTAGGAAAAAATTTATGGTTGGTTTAGGTTATAAAAAACTAAAAAAAGTCCAAACATATATTTATAAATATCCTAAATTTAGTTCAACTTATAATTTTTCATTCACATTATAATTAGATGAACAGAACATAAGACAAACCTCTATAGGTAAGGTTTTATATGTTTTCTTTCTTTTACTTTCTTCATACAAATATGTTTGTGAATTATAATTCAAATTCATCTCAAAGTTTATTGGTATTCTAAATCAAAAACTAAATAAGGCAATGATAGTGTGAGTATGGTGCCTTCTAAATCTTTATTTAGTTTGTTTTAACAATTGATAAGGTCACCTCATAATTCATTCAAACCAATTACAATAGAATTTTCATCACTTTTGAGTGTGGGATGGTCATAAAAGAACTTGTTCCAAGTAATTTATTTCATAAATAGTTATTATTTTTTGTTAATATTTGTAAATTACTTATTCTATTTTAGTTGTTTATTACAGAAAAATAGCGATTCTTTGATCAATAATAATGGATAAAGAAGATGATGATATTAAAGAACTTTAACTTAGTTTATTATAAATTTTGTAAGAAATTACATTTTTATTTAAAAAAGATTTTGTGCTTATTTTCACTTAACAAATTATAAGAATTTAAAATTAATATGATTTTATATGCTAAGAGAGAAATCAATGTTAGTGTGTCAAATTTTTGGAAAGTATGAACTTATGAGTTAGGTTTAAATTTTAAATTTTTATAATGGTTCAAATTTAAATTTAAATTTAAACTTATTTCATGGGTAGAGTTAAATACCAACATATAAATTTTAAAAAAATTAATTAGATTTTAGTTAAATCTATTCCAGCCCAGCTTATACACATATATACGCTGTGCGTCAACCTTATTCTACCTTAGCTATAGCAGAATGTCATATCGTATCTAAATTTGAGCATGATATCAACTCATGTATGTCTTATTGTCTATTTTCATACATGGTATTCTATTATATAAAAGGAGATGTTCATTTAGAATAATAAAAACTCATTACAATACTATGTTACGCTTAATTAGGCATGCTTAAAGCTAATTTAAGCATCGGAAATCGTACAGGAATTTTTTTTACGTCTAAAAATCCATTCAACAAAAGACACTATGAAATCTCTGAGTAACGATATTGAAACGTAAGTCCACCCAAAAAGACTTGGTGTAAACATCACATTTCGAGGAAGAAATCACCCGATTCATATTTAATTCTGTTAACAAACAAACTCCGACAAAGTTTCTTTGGACATCTCCTTGTTGCACTTATTTAAGGATGCATGCAGAAACAATTTAAGGCCATTTCGTTTTAAGGGTGATTGGACTCTTTATCATCCCTAACAAGTCTTATCCAACAGAAAGTTGGGTCACAAAATTGCGAGCCACTTGTCACTATGCTGTCCATTTAGTGAACAGGTCCTGAATACGTAATAGTTAATAGGCTAAGGTGAGCATGATTGCTAAATTTTGCATTGACTGTACATAGATTTAGCCAATATTAGGGGCTCATATTAGCATGCTCCTCGTGCACTAGCAATGAAGCAAATTGAACTCTTTTTGTATTGTACTTTTGCCCCTCAGGGGAATATCTTTAATTCATTACCTTTGAACTGTCAGAAAAAGAAATATTAGGGACTTAATGCCAGACACTTCATCTAATGAAGGCAGAAAACGCAAACTAATGTGAATGAAGCCCAAGATACTATGTAGGAGTAGGACCTGATGTTGCAGCCCCCAAAAGGCCTACTTATGTAGAGGTTTGCTTGCCAACAAGTCATGTGATCCTTCCTTCTTTCGCTCAAATCAGAACTCTGTCATGTTTTCAACAATCTTTTCTCTAACTTTCCGGACTTGTCCTAGCCTTAATACTTCCCGAAATGCCCTGTCACTGCTCTAAAAGTTTCCTTGAAAAGTTTGTATCATTCAACTTTGTCATCCTAGGATATACATATCCCACCTCCTGGGCTATCTTCCTACTCCAGTTTATTTGGTGCAATGGAAAGTGAAAGGAAGATCACTGCCCTTCGTGATGCTTCATTCTCTTCTTATCTCAGCAGAGCGGATGATAACTTTGTAGTTAAGCTGACAGATCCATTGCAAGAGACTTCTGGGATCAAGAGTTCTATGCCTGAAGAAGGTGAAATAAGTGTGTTTTCTGCTGAGAAGTACTTCAAGATGAAACTGGACGATGAAAGTCCCAGGCTTATTGATTCTAATCAAGTCAGGCACGTACGCGCAAAAGACATTACAAGGGTTGATCATGAGATGAAAATGAAACGCAGACCAGGCAGTCCAAGTGCAAGTTCTGAAGCTAGTTGGGACGGCCAAACTGCATTATTGCAAAGTTCTACGAACTGCTCATCTCACAATAGGCAAAAGAAGGTAAACGAAAGATGGCTCTTTGCTGGTTTTCCCTGCAACGGTTCATGCTCCGACAAGAAGTCGGTTTATACTGAAAGCAGCGTAGCTTACAAAGGGATTCATGGAAAAGAGTCTACTAAAGAAACCATTCCTCCAGCCAACCGCAACTCTGCCGTGTTGGGAGGAAGAAGGCCGCAGTCTGGATCAAGGTTTCATGTTTTCCACAATCAAAATTCAGAAGAAAACAGTAGTTTTGGATCAAACAGAGATCACTGCTTTGTGTTACCAACTGTGAATTCTTGTGTGCAGAGCTTGAATGTTATAAGAGAAGATCACAGGGTTAAAGTGGAAGAACCAAGAAACTCCATAGAGGTGTTTGGATCCAGATTGATGAGAAAAGAAGATATAGCAATGAATAGGAAACTTTCTGTGCTCACATGGGATGCCATACCAAAAGCTCAAAGCATAGCAACTGCTTCTACGACCAGCCAAGTGTATGATGACATAGAGAGCGATGCTAGTTCAGATCTCTTCGAGATAGAGAACATATCAGGAACTTCAAAGCCAAAGCTGACAAAGAAAACCGCGGATGGAATGTCTTGCTGTATGACGCCGAGTGAGGGCAGCATTGAGTGGAGTGTTGTCACTGCTAGTGCCGCTGACTTCTCAGCTGTTTCAGACTATGAAGAAAAGAAAATAGGTGAAAACAGGGCAAAGTCTGGTCTAGCTTTAACAGCCCGAAAAAACCGTCCAAATGGGCTATTGGGTTGCAAGAGTCTCAAAGCTATCGAAGTTGCTGAAACTGCATACAAGAGAAATGAAAAGGCTAGGCCTATGCCAGTAAGAAAGTCAGAAACTGAGAGTAAAGTGAATGATTATGATTTTCTATGAGTTCTTTATCTTTTTTATTTCTTTTACCTTCATTAATGTCTTGAAGAAGCAATAGAAATAAAGATCTTCTATGACAGTAAAGAATTTCGATTTCACTTTCATGTGCCGTTTACAAGCACAACCTAGAAACATGAAAAACGAATTATGGTTTATCCAGATGATTAGACCCTAAAGACATGATAAACCACGCATATATGCTTGACCACTGTTGTCCACCCATTTCCTTCCTTCCATATTTCTTTGTTCTCTTGATTCAGAACTTGAGGGTCACTCGTGTTGTACAAATTTTGTGAAGTTGTTAACCAAAAGTTGCGACCATTTGCGGGTCTACAAAATCTGAACTTGGCTTCCCATGTTTTATCATTTCAATCTCAAAAACCAAGTCAAGTCCCTACAACTGGAGAAGCATGTCTAGAAAGCGGCTACCACATCCCACATTTGGCCTAGGTCCGTCAACTTTTTGCCTCCTCCTCTACAAAGGAATCCACCATTGGCATAGCGCCTTTAAGCATTCAATTGAGTCCTTAAGCAAATCCAAGGAATTCATGATTTCATTGTCTCCCAAGAAAAAAAGGTTGATGATCAACCACTGGAAAGGTAAAAAAGATGGTAATGTTTAAAGAATATATCCAAGATGGTTTGTTCAGCTAATGATAACCACCACATTGGAATTGGCAAGTTATAACACAGTTTGGTAGCTATGTTCTTTTTTATTACGAGAACTGAGACCAAGGTGGATCCCATACCCTCTTGAATATCTTTCAGGCAACAGTGGCAAGGTTGGAAATCAGGTAAACACTGTCCTGAAACAAATCCCAACCCACAGTTACCTTGCGCCACTGAAACCAGCACTTCCTAAAAAAGTCCAAAACCATAATGTTTCTCTTTTCAATATCACAAAAGATTCGCAGTAATTTCGATCCACATATCATTACGACTTTTAAAACAATACAACTCTAACTTCTCATCATTTAAAAATGCTTGTAAAATAACGGAAAATCGAACGAGATCTCCCATACTTTGGAAATTTTAAAGAACTAAAATGTTAGCTAGAAAGTTTTTATTTTGAAAGGCACAGATAGATATCAAAAGCCAGGAAGCCATGTGCGAGGAAGGATAATTGCCAGGCAGCTAAAGCAGATACGCCATTAATGCGTGGAAGAGAAAGAGGTTTCGTATCACATTCAATCTTAAATGAATGAAAGCGGCATAAAACTTATTGATATCGAGCTATAATCTGTTTTAGCTGCAAACTTATAATAAATTGTTCCACACCTACAGATCTAGTAATGGAATGTCGTGAAGGGACCAATTAAAGTTGGATTGGAACTTTGAACATTTAACAGAAATACTTATCAAAATGAAACACTAGAAGATGAATCCATTACTGGTCAATGCTGAATCCCAGAGAAAACCTTCTAACAAATGAGGCTTGTGACTCTTAAATCAATTAAGACGAAGAATGATCAGTAGCAATTGGCCTTCTCCTCCATTAGCCTTCAGTTTCCTCTTGAGGTTGTATATTCAGGAATTTGATCATGAAACCATGTCGCTACGTATGATTTTGGTTTTGTAGGGTTACACAGTATAATATAAAAATTCTTGGACAATTCTTGGTCTGAGTAAAATAAGTCAAGTTATACTCCATAGAAGTTCACCAGTTCAATCTGCAAATCAAATATTAAATAGAATTTCACAAGTTTTTACGAAATCTCGACCTCACATTTCTTCTCCACAAATCCAAATACCTTTTATCTCTTCTTCTCGAAGGTAACAAGAAGAAAAGAATAACACATGTTTTTTAATCATTAACTAAACTTGATAGATTTTTTTTACTTTGGTTATAATTAGTTAGTCTTTGTTTTTACAATTACATCAAATTCTAAGCCCTAAATTATATTTATAATCTTTTTGTAAGCTTAATCTTGTCAACAAGTTTATTGAGCATAGTATGATTATTGAGTCGGACGATTAAAGTACCTTGATCTAGTGTGGGTTACTCTTGCATCTCATAACCCTACGCGTAACTAGGAGAGGCAAGAAAATCATACGAGTTATTTTCTCTATTGTAGGTATTGTATAAAGGTGATTTTACAAGTTTTTGATAAGATATGATTTAATTATATTAATTGGACTTATCTCTTTTGTTTTGGATTGATTTAGGTGCTTAATTGGTGAAATTAATTTTTTTTAGGAAGTGACAAGTGAGGATTGCATCAAATTGGAGATTATCTGTTAAGGTCAAGAATTTAAAAAAAAAAGTTCACAGGTTAGTGCAACAGATAAGGGGAGATGACACATAATGTGAGATTTATCTCAAGAGTTTAAGTTCAACTAGGAAATTTATTTTTAGTCATATTAGATAGGGATTTCAAATTTGTTAAGAAGGGAATCTCTACTAGATAGAAGGAAGTTAGTTTTTAAGTAAGAAAGGGAGGAAAAACATGACATTCACTTCTCTGTTTTACGACCTTTCATTTTTTTCTCTGCATTCCCTCTTAATCTTTTATCTTTTTAACTATTTTTGGTGTTAAAATAATAGCCATGTGTGGCCAAATATGAGTTTTCCGATTCAAGGGGATTTGAAACTCTAATTATAAACTTGTGAGGTTTTGCTCTAAACTTAGATTTTATTTTAATTCAAATATTTTTTGGGAATGATTGGTACAATTAGAAAATAGATTATTTATGAATTTCATATATAACTTATGGGAAAAAAGAAAACTAAATTGAGAAGTTATAGCTATTTCAGTTATTTAATTTCAGGTTGTCTTTTTCATTAAGCTTATCGTTATTATTTAATTAATATAGAATATTGTATTACTCAATCAATTTATGGTAAGTTTTGGTTTGAATGTTAGGTTTGAACCAATTAATTTAAAAAAAGTTGAGACTTATTATGGTTATGCTAATAAGTTTTGGACTAACTATTTGAATTGTAAAAAATATTCTTTTTAGAACAACGATTAAAGTTATAATTGGATGAGATATTTTCCTTGAATTGGAGTTAAGTACCATTGAATTTCTCACTTTAATACTTAATTGATTTATTTTGATTCCTTGTTAAATTTAGTTTATTAGTTAATTAATCATAACCCCTACTTTATTTTGCAATTAAAATTAAGAAACTAGATTTTAGTTCTCTTAAAATTTGACCTGATTCTATGACTATTACAAGAAGTTAGTGAATCAGAATTATTTTTGAAGGCTTCGACAACTTGATCAAGTTTCAAGAATAATATTCATGTTTTTTAATCCAGGTATTTCTAATATTACTTTACTATTCATACACTATAACAAAATATGGAGTTTAATGACACAAAAGGTAGAGATTTTAGATCCTTTTTTGTATCTTAAAAATAATTTTAGATACTTTATAAAGTGTAAAAAAAGTTTCATTAAAACTATTTTTGATAGTTTTCTTAGACACATAAATGTGTCGAGAAAAATACATTTTTTACGTATCTAAGTGTCGAAAATCTAATCGCCGAAAATCTATTTACACATAGATGCATCAAAAATATACATTTTCGACGGTTTTCTTAGACACATAAATGTTATTTTAGACGCTTTGTGTAAGCTTTTAGGTACTTTTCTTTGTCGATATTTTTCACTTTGAGACAGTTTTTTACGACGAAAAATTTCACCATTTTTAGTTAAAAAATAAGCTTACAATTTGCTTTGTGCTTCGTTTTTAAGATCACGCACATATTATTATAATAAATTTTAATAAATTATAATAAAATAATCACATATTTATTATTATAATAAATTATACAAATTAATATAAAATATGTATCTGCATATTATTATAATAAATTAACACTTTTTTTAATCAATTATTGCCACTTTGACTTAAAGTATCAATATATTTATTCCATTATTGCCTTTGAGGTTTGATTACATTACTTAGAAGGTCTTCCTTTGCAAAGAGAAAAATTGCCACAGATGCAACATTATTAAGCCTGTGTGCTCATTAATCATATGAAAAGAGAAAAATGAATTCAAGGAATTATTTTGTATACACAAGAAGTACAACCCATTACATATTAGACATCTTATAGTATTCACGACGAAGTTAAACAAAAAGAACATGAACTTTGTAGCTGCAAATCTCAACTTCAAAAGAACATCTCTGGTACATTTCCTCACAAGTCAAACCTCACATTCCATCGACCGTTCATGTCTGTATTTAGAGTCTAATTATTTTCCTTAATCTGAAAATAAGGCACCTGCAAGATAGAGAGAAGAAAAATAACTTATAACACTGCAAATGCAAGTTAATTATATGATTTGATGGAAAATTACAATGTCTAAGTTCTAGATTAGCTAAGAAAGCAAAACGAAGTGAAGCATATTTGACAAAATCATGCCATATAACTTAACCAGAACATCACAACTATGTATAAGTGTATCAAGTAACAATAGTTACTTTAAAGAAGAATGCAGAATTTCGATCCTCCGTTTGCTGACCCAGGACCTCTTTTTTAATAGTTTGAGACTTGAAAGCTTAACAACCTAAAATTTACAGACATGGACAGACCAACTTATCTGAAATTCTGAGTCCTAAAAGTACCATGTGTTGTCTCTGCAATACCTCAACTAATTGTAGAGACTACAGATCGACAAACTCACAGCATAAAAGTATAAATCGAATTTCTTGAAAGAAAGAACAAAATATAAAAATCCATCCAACGAGCCACTGACTGAATGTTTATCTGAGTAACAGTGTAGTAAAATCCAATGAGAAAAAGTTAACAGTTATATACTTACCCTTCACTAACTAGGTTTAATGCCAGATTCACCAAAAGACTTTGTGAAAGTCCTAATTTATTAAGAATCGAAGTAAGAGAAGCATATGGATGCTGCATAATGAGTTCAAAATTTAGAGTAGTCAATATCAAATGCTCAACATCATTGACACTCACAAAAGGGAGTAAAAGAAGTCAATCTACGTGACACTCACAAAAGGGAGCAAGTATGTCAAGAAACCAATATCCTGCTTATGGAAAATTTCACAAGAAGCTTTCAATGCATTGTTTAAAGGGCGTGGTGTCTCCTCAGACTTCGCAGCAAGAAATAGAGCAACAGTGGCAATTAACTGCAAGAGAGAGTAATTAAAAACCATTGCAATCATCAGTTGGATTTCACAGCAGAACAACAATGATGCAGAGCAACATTGGATTTCACAGCAGAACAACAACAGAGCAAAAAGAGTGTAATATAGAAAATACAGGATAAAAAGAAAGAAATAACAAGATCTGTTTCTAAATTTCTAAACAAAAAAACCAAAAATTTATGACTCAACCTGCAACAGTGACAAAGAAAAGGAAAAAAAACATCACAACAACACCGGTCAATAAATTAAAGTATAAAAATAAGAAAAGTAACTTCACAACTTTCTAAATACCTGCACAAATATGGAAAAAATAAAGAGCATAAAGCTAATAATTCAAAAAAAACTTACGATTGGTGGAGCCAAACATGGTATGCTACAATCACGAAGGCCCAGAAGTAGTTGATCCTAAAACCAAAACGCATAGAAGATAAAAATTTATTAGATACAAAAAATAGAAATGAAAAGGAAATTAACTCTATAATAATGCATATTCTATACAAATTTGTCCATCTACTATACAAATGATTCCTAAAACTATGAAATTTGCAAACCATTAACTACGACATAATGCTTTTAGTAAAACTTAGGAATTAGAAGAACTCTTTTACAAACATAAAGAACTGCCTTTTAGCATCACATCCAAAAAATTGCAAACAAAGAGCAAATAGTTCTTGAAAAGGTTTGCCTGTATAAACCACCTGTTGCTAAAACCAAAGGATTAAATCACATAACTGTAAAAGTACATATATATATAGCAGATTGACATCAGAGCACAAATTCTCTAGTAGTAGGATCAAAATGATAGCACTTCGGACTAACAAAGATCTTTATGAATGGTATAGAAAATGCATGAGACTAATTTGTCTGAAGATAAAGCACAAAGATAAGCACAATATCAATCTTTTGTAAGCAATACTACTTCCTATGCTCTTAAACACGAGAGACGTTTGAAATCAGAAACATGTGTTAGCATACAACAGATGAGTCATCAAAGAGATGTCTAAGTTTCCCCAACTTCAAATAAATTTCAATGGTCAGGAGAACCACGCAGATGCAGACAAAAATTAAGGAAGAGAAGCAAAAATAGAGGACAAAAGTTTATTACACAAGTTAGAGTAGCCATGAGTGAAGTACCAACAACTTGGAAATTAAAATATATAAAGATGACAAAAACACTAAAATGACAGTCCTCAAAGTCCAATAACAGTTTATTGAATGAAGGAAATTAATAACACATGTCCAAGCATTGAGTTGCCACCAAATTTCAACCATCAAGCAAGAAATCCATAACGAGGTGAATTGTAATTCATTCAACTGACGGATAAAAGGTGAACACATTGGGTCTGCGTAAATAGCCTTCTCAATTGCCATATCATCCAAAGCTAAAATGTCAAGGCACTTGAATTAGTTCAAAACCCTAAGATGCTTCAAGCCGTAAATCCAAATTCAAAGCAATCTAAAGAAAGCTTTATTGTAACCGTTCTACACAAATGCGAACTAGAAAAGCACAAAGCAATAACTGACCTTTGATCAAATAGACAGATGGGCAATGAAATCAGTGAGAATTGGAGTGGTGGTGGTGAGAAGAAGAGGAAGGAGCGTAGGACTTGTTATGGACTTGTTCGCTGACGAGATAGATACTGAAGGCAATGAGAGCGATTCCAAGACTTGGAGTGGCGTGGCAGAACTGATTCGTTAGCATTGAATGCTTCCTCCACTCATCCCTCCTTCTGAAGAACTCTCTGGTGGTCCCAATGACTTCCCCATTTCCCGTCTTTCTCACTCTCTCTCGCTTGCCTCACTCGAAAATTCAGAAAATGTCAATTTGGGATTGGGATTTGGGACTGCCCTCTATTTGTGTAAATATGTGTGTTTTGGTTTTGGGCTTTTTCAATGACTATAGATTAGGCTATACAAATACATACATACTCTCCAGGATTGAGTATTAATCATTTAGCTATTGTACATACGTTAGAGCACAAATCAAAGACTTACCCTACAAGTCTGTCTGTTGATAAAAATGAAAAGCGAATTGTTTTCTTTTTCCAAAATCATCATATGCTTGCCCTAAGTTTATCCTGAGTTTACATTTCTCAAAGAACTTGAATTATGATATATTTTTGGAGTCTTTTTCACAAGCTTTTAAGGAAGATATTTTTCAAAAGTTTTAGGCTCTTTTTAAGTATATTTTAGACAAATTTTGTTTTCTTAAGTAAATGTCTAAAAACTCTACCAATTCTTAGATTATTTAAGACAATTATTAGATGTGTCTAGGTATAAGTGTCTAAAACCTCCTTATTTTGGTGTAGTGATTGCTTTTCTCAATTTTAAGTGACTTTGAGATTCAAGTGTTTTTGCATATTACAATAATATTATTAATACGCTTTGATAAAACACTGACAATAAACTAAGTTGATCTTACATATTCTTTTGTGCTAAATAAGTTAATATCTTAACTTATATGAATAAAAGTGAAAGTACATGAGCAAGAATATAGAAAACAAAAATAATATAAATTTAAAATTATCTTGTTATTTTATCATTTTAATATAATGCAAAATTTATAAAGAGACACTGTATGTACAATAAAAAATTTAATAATTAATAAAGATAATAAAATGTAAATTCTAAAACTAGTTGAAAGCTAATTTAGAAGTAAACCTCGCTCCCAAAGAAGCAAAGCACATTTTCCTTTCAGGGTAAAGCGACGCTTAAAAGGTATAGTAGTTCAAGAGGTTCATATTATGTTTAAACTATAGAGTAGTTCTTAATATAAAAGTGCTTAAATTAATAATATCTCAATAACGATGGTTATGTTTTTATAGAATTTATCTTTCTATCCAAGTATAAAATTTCTTATTCTTAACCTATTACCTATAACTAAGGTAAGTGCACCTCTTGTTAGCAAGTGTATTGTAACAATCCTAAATCATCCGCCCACAGATATTATCCTCTTTGGGTCTTGGCCCAACCAAGCCCTCACGACTTTGCTCTTCCCGCACACTCACTCGGGAAAACGTGTCTTCGAAGGAGAGGTACCATAGCCTTATAAGGCCTACTTTGTTCCCCTCTCCAATCGATATGGGAATCTAACATTCTACCCCTTGGAGGCCCAGTGTCCTTGCTAGCTCATAGGCCTAGACAGAGGCCCAGTGCCCTTATTGGCCCACAGGCCTGGATCCACTCCCTTGGAGGCCCAACATATTTGCTGGCATAGCGATCTGGGTACTGGCTCTGATACCATTTATAACAGCTTAGACCAACCCGCTCACAGATATTGTCCGCTTTGGGTCTTAGCCTAGCCAAGCCCTCATGGTTTTGCTCTTCCCGCATACTTGCTCAGGAAAACGCGCCTGTGGAGGAGAGGTATCCATACCCTTATAAGGCGTACTTCATTTCCCTCTCCAACCGATATCGGAATCTAACATTAACCTGACTCTGATACCATTTATAACAACCCTATATCACTTACCCACAGATATTATCCGCTTCCTTAGCCCAACCAAGCTCTCACGGTTTCGCTCTTCCTGCATATTCGCTCGGGAAAACGCATCTTTGAAGGAGAAGTATCTATAGCCTTATAAGGCCTACTTTGTTCTCCTCTCCAATCGATATGGGAATCTAACATTTCACCTCCTTGGAGGCCCAGCGTCCTTACTGGCCCACAGGCCTGGATCCATCTCCTTGGAGGCCCAATATCTTTGTTGGCATACCGATTCGGGTACTTGCTCTGATACCATTTATAACAACCTGGACCTCCCCGCTTACAGTTATTGTCCACTTTGGGCTTTGGTCTAATTAAGACCTTACAGTTTTGCTCTTCCCTCTCACTCGCTGGGGAAGATGAGCAAAACCGTGCGGGCTTAGCTGGGCCAAAATACAAAGCGGACAATATCTATGAGTGAGGTGGTTTGGGTTGTTACAAAGGTATTAGAGCCTGTTCCCAGGCCGATGTGCCAGCAAGGACGCTAGGCCTCTAAGGGGGTGGATCCAGACCTGTGTGTTAGCAAAGACGTTGGCCCTTCAAGGGGAGTGGATCGAGGATTGTGAGCCAGCGAGGATGCTGGGCCTCCAAGGGGGTGGAATGTTAGATTCCAATATCGATTGGAGAGGGACATGAAGTACGCCTTATAAGGGTATGGATACCTCTCCCCCACAGACGTGTTTTCCCAAACGAGTGTGCGAGAAGAGCAAAATTGTGAGGGCTTGGCTGGGCCAAGACCCAAAAAGGACAATATCTGTGAGTGGGGTGGTCTGGGTTATTACAAATGGTATCAGAGTCAGTACCCAGATCGGTATGCTAGCAAGGATGCTGGGCCTCCAAAGGGGGGATCCAGGCTTGTGTGCTAGCAAGGACATTGAGCCTCCAAAGGGGTGGATCTAGGCCTGTGGGTCAGCAAGGAAGCTGGGCCTCTAAGGGGGGTGAATCCAGGCCTGTGGGCCAGCAAAAAAGCTGGGCCTCCAGGGGATTGGATCTAGGCCTGTGGGCCAGCAAGGATGCTGGGCCTCCAAGGGGGTGGAATATGAGATTCTCATATATGTTGGAGAAGGGAATGAAGTACACCTTATAAGGGTATGGATACCTCTCCCTCTAAGACGCGTTTTCCCAAGCGCGTGTACGGGAAAAGCAAAACTGCTAGCCAAGCCCCAAAGCGGACAATATCTGTAATTGGGGTCTTCCGAGCTATTACATGTATAGTAGTAAGTAGGAATTAATCCCTTAAGGAAGTGATATGGGTTGAAAATTCTAAAACTACTAACTAGTGTAAACTAACTAAATACAATAGTGGTTTTAATGAATTTTAAATAAAGAAAAATAATGTAAATCAAAGCCTAAATAGGTAACCAAGAGAATTAGTAACAAATTAATTTATTAAAAGATAATTTAATCAAATATCAATGTTTAGACAATCTTTGCCTAATATTACTTTTGATTTCAAGAGTTTATTAACCTATAATGGTTATATTTAATTGGATTGACAAGATCTCTTAGACATTGAAACTACACTCTCTTAAGCTATAGCCATTTACTCTTTTAACCTATTTCTTTACCAAGCTAACACCCTTTAGAATGAAATTGATTGCCCCTATTTTTACTATCGAAATCAAGCAAGCTATTTTCTCTATTAATAGAAGTAGAAGCCCAGGTCATAATGGTTTCACTAGCAGTTTCTTCATTGGTGCTTAGCAGATTATTGACCACGATATTATTACGGCTGCTCAAGAGTTTTTTAACTCAGGTAATATGTTTGAGTATTTGAGCAGTACTTGTCTTACTTTAATTCATAAAGTAGACAATCCTAGTTTTGCTTCAGACTTTTCATCCCATTCCTTGTTAAACTACTTTTTATAAATGCATCTTTAAGGTCTTTTATGATAGATTGGGGTCTGTCTTGCCTAAACTTGTTTATCAAAACCAGGATGCTTTTGTAGAGAATAGAATTATTGTACATAATATCCTGATTTGCCAGGATTTGATAAGACTTTATAATTGAAAATTAGCTTCTTTTCAATGCCTTATAAAGATTGATTTAAGGAAGGCTTATGACACAGTGCATTGGGACTTCAATGAGGAGATGCTTGTTGGGTATTGTTTTCCTGAAAGGTTTATCAAATGGATCATGTCATCTGTTAAGTCCACCAATTATACCATTTCCATGAATGGTGTTTCACAGGGATATTTTGAGGGAAAAAAAGGGTATCCTCCCCTCTTCTTTTTATCTTGATGATGAAATTTCTGTCTCGAATCTTGAATATTGTTAGCCAGTTGGAAGAGTTTAGGTTTCACCCTATATGTAGAAGCCTTTCTCTCACCCACATTTGTTTTGCCGATGATTTGATGCTTTTCTGCAAGGTTACTAGTTTTTGTGGTAATAAGACTAAAGAAAACATTTATGTGGCTTGTATTTCTGTTAAGAACAAACAAATGCTCCTTATACTTACTGGTTTCCATGAGGGTTCTTTTCCTCTTAAATATCTAGGCGTGCCCTTATCTCGTACAAAATGGAGTAAAACTAATAGTTGCATATTGGTTAAGAAGATTAGAAAGAGGATTCAAAGCTGGGCTTCTAGGAATCTCTCTTATACTGGAAGGGCATAATTGATTAATTCAGTACTGCTATCCCTTCACACTTATTGGGCTGGTATCCTCATTCTCCCTTCAAGTGTGATTAAAAAAATTGAAACAAAATGTTGGCATTTTCTTTAGGAAGCCTCTAACATAAAGGGAAAGCCTGGATTGGTTATTTAGGATGACATTTGCAGACCTAAAACTCAAGGTGGACTTAACTTCAAGGATTGCAAGACTACGAATCTAGCCTTAATTAGTAAACATATTTGGTTTGTGTCTACAAAATAGAATGTTCTTTGGGTGAAGTGGGTGAATGAAATATATCTTAAAGGAACTGATTTATGGTCTTATAAGCCTAATATAGACAATAGTTAGTACTAGGCTAAGCTTAATAAAGTCAAAGAGAAATTTTGACGTATTTACAACTGCAGTAGAACATGGACATATAGTAGTCCTATTTATACTGCAACTTATGGTTATGATCTCCTAAGAGGAAAAATTTAGAAATGCATATATATAGACAAGGGTAGATTAAATGTGTTTAAACATTGTTTTATTGACTGGCTTGCAGCTACTAATAAACTGCTAACCAAAGACAAATTGCATCATTTTAGTTTCCTACAAGGCAGTATGAAATGTAATCTGTATGATTCTGATAATGAAACCATGGCTCGTCTATTCTTCCCTTGTCCTAGATCATAAGCTATCTTGTTGGCGATTAAGACATGGATTGGTTGGCATTCTAATCAATCAACACTTCAAAGCTACTTTCACTGGATTGATAGATGTAAAAAATCACGAGCTATCAAATATATTCTAGCTGTTAGCTTATATGCTATGATTTATTTCATTTGGCAGGAATTAAACTATGCTCATTTTAGGAAAAGATCAAGATGATCTAATAGTATTATTGAAGAGATTAAATTGTGTGTTAGATATAGAATGTTAGACTATCATGGTCTAAAAAGTAAGTCTGATAATGTTTTCTTTCAGCTTTTATGTAACTAGATTCATTAGAGTGAAGGGAATGAGGAATGAGGAACCCTACCTAGTAGGTGGCTTCATTCTTTCACTATCTTTAGTGTGTATATTTTTGTTTGTTTTAGTAATAAAATTATCGTTATTACCAAAAAAACACCCCTTAGAATGCACTAAGATTTTTGACAAGAAAAATAAATAAATAAAACAAAAATAGAAAAAGTAAGTTACTAAAAATAGTAATAGTAGTGCATTCTAAGGGGTGTTTTTTTAGTGGTAGCAGCAGTAGTAGTAGTAGTAATAATAATAATAATAATAATAATAATAATAATAATAATAACACGAATATTAATAATAATATGTAGGAAAATCATAATAATAATATTTATGAAAAAATAACACTAATGCTAATAATAGTAGTAGTAGAAGTAGAAGTATCTAATTTTAATACTATTACTAATAATAATACTAATAATAATAATTCTAATAATAATAATTATTAATAAATTAATAAATAAGTAGGAGAATAATTAGTACTTCTCTAAATGATTAGGCTTAATCTAAGAAAAAAATACTAACAGACCTATGAAAATGACCGGGATCTATTTAAAAGAGATTCTTTATAAGTATCTTAGTACACCAAAGTCTTTTATGGGTTTTCAATTTTTTAAGACTTGACATGACGACAGGCCCTCCATAACCCTCCTAAAATAACAACTAAGGATTAACATGGTAATGGGTTTCAATTTTAATTTGGAAGCTTAGATAGACTATAAATTCAAAATTTTATTTATAAAATATTAAGAGATTATCTTTTAATGCACACAACTATCCACTGGAATTATTAAAAGAATTTGAGGTCATGACAAAATTAAAAAAATAACAAAATATAATAAAACATTCACTTATAAAAGCAAATTTATTAGTTTTGTGACTAGTATGATTTTAACTTGGTGACAAGGCATTCATAACATATTGAAACTTTTCAATCTCTTATAGTTAGAACAAAAACATTATATGTGCCTTTACAAGTATTATGTACACTTAAAGATTTGGTTGTATGGGAAAAAAAAACTTGACATAAAATGATAATTATTCAATAGTGGGATATGAAGGAGGAAAAGTTGTCTTAGACAAGAGAAGCAAAAATGAACCAACAAGTTCCATACAGTGAATATATCAAAATATCAAAATTGGACATGTAAAACATTTGGAACCTCTAAATGAATCAAATAAAATTGTCAACCATTAAGTGCCCCCATATTCTAAAATGAATATGCGAAAACAAAATTTTTAGAATTTGTGGTCGAGTGAAATCGAAATATGGTTAATCTTGATATCACAAGTAACAGGATAATTAATATTTTACATTTATCGCAAGTGATGGAAACAACCCAAGTTAAACATTAAAAGAAAGAGAACCAAAATGATAGAAACTTAAAAGAATGTGACAACATTAATTTTTTGTTGCAATATAGCAAATAAAGGTATGTAAAATTATAAAACATAGGATAGAATCAAGTTACCAAAATAGAAACAATCAATAGTAACACTAGTGTTTGAAACATAATTGTTAAATCTCAAATCTCCAAATTCATCAATCAAAGTAAAAAAAAACACATAATACTTGTAGAGATATTGATTAACAAATTTAGAGACACTAACCAGTGTTAGAAAATTTTTAGGGGATTATCAATAGTTTCTTTTATTGGTGGACTTTGTTTAAAAATAAATTTTAAATTTTTTATGATAATAATCATTATTTCTACAAAAATAAAATAAAAGAAACAATAAAATAAAGATGGAGAAGAATATGTCAAATATAATTTTTTAATCTTGATAATTAATTGGGGACGATAATGTTGATCTGAATATGCATATATATAAGATTCATCAAAATAATAAAACAAAGTTAGAGATTCAATAAAGACTCAAGCAATAAAAGACTTATTCATAACTTAAAAAATCTCAAGTTTCAGGTTCTGGGCAAACCCCCAAAGCTTCTGTTATGCCTCACCACACAGGCTACACTAATGGCGATCAAGTTGAGGTGAAGTGGGAAAGTCAAGGAGGCCTGCCAATGTCATCTGATTGCTGGCCGCCAAAAAATGTCAGCTTTTAATCAAATATCAAACGCTTATAGTTGAATCTGATGGCGGGAGACGAGTTTAGAGAGGTGGTGGACGTGTGCGATGTTAGATCAGCTCTGCCTCGTAGGGACATGATTCTCTGTTTAGATGGCTGAGATTTAATAGAACGGAGTAGGGACAGGAGAAGGGGGATAGAGGATTTGAGGGCTGCCTCGTGGAGCTTTTACTTTTCGGTGGGAGATTGTATAGATTGGAATTGGTGGAAATTAAATGCGGTAAAAAAATTATTTTTACAATTTTTATCAATTTTAAAATTAAATAATCTAAAAATATGAATCATAAATTAAAAGGTCCAAACATATCTAATTTAAATTTTTGTATAATTTTTTAAACTGTCAACCATAATTGTCCATATGTCTAAGCCTCAAATAATATTCGAAGTTTACAAAAAAGAATTCAATGTTTAAGAGGAAAAGACAAACACGGTTGTGTATCTCGTACTTACTTTAAATCTTCGTTTTGTGCTACATTTTCATCTAAATTCTTCTCTTTTTAGTCCGTGAAGGCAATTAGAACCTATAAATCTACTTGGAGAGAATTAAGTACCAAATATATAATAAATTAACAAAATATCAAGCAAAATACATCAAATATGTGTATAAATATAGTCAAATATGCATCTAACAAACATCTTCACACTTAAGCTTTTGTTTCTCCTCAAATAAACTATAATCAAAATTATAAATCTTACAACATCTATCCTTCATTAATCTTAATATGTTCATTCATATTATAAATCATAATATCACTTTAACAAATTAACATACAATTAGAGTTAAGTTATCCTAAAAATAGTCTCATAAGTTAATATTAATAGTAATCACATTAATAACCTCATTGAAATCAAAATTATAAACCTTTATACTCTCATCTAGATTTCACTCAATCCACTCAAGTGTTTAGGTTAGAAAGTATCAAAATCTTAAATCAATGCATAGTGGAACTTTTACTATAGGCTTGCAATATTATCGCATCTCCACCACTTATGTAAACTAAAATAAAAAATTAAAAGGTTTTATACGGTTGTAATGAGGTTTAGTTAAGGGATGATTGTGATAATAAAAAGTGTTGATTTGAAGGAAATTTACAAAAGAAGCATTACAAGAAACTTGTTATATTATACATAGGTCGATGCATTATAAAACCAATGGTTCTTTAAATTTTCTTCTTTTCTTGTTCTATGCTCGTAAATAATTTTTTTCAATTATAATTTCAAGCATTCATCATGTACCACTATTGAAGAAAATGTTGGACCCTTTAAAATTTCAAGTTTCAAACAACCAAATAATGTAAATAACCTTGGGGGTTCAAAACAATAAAAAAACTTTAAATAGAATAGGAATAAGGTTAATAACATGGGTTTAAGCAAGGAAAAAGCTAAGGCTCAACTTTGTTATTCCTAAATGATAAATTATGGGTAAGGTAATTATCAAATAAATAAAGAAAAATAAATTATTGAATCTAAATGCATCACCATTTCAATGCTTCTAATTTATCAAATGTGATCTCAATATGTATAATAAAAACAAGTTCTCGAATCATTCAATTATACATGATAACATGGATGAAAGAATAAAAGAGCTTAAAAATGTTTGAAAAAATTTCCTCTCAGGCTCAAAAGCTCATAAAAAAGATGGGTTTAAGTGTGTAACTAGCAATGTTTTAAAAACTAGACTGGACATCGAACCGATCAAAGAAAAGGTTTAAAGTTTAAAGGTTCAACCGGTATTAAACTGCTATAAAACCATTATATAATAAATAAAAAGTAAAAATTATAATTTATAAGAGTAAGTAAAAATAAAATTTTTTATTGAAATAAAAATATACTATTGTTTATTATTATATAATGAAATAATAATAAATCAAATCTATTAATTCAAACTAAATTTGAGTCTAATATAAAACTTAAAATAATAATAATTAAAATTATATTTATGAAAAAAGTTGTTTTGATCATCGTTAAAACAAATTACTAATTAATTTATTTGAGTAGAGTTATACGTAAAGAATTGGTTAAAGGCTTGCGCACATCATAAACAACCAACATATTATCATAAGCCAATATAAAATGAAGCTGGTCAGAAATTGCCTTAGAAAAAGTGATTAACTCTTTTCTTTTCAATTGGAGCATACACACCAAACATATCAATACTTGCTAAACATGTCAAATTACATTTCGAAATGCAATTTTATATATCAACATATCTCTTTTGCATATATTATTTCTTTGAATGATGTAATCGATGACTTTAAGCCATTCATTCTAGGGGCATACTAGGTTACAATATCCATAACGATATGCTTGAATTGAAGCTATATTAATAGAATAAGTGTTTCTACAATTTTACGTTATTGCTTGAATAATTTGCAGTAAAGAGAAAGTCATTATTTCCTTGGATTTATCAAACGTGCAACAATAAAAATCCTAGGATGCCAAGTGAACTCACAACTCAATCATTCATAATTACTTGAATTTGTAAACCATCCCCAAGATACTTTCAACTTAGTTCCTGTATAATAGGTGTTGTTACTTATAGATTCCAAATCAAACAAATACAATCCACCATTCTCCGTTAAAGCCAGACTCTCTTTAGGTAAATGAGGACTTTAATAAGCATTTAAAATTGGACAGTTGTTAAAACTCTTGCAACCCATATGCCCCAGCATAGGCACTTCATCAACTACACTAACTTTAACACAAAACCGATGCACATAATATAGGGTACAAACCAACAATTACCCAGTGCAACCCAAATCTTGAACTGTGTTTATAAAGATTCTGACAATCCTTTCACTCAAAACTCTTTTTGGTTGTAAAACTACCACCACCGTGATCCCTTATAGCTCAAGTTCTTGTCTTTAACTGAACTACTAAGAGTCCAACTTGCTCATCATTGCTTCCAGTTAGAAAGAACACAATAACAGAATTCCCATTTAGGTATAAAAGGAGTTGCAGGCGATTATGGTAAAACATCGAAGTTGCTTCGTTGAGTTTTGGGGGCCAAGTAATGAATCATTTGAAAAGGAAACAGAGGGGGAACGCAAAAATCTGAAGTGGAAAGGAACCAAGAGAGATAAAAGTGGGGAGGAGGACTGAGGAGAAGATGCAATTATCAAAGAGAAAATGCATGGTAGTTGTCTCGCCGAATTAGTGTAACGAGTTTTATGAAAACTGGTCGATTCTCTAACAAACCGACAAGTTTTTATGCTGACAGGTGTTTTTATTAAAACCG
The DNA here is from genome assembly GCA_025629805.1 of Erythroxylum baracoense. Taxonomy (NCBI): domain Eukaryota; kingdom Viridiplantae; phylum Streptophyta; class Magnoliopsida; order Malpighiales; family Erythroxylaceae; genus Erythroxylum; species Erythroxylum baracoense. The sequence goes on from JAOTAY010000190.1 coordinate 18,200,691, forward strand.
AATTGGACCATTGATTCGTTCAGACTTTTTTCAGTCAGACTGGCCGGTCCAGTCCCTTTTTTAAAACCTTGGTAAATAGTATGCAATATCATTTAACGTGATTATCTCAATGATTATTAAAATTTTAACTTATAAAAGTAATTTTATTCTAACTATTATCCTTTTGCATACCAATTCAAATCAATATTCAACAATGAAGTATAGTATTAATGGATAGATTTAAGCTAAATTTGGATATAAGTTAATAAAATTTAATAACAAAGATTATAATAAGCTTAAGAAAATTAGTAAAATCATTAACCCCTTCCCCACACTTAAAATTGTACATTGTCCTCAATGTACACTATATAAACATGTATAATGACTGAGAGGGTTGAGTTGATACTTTCCTGAATATAACGAGTTATATTCTAATTTTTATCCATCTAATATGAGACTACATCCTTGCAAAATATAAACAAAAAGGGGATAAAAAGAACAAAAGAAATAAAAATAAAAATAAAGAAAATAAACATGAAATGTGAAAATAGAAATAACATAAAATGTAAAATAAAACCTATCCTAATTCATGGGTTTTCTCCTATGTAATGCCTGTTTAATGTTGTTAGCTTGATGTATCCTGATCATTACCCTAATACTAGGTCTATAATCAATGACTTGCTTACAACCATTTCTCCGCATAGGGATTTTGTACATGTAAATAAGCCACATATTGTAAGATAATAATGAGAGCTTAATTTATCAAATTAATAAATCTGATCACATGCGTTAATGCCCTTTTTAATGATAAATATTAATAAAAGATGGAATAACAAAACTTCTTTAATCTTTAGTTCATGCAAGCAGTTTATCTTTGAGGAAGTAGTAATCCTCCGTACGTAAGGTGGCTACCAATACTTCATCAGTAGTTTCCTTATTTGATTCATCCACCAATTATTCTTCAACCACCTCTGTGCACTCTTCTTCTTCTTCTTCTTCTTCCTGGACAAAGGTTTCTAGCCCATCTTCTTCAATTACCTCCTGCCACTTCTCAACTTCCTCTTCTTGGATAGTGGCTTCTTCTTCTTCTTCTTCTTCATCTTCATCTTCATCTTCATCATCAACTTCTTATAGAAGCTCATTTCCACCCTCGAGAGTAATTTCCATTCCATGTTCTTTAGGACTTGTCTTAGTAGGAATAAGCAAACTCTGTTATACCTTGTTAGATATTAGTTTTGCCAGTTGGTCGATCCAATTCACCTTAACAAAACCTTGCTTGGAAAGAGACTATGAAGGCTATTATATGATATGGAGTCCTTATGGGAAAAGTGTATGCATACTTACATATTAAAAGGGAGAAGCCTTTAGGAGATTAAGAACAAACCTGCTCACTCCTACTTCTTTTAACAGATATTGAAGTTGGAAAAAACAATAAGTAGAACGAATGTTATAGTGGAAGCTTTGTACATACTACCAAATTACAATTCTAATTTACGGAACGATTATAAGTGCATATATTTAGCTAAGAGTTTAAAAGAGTTCACTAATATATCATATAGAGAGATGTTAAGAAGTAAAGGTGAAATTTCAGGTTACAATAAGCTAGTATGGAACCAGAATCTATTGCCTTATGTTTTCTTACATATGTGGCTAGTTACTAAATTTAAGTTAGGCATAATGGACTAGGTACTATACCTAAACTTGATCAATGTTTGTGCATTATTTATGGGAAGCTACAAATCACTAGAACTGATATTATTTAAATTTATCTCTTTATGTCAAGTATGAGAGCTTATACTATATTTATGCTACATTACACATAAAAGAGATAAGTATAAAGATTGCATGACCTAACTTTAATCCTATAATGTGACTATTGTAGATAAAACCGTGTTTTTAATTGATCTTGGTTCTTACATGTACAAGGTGTGGGAATCAAGAAATTTTATTGTTTAATAATAAGAGAAAATATGTTGAACAAGTTAAAGAAGAGGTAGCTTATTGGGTGTGGGATCAATTGCTAATGAATCCTAAAATTAATACATATAGTGGCTAGCTAGCAAAATCATAGAGAATCAAATCAACTACAAGTTAGCTATATGTTAGTTAAAGGAATGAGCTTTGTAATATTATTCGTAGTATAAGCATGCAATATAGTCTTTAATATATAATCTATGGAACTATAAAGTAAAGAAAATAAAGGGAAAGTATAGTTACGAAGTGGTTAAATACCATACATATAGATGAATAAATTTCCAAATACATGGGGTTTATACCAGAGCATCCTTCTAGCCCAAGGATCAACCATCACTTATCCTTCTAACAACCTTTGAAAATGACCTGCAAATAAAAATGAGGTGAGAAAAATATTAGAAGAGATGCTTGTAGAAGACTAAGCTTTAGTGATGAAAGGTACCCAAAGAAGATAACATACCTAATCTTTGGAATGTTTAATTATTATTGAATTATTTTATTTTATAAAAAATCACGTACTTAACGTGTACTTAACATTTTATTGAGGAATTTAATTTTTGGTGATCTTATAAAATACACATTATATGTAAAATATCATACATTTTAAACATGCAATTCCTCATAAAAGGATAAACAAATTATAAACATGAAATATTATTTGATTATCTATATAATCTCTATAATGTAAAATAATATTGCCAACTCTTTAGATAATTAAGTTAGTTTAAACCATCGATTCCTATATAAATTAAGATAATTAAGTTAGTTTAAACCATCGATTCCTACATAAATTAAGATCCTGTTGCAAATAGAAATTAACTTTGATTTAAAAATAATTTGAAATTCAATTAGAAACCATTTCTAATTATCCTGATTATGTTCGCTCAAGTTTACACACACTAAATTTTACTATTTATAACCTTGGTAATTACCACAAGCGCATGGGGTGTTCGCATAGTACCTAAGATGTCCCACTAGGAAGAGAACTAGTCCTAAATCTAAGGTAGCTAAGTTCGCAATAAACCTAATTAACCAACTAATGCAGAAATTAAATCAACCAATAATCAAATATGAGAAATGAAAGTGCCAAAGAGTAAACAAAATAGCAATATCATAGCCCAACCTAAAATCGACCTAGAAATTACCACGGGAGAGAAAGGGGATTTTAATTCGAAACTAAGAAAACCTAACCAATTATGCAATTATTGAATTAACGGGTGTAGGCAGTCCTAGGGTGAATTACTCTCTCTCGAGTTATAATTCTTAACCCTAATTAGTAATCCCTAATTCAAATTATGGGAATTGCAATCTCTTGATCTGCAATTGGTCTAAAACTTAAATTAGTTCTAAAATTGCCTATTAATCTACCAAGAATCTATGCTCGATCTCTCGTTACACGACTCTACCGATTTGATTCAATTCTCTACCTATTGATTCACCTAACTCTCATTAGCCTAAATCAATGATTTTTACCCGGCCCTCCCTCTCAGTTTGTTGCCGAATTATTAAGAACTGAATTGAAATCACAATCAACTCAATAAAAAACACAATCAAATAAATTTTATAAATCTCAACAGTCAAAATTGAAAGGTGAGTATAAACATAAACTCAATATTCAACCCAACCAATCTCATCATCAATTTGAATTCTATACATAAATAAACTGAAATAAATGGAATCTCGAAAACGGTGACGGTAGGAAACCACCTGTTTCGGGAAGTACTTTGCGTCTAGCACGTCTCCGTGTCTCTCTTCCTTCATCTCCTTCCTCAATATGCACGATCATGGCCTGACTTGATGCTCTCTGTCACGATCGTAGCCTATGGCTTTAGGTCGAAACTCCTCGAATCTTCGCTGTTCTTCCCTGTTTACCCTGAAACACTAACAAATGCATCACAACACCTCAAAAATATAAGATTTAAGCTTGAAGACTTAATCTACCCATAAAAACAGTAAAACACACAAACTAACATAATTACACCCTAAATGCACATACCACTCAAATTCACACTAAATAAATAACAATTTCAACCCTAAAACACATGCAATTACACATAAGCACATAAATAAAGGGGAAAGACAAAATTTAAAGGAACAAAGAACAGATAAAATGAATCATAAAAATAAAATAATTAAAAATAAAAATGAAAATTAAGACAATATAAAACTAAAGGCTAATTTGGGAAAGAAAAATTAATTTGGGTTAGACAAAAATCTCAAGGGGATGGAGGTGGTGACAGTGTTGGATGTGGCAATTGAACACCCTGAGACTCGAAATACCAATGGATTCGTCGGATATCTCTACTCTGGTGCCATTATATACGTGCCATCTGTTAGTAGTGTGCCCTAGGCCAATGGATATTTGTGATTCATGTATTAACATTATGACTTGTTAATAATATA
>JAOTAY010000190.1:18205146-18223058 GCA_025629805.1 Erythroxylum baracoense
TTATTTAATTGTATGTGATGCCATGTGGAGTATTGTAGAGATTGCACGTAGCGCTCCCTTATCTTAGGATATGTGTCAGAATGACCTACGGGTGTCCCAGTGCGTACCCTAGGGTAATGGGGTGTTACATAATATGTCAGAAATCTCCAAGATTTCACATACCGATGAACTCTAAGTTCATGTAAGGGCATATAACATTATATATTACTGGCATAAATACCCAACATATATTTGAACTCATATACAACCATGTTTATGTCAATATATAATGGTATCTCCAAGTATAGACCAATACAAAAAGGGCTCAAAGAGTCCGACGTTACATGAATTTATTCTGTTATTTTTTTAGCTAAATCACATCCATTGTGGATTCCAAATTTGGGAGTAACCAACCATATGGCAAAGGATAAAGATGCCTTTATAGAATTTTTTAAAAAATCCTGTATAGAACTTAACAGATTTATATAGGAGATAATGGTTGATGTACAAAGGATTGTAACTTATAAATTAGACATTCATGGTGGTTGATCACTAATCCTACATACAATGTTGTATGCTCCAAAGATTCAATAGAATCTTATCTTAGTGTTGGTCAAAAACAAATAAGTCGATTAGCTAAAGAAGGCCTTTTAAGTGATTTACATCAAGTAAATTTACTTATTTATGAACATTGTCCAGTTGGTAAAATTGCGTGAAAGCCATTTAAAAAAAGGACACTAGCTTCCTATCTATTGCAATTGGTTCATTCATACACATATGGTCCAATGAATGTAAGAGCACAATATGACTTATATACTTCATCACTTTTATAAATGTCTATACGGTCTTGTTTATTTACTATCTCACTAATTGGAAGTATCAAATTACTTCATAAAGCACGTGGATTCCATAGATAATCAATTAGAAAATAAAATAAAAGCATTAAGAATTGATCAAGGATAAAAATACTTATCTAATAAGTTTTAAGATATTATGTAACGAAAAAGAAATAGAAAGAAAGTTAACTATTCTACAAACCCCCACCATGAAATGTCATTACGGGAAGACATAATAGAATGCCACTATATATGGCTAGGTCTATGATGGAATAAGTAAATCTAGCAATCACCCATTAGGGTGATTCATTACTTATAACCACTTACGTACTTAATCGAGTGCCCACAAATCAGTTATGAACACTCTATATGAGTTACAGATAGGTAAAAAACCCAACATAGAATATCTAAGATCATGAGGATGTATTGCCTATGTTCATAATATCTCTCATAGATATGGGAAACTAGACCCAAAAGGGAAGAAATATATCTTTATTAGATACTTAAGACACCCAAAGGGTATGTGTTCATAGGTAAAAGAGGTAGTGAAGGTGTAACTGGGTTTGAATCATGAGATGTCACATTTTCAAAAAATGACTTTCCAAAGTAGGGTGAAATAAGAAAAGACCTATTTCTATGTAAACTCTTGATTAGAATGATTCCATTACTGGAATCATAAAGAGGGACTTTATCTAAGTAGACATAGCCTAAAACTTGAAGAATTAACTTAAGGACAATTAAGATTACAATCCACTAAAAGTTTACCTACCGTATCTGATTCGAATAGGAATAATCAAGACATTAATGAATTTGTTTCTTATAAATGACATTTATGTCAAAGTAACCATGGCATGATTCCCCAACATCATTTTGAAATAAAAGGAGAAATTTACATGATTATCCTATAAGAAGATGATAAGCCAATGAATGTACACGAGATTCTTAATCATCCTGCTAAAAAAGAATAGATTCAAGAAATGAAAGAAGAAATTACTTCTTTAAGCTCGAATCAAGTATGAGAGTTTGTTGGTCTCCCTAATAGGCACAAAGATATTAGAACAAAATGTTTCTCAAAATAAAACAAAACATTAATGACAGTATCAAAAGACACAAAGCACACCTTATGGCAAAAGGATATATACAACAAAAGGGAATCAATTATGAAAAGATATTTTCACCTGTTATGAGGTTTAGTTCAATTTATCTAATTTTGGCTATAGTAATCATTTTGGATCTTGAATTACATACAATGTATATAAAGACTACTTTTCTAAATGGAGAATTAGAAGAATAAATCTATATGAAACAACTTATAGGTTTCATTGAGATAAGCCAAGAATATAAAATGTATCAGTTATTGAAATCGATTCAGGTCTGACATAGTCTTATAAGCAGTGGTACATTCATTTTCACAATGTAATCATGTTGTATAACTTTCATATGCTTGATGAAGATCATTATTTATATATTAAGAGATATAATAATAATTTTGCAATTTTATCCTTAAATGTAGATGACATTTTAAATGCTTGCAATGACTATGAGTTTGTTAAGCAAATCAAATATTGATTGTCATTTAAATTTAAGATAAAATTCAAGGGTGAAGTTGTATATATTCTCAGAGTTAAGATTTTAAGAGATCATTTTAAAAGATTATTTCTACTTTCTCAAATGACTTATATTCAAAAGATTTTAGAATGACTTCGTATGCAAGATTACAAACCAATAAATAATCCTATTGCTAAATGTAAAGGTCTTAGTAGGAATTTTTTCCCATCTACACCACAAGAAAGGGAATAAATGAAGAAAATTCCATATTCTTGTGTAGCTGAAAGTATCATGTATGTAATTATGCATACATAGCCAGGTATTCGTTAACACTATTGTAATGATGAATAGATATCAGTTAATTCTAGGACAAGCATATTGGAAAGTAGTAAAGAGAATATTAAGGTATTAAAAAGGTATTGTTAATTATGCATTATGTTATTAAGACAATGATCTATGTATATAAGGGTATACAAATACAGACTAGAGAGGAGATTTAGATAAGAGAAAATCTACTTGTGGATTTTTTTTAACTTAACAATGGTGATATATTTTGGAAAAACAAGAAATATGTTTCTTTATCCAAAATAAAAGTTAAATTTATGGCATTTTTAATAACAGTACAAAAAGCCATTTCACTTATATGATTTGTGGTTAATTAAGCAATCACCCAAAGTAAGATTGATCTACTAATAATCAATTGTGACAGTTAAGCAATAATCGCTGATACGAAGACCCTAAATTTTATAATAAAACCAAGCATAGAGATATTAAGTACAATTATTTGAAAGTTATAGTTACACATGGAGAATTAAACATAGATTATATATCTATACGGGATACAAAGTCAACCTAATGATAAAATCAATTTTCTAAGATACGTACATTGGGAAAGTGAAGTCGCTAAGATTACGTAGATATTGAAACTTAATTGATCAACATATCTCAATATATGTCATTTAATGTATTGTCATTTATAAATACAAATATAAGTTGACATTGTTTATTAAGTAAAAAGGGTTACTTAATGCTTGATTCTAAAATATGTTTACTTTGTATCACAAATTTTCTGTATAAATCAAGGAGCATGTTGGACAGATAAAAATTGGCATTATCAGGCAAGCAATCAACTTTAATATTTGTGATGATCGAAGATGAGGTAGGTTTTAAGTTTATTATCAAATGATAATTGAGAGCCAAAGTAAGGAACTTAAACCATGAATAACAACTTAAATAAAGTGATCATATGGTTACCATATTTGACTTAAGTTGCCAAATGAGAGTTTCAAAAGATAAAGTGAAGAATAGGCAAGTGAATTCAAGTTAAATATTAAATATATTTGAACCAACATTTGTACGGTATTGCATTTATGAAAGACATATACTTCAAATTACTAAGAGTTAACACCTTAGTACACGACTCTTACCATGTGTGTAAAAATGATTATAAAAGGGATTAATGAAAGTAAAAAAATCTCAACTTTCTTTACTTGAGACCCTAGAGGTTAAATGAACATTATACCATTAGAAATCTTATCTAATTTTTAAGAATTATGTTTAAGGTTTGTCACTTTAGAATGTTACCAAAAGATTATGTTTGACATGATTTTATAGGATAATTTCAGAAATGTCAATTCAATTCAAGAGAATTTCAAACAAAGGAAGGTCATTCTACTTAGTAAATCACATAAGAAAAATGATGTATTTAAAGGTGGCCACCAACTCTTTGTAAGTGAATTGAATATATTTGCAAAACAATGAATTAAATGAAATCAAAGAAGATTGAAATGTAAGATATGACCTAGGTTATAACATATAAAATTTACTAAAGGATTGATTAATTAATCAAGACATCACATCTATATTCCTAACAGATATAATTATGAGCCCTAGTAATATGCCAGTTGTAAGGGTTATTAGATAAGTATGAGAAATCATAAAATAATGAACATCTAAACTAGTCATGTGTAAGATTTAAACGTAATACAAAATAATCATTTAAAACTTTCTGAAGGATTTAAAATGATCATTTAAAACTTCTTAAAGGATAAGATTACAATAATTGTGTAAAGATAAGGGAATACAACATTCATACAAAATTCTTGTGTTCTTTGCCTCAAGAACAAAAGATAGTAAAAGATCCTTTTAACCTATGTAAAATAAAAGATATTAAAAGATCCTTTAACCTATGTAAAATAAGAAACTTATCCAACAAAGTAATAACTTTCAGTTATACATAAAGTAATACAACATTCAACGATTTTCGGGTCCCTATCTTTCAAATTGTTCTTAAACAGCCTCAATACCTTTCCAAAAACAATGATGAAAATGGGCTCCAACGCTTGATTGCTTGTTGCTGATTTGGTAGCAATCATCGTAATGAGCTGAGTTCCACAAGAATGATCAAAAATAGAAAAAATAGAGAAAACCTTGTGTGTTTACATGATGGTCCGTTAAAAAGATTCTTTGCCTGTTTGACTTCCCGCAAAACTGTTTGGGATTAGTTGTTAATGGTTGCTTTAGCCACCTATTATTTCCTAGCAAGGATAAGTATTCAATCATCATCAAGGTTTATTCTCACCTTCCTCGCCGACCATTATAACGAAACACTATTGCCAATGGCATGGCCTATCAATTTCTATTTCTATACTCAATTTTTTAATGTTGTTTAGTATTCGGTGAGAGAAAACAGGATTTCTCTTATACAGTTTAGCAATACAATTTAGCATAAAGTTGGAGAAATCGAGATCTATAAACGAAGATAATACATATTAGATCATAAAGGTATCATCGTAGTATGTCACGTTCTATTTTCGCATTCATGTTAGTGAGGTATTAGGTATACGTGATTGTATTGGACCTGTGTCACACATGACACGATCTAAATCAATAGGTCAAAGTTCAGGTAGAAAATAGATTCCTTTTAGTGTGGATCTGGTCTATATCAACCTTGTGATGAAGAAGTCCAATATGAAAGCTATATAAGTAGGTTTTGGTCTCCTATAGTTACTTAAGTAATTCACGAGCATTCAGAGCTCTGACCTGTTAAGAGCGCCCGTGTATTAAGGAAACTACAGAGAGGCCTAAATCACTAGCCGATAAACGTTTTCTATAAAAGTCTGAGAGAGATTCGGGCTTGTTTGGCAATAGAAAAAGACATTTAAAGATTGGATGAAACCAAAATCAGATATTCCGCATTCCTTCATTTTTAATCCTTTCGTGATCGATCATGGGTACGTAATATTAATCCAAACCTTTGGCGGTGCATTCGTGACTTGGCCAAACATCATTTTCCACAAAGGATTTGCTTAGGTCACGTAAGTGATTAGAAAAGGAAAGAGGACAAGCTTTATCGAGCATATTCTCACACGCCACAAGCATATACATGAATGACAACACATTCTTGCAAGGTCTACTCGTCCTTTACGGAAACAAAGTAAATCTATTGTAACAGCATAATTTTTCCCTACTTAAAACATCAACCCGACATTACGTGCTTAACGAGTGATTATCAATAGAAAATACGAATCCTAAAGATGTTTATCAACTAGTTTTATTAATCAAAAGATAAACAAGAAGACTAAATGATGAGAGCAGAGACATCTCATCAGCTGTACAATCTTGGCGACTCGATTGACGACAACCATATACTTATAAGAGGATAAGACCGTAAGATTTATGCAACAATGGGGAACTTCAGATGAATCCTTCTTATTTACAGTTTCACTTCATCTTTTTGCTCTCTCACCCCCATGATTAATTGCTTTATCAACTTCCATAACCTCCTCCTGAGCAGTTTCATACTGAAAGAATGATAATGGAAAGGTCTTAGACAAGCCTGAAGAAGTCTTGAAGGTGATTGAGGCAGTACGATTAGTGTTATTATGTACACATATTTCGCTCAAAGTAATCCATATCAGGAACTCTCTGGCCTTGACACCCGTCAGGTTCTTGATCTTGTTGGGTTGGAGATATGCCGTGATTTCCGTTTCATAACAAACCAGAACGTTCTCAAACTTGTAGTAATCCTTTTTCTTCTGGTGCTTGAGCCATACAAATCCTGTGTCCTTCACGTAGCCGTATTCCTCTATCCCATCTATTATCAACAAACCATTTGGGAGGCCAACGTTCCTTAACAACAGCATGAGCTTTTCTCTACATGTCTCGGTTCCATAATATATCTCTGCTCTGGCTTTCACGTCTTGTGTCACCATTGGAACCTTCCCCACCCGTCTGTGATCAGAGAAGACTTGGAGTTGTTGAGGATGGTTTCGAATTGGTCAGAGGATACATGTTTAAAAAAAAAAATCAGGAAAACTTGTAATGTGGAATGATGTACGATACTTGAAACATATGCTGAAACAAGAAGTTAGGCGCTGATATAAGAAATATTTGAGTGGTTCACGTATGATATCCGTGTCTTATATATTTTACCATGATTTTTTAACTAATATTTAAAAGAGGAAATTTAAAAAAAAAATTAAAAAGTTTAAGAGAAGAATTTTAAAAACATTTCTAAAAATCATAAGAAAATATTTAAAAATTAAGATGTTCTTCTAAAGTTTTTTAAATCGTGGGATGTTTGTTTGTCGTCTTTTATCTAAATAAAAAATCAATTTTTATACATTATAAAAAATAGAAAAAAAACTATCTGACGTTCTTACTCTTGAGAAAAAAACAAATTAAAAGGAACAATTTTTGCATAAAAAAGTTCTATTACTTCCACATATTATAGAATTGGAAGGATCAACTAATTAAAATTTTATTAAAAAATTGATAAGTTAAAAGTGAGGTAGTGAGGTTTTTTATTGAAATTTCAACGTTAAATTAATATTAAGAAACTGGAGACACAAAATTCTTGAAACTAGTGTTAGTTTCTTGCAAGCAAGCATGAGCCAGCCTTCCATATCGTATTCTTCCAAAGAAGCCAACCTTCGTTACGTCAGCTTCCATATCGTATCGTGCACATGCTTCGTCTATAATTATAGACTTCCAATCTTATTTTTCAAATAAAAAAAAATCGCAGAACAGCCGGAAGCGGTAGACATACGTCTGATCCCAACTATAGTTAATCTTCATTACGAATACTAATGAAATCACGGTCCTAAAACTTCTGTCATGCTTGTGTTAAGCTAAGCTTTTATCGACCTCAAACCAACCGATAACAGCTTTCAGCAAGGGAACAAAGTCGCGTTTAATTCACGCATCTAGTTGATGTGCGTAAGCGACATTACTTTGCAGCCACCTACCTAGACGAAAAATATAATTATGTATATATTATGGAATTGGATAATATAAAAAAATTAAAGACAGTAAGGGTCCAACAACTGCATTAATCTGAAGGCTTATAATGAAAGCTTAATTTCTCTCTTCCCCTCTCGTTTTTGTAACTGTCGGTTATTTTGTCAGTAGAGTCATGTTGTTTGTTTCTATCGATTTTTAAGGTTTGTGTATATTTGTAATCTTGGATTTTAACATTTCTTTTTGCATATTCTTCTCAGCTTTTGATATTCTCGATTTGCAATCTTGAAATTTGAATATAGTGACATTTTGTTCCTATTCTTTTCACTTTTTGTGTAGCTAGAGTGTTTGAAAATTATTTTTATGAGTGTTGCTTTCTCGATATCTATTTAAGTTTATAAAATTTTTATTATTAATCTGTTACCTATATGTAAGACAAGTTTACCTTTTTTTACAAGTAATACAATAAGTAAAAGTCAATCCTTCAAAATAGCGATGTAGATTAAAGATTATAAAACATAGTTAGTCTAAACTAAATAAATAAACAAGCAATTTTGATTGAAGGAATATAAACTAAAATAAAAACCTAAATAGATAGCCAAGATACTCAAAAACAAAGACAAATACCAATTTTTAGATAAATAATTTCACTATTATTACTTTTGATCTTATGAATCGATTAACCAAGAATATGTTTAACAGGATCGATAAGATCTCTTAAACATTAAAATTACATCCTCTCAAATTACTGTTATATACTCTCTAGTTAATTAACTTGTATCTCTACCAATTGCGTGTTACAACGTTCTTTAGTAAACCATCACCAAGATTTTAGCAAACAAAATCAAGAAGAGTCTTGGGAAGATAATAAGCCCTAAACAAAATGCTTTCCTCGTTGGAAGATTAGTGGCTACAAACATTCTGCTATGCCAGGAACTATTAGAAAGGTATCAATCAAAGAGAAAAAAAGAAGAATTGCACTATTAAATTGGACCTGGCCAATGCATTTGATTGGTTTAATCGGTTTCCTATTCAAAATCCTCAAAGTTGTAGGACACTCGGAGGAGTTTAGAGGATGGAATGCAAGAACTTACCCTGAGTTTTACCATTGAATACAGTTGAGAAGTTCCCTGAGGTGTTAGGAATGAGAAGCAATCCTCTGAAAAGTTGCTTCTACTTATCAATTAATTCTAGCAGAGAAGTTGCAATTAAGGCCATAGAGATAGGGATTAAGCAAAGGAACGTGCCATTTAAATACTTAAGAGTGCCAATATCCGAAAGGAAGCTTTCAATAGTAGAATGCAAACCTTTGATTGAATCATTGCATGCAAGAATGTATCAATGGACAAATATCTAAGCTATAGAGGAAGACTTCAACTCATTTAGTTTATTTTAAGCAACTTATCTACTTACTAATTTAATCATCTCTCTTTACTGAAGAGTATCCTCAAGGAAGTAGATAGAAAGCTTAGTTTATTCTTATGGAATGGCTTGAGTCAAGGAAAAAGTAAAGCAAAAAAAAGCGGGAGAAAATTTGCAAACCAAAACGCCAAGGTGGGTTGGGAATAAGTTCTTCTATATTGATTGGCAAAGTAAGTTTGGTGAAAAGTTTTGGTGGTTTTGCAGCAAGAAAGAAGATCTAAAGATGAAGTGGATTCATAGCTCCTTCATAAAAAAATAGTAGCATATAGGTACTGAAACAAGAGCAAGATATGTCAGGTGTACTTAAGGAAATTCTAGAAACTAGAAGTTGGATGCAAAATTTGGTTGTACATAAGATAGGAATGGAGAAAACACCCACTTTTGGTATTACAATTGGCACTACAGAGGATCTCTCTTCAAAGTGGAAGAACTTCAACATTTAAAGTCAATGTGAGTGCAGATACTATAGGTTAGTAGATTCATAAAAGATAACTAATGGTTTTGGCCATTTCATAACAACAGATTCTCAAGATTCATTTTTATCAAAATCCAAATTGCTAGTAGAAATGGCAAAATCTTCAAACAAAATAGTCGATGCTTGGAGACATTTTATCAGGAAATCATCCACCAAAACAAGATGGGCATGATAGTTAGAGGAGTAGCTACCAACCTACTGACATGCTTGAGAGGGAAATGGAATTTTAGTTTAAGTACTTTGCTTACCAGACCACTAGGATCTCTACTTACTAATATAGAAAGTTTTATTGTGCTTCCTTAGTTTTGAGCATCATAGGCTTGTTGTACACAAACTTTATTTTTGGAAGTTATTATCTTTCAAAAAAAACTTATATCTCTTCCAAGCTAATACCCCTTTAAATACATTAAGATGTGTAAAATTTCATAAAAGTTTTCACTTCTCTCGATAATGACACATATACACCCATGAGGGGTATAATAGTAAATGTTCTTTAAATAACTACATAAGGTAGTTAATGTTTTGGTATGTTTAAAACAATAGAACAATATGTAGAAACTGCTGCGTGTGTGTTGTGATTCCTACTACGTGATTGTTCATACGAAGAACAAGAGCAAAAAACAGAAAAACAAAGATCTGCAGAAAAGTGGTTCTTTAACCGGTGGAAATAAACGATAGTCCAAGTACGTGATTATTTGTTATTTATGCATATGGAGATGATCCTGTGATTAACATGATTTACGTAATTATGTTGTTTCATCATAATCTAACAAAATTCATGACTTATGAGTCAAGCCGACCCAACCGATGTTCTCTGTCATCTTCTTCGTATCACTACAGAAGTTGCCTTCTCTTCTCTTCGACATCTTCCTACCCTTGTAAGACCCAACTCAGATTCTCAACTACATCAAATTATGCAATCTTTTCAGACAATGGCCTTCTATAAATTTATCACAGAATTAGGGAGGACGATGGAGCATGAATGACGATGAAGCATTAGCAGTGGTAACATCCTCTGCCATTTTCTTTGTAACACTACAGAAGTTGCCCTTCCATCGTCTCACTGCGAGCCTCTTCGCCCCCTTCCCCCTTCCTACACCTTGTAAAACCCAACTCAAATCCCCTAATCTCAACCACATCAAATTATGCGACATTTAGAACAATTTCCTTCTTTAAATTTATCACATAATTAGGGACGAAGATGGAGTAGAAATGACGTCCTTTATCATTTGGAGGATATGACAACCTCACTAAATAAATTTACATAAGGCACGATCGTGCAGGCTAACTCACGGTCGTCCTAGCTAACTACTTGCACGACTGTCACTGTCGTGAGTTTTCAATTAATATGGAAGAACAACCATTACATTTTGAATTAATTAATACAATTATACTACTAATGTAACGTTAACATCGAATGTAATAATTGAAATTCAGAAATGAATGTAAAAAAGAGTGGATATTAGCGATAAAATTTTTTATATTTATTTATTTATGTATTAACGAATTAAAATGAAAATTGACAAATTACAAAATTACAATATTAATATATTCATTAAAAATAAGAGTACCATAATAATGATGGTTGTAAACGATAATAGTGTGTCATTCCAAAGCAATCTTTAACTAAGATTTCCCACTCATTTAACTTGTTTCTTTCTGCGTTTGTATGTTATCTGATTTTCATATCTTTGATTTTTTTTTCTTCTCACTTTGTTAGTAAAGAAGTAGAAGATCACACCAGGGGAAGAAAGATAATATTTTGACGAATTTCAAGTATATTCTCACGTAAGTTTCGTTTATTTTTTCATCCGTTGATTTTCTTACTTGTTTTTATTATCATTCCTTCTGTCTATATCTCTGTCTCTAAGCAATTCTTGAGCTTACTTGTTTTTAATTACCATTCCCTCTCTTCGTATCTCTACCTCTAAGCAATTCTTGAGGAATGGCTTAGCAGACCCAACTTTTCGTGAATGTGCCACTTGATGTCTGCCTCTTTTGAAGTCTTTATAATATGACTCTGTTGTTGATAATATATCATTTTGTTAATTTATTTTTATTATTAAATTTAATGTGGAGAGATATAAGGTACTTTAGTAGTTGCCTTTGGTGGTTCTTAAAGTGAAGTTGTTCTTTATGTTTTCCTTAAAGTAAGTTTTGAAGATATTTTGATTGTTTTGATGCATGAAAGTCATTCGTTTCTAACTTTTTTTGTTTCTGTTTATACATATACGTGATTGATGATTAATGTATATTGTAAAGGTTGAGTTGTTTAATATCAACTTATGGGAAGAATTTACCGTGAAACCTTTAATTCTTCAATCACTTTTTCTGTTATAGGAATTAAATAAGGTATGCAGAGCAAATTAAAATACCTCATAGTATTTTATGAACACTCCTTTTTTGTTGTGTTAATAATTTTATTTGAAAACAAAGCAATAATGGTACTTCATTTATGAATTTGTCAAGTGTAAAAATGGAAGGTAGATCTACTCCATACTATTGAATAGGTTATGCAATTGAGAAGGAGTAGCATAAGAATGATATTGGCATTGGCAATGAGAGTAGTAATATGAATTCAACTGATTTGGTTGGCAATGAGACTCGTAATATGAATTTAACTGATTTGGTTGCTAATGAGACTTGCAATATGAATTCAATTGATTTGGTGAATTCAAATTCTGAGTAGAATTTGAAAAAAGTCCACTCATCTGTTTCAAGAGTGTTAATACCGAAATTTAGCATAGAGTTCGAGATGGAAGAAAAAGCTTATCAATTTTATTTAATATATGCCAAACATGTCGACTTTGGAATAAAAAGAAGCAAAAGTCACAAAGATAAATCTGGTAAATTGATTTGCAGGCTTTTTTGTTGTAGTAATGAAGGATGCCTAATAAAAGAGATTTGTACGTAAGAGCTCCACGTTCAAAAACAAGATTTGGTTGTAAGGCAAGAATGAAAGTTAATAGTTTGAAAATTGGGAAATTTCAAGTGATTCAATTTGTCGAGGATCACAATCACTACATTTCAAGTCCTAACAAAACACATTTGCATAGAAGTCACAGAAAGATATCTTCAGCTGCAGCAATGCAAATTAAAATGGCTAATGATGTGAGAATTCCACCAAAAGTATTCCATGATCTTATGGTGAGACAAACAGGTAGGAGAAATAATCTTGGCTTTATTCTGGAGGATCACAAGAATTATTTAAGATCTAAAAGAACAAGAGACATGAAAAAGGGAGATACAGGTGGCGTGTTAGAATATTTGTATAAAATGTAGGCTGAAGATCCTAATTTCTTTTATGTCATACAAGTGGATGAAGATGATTTGATAACTAATATATTTTGGTCAGACATAAAGATGAGGAATGATTACTTAGACTTTGGTGATTTTGTTTGCTTCGATACTACTTATAAGAAGAATGAACCATCATAAGAAAACAACAGTTCTTGGTTGTTGCACTCCTATATGACTAGACTGCTCTTACATTTAAATGGCTGTTTGACACATTTGCTAGAGTCATGTCTGAGAAAAAGCCTACAACTATTTTTACTAATCAAGATGCAGCGATGGCAAAGGCATTAACTTCAAGATGGTCTGAAACTCATCGTCGACTTTGTATCAAATTTATCAAAATGCTGCAATCCATTTAAGTGGTAATTTTTCTCTGTTTAAATATTTTTCGCTGGATTTCAGGTCATGCATATATGACTTGGAAGAAGAAAAATATTTTTTCAATGTATAGAATAAGATGTTGAAAAAATATAAAGTTCAAGATAATGATTAGTTGAAACTTATGTTTCATATAAAGGAAAATAGACTTTGGTTAGAACTTATGGCAGGCAAGCGCAACGCACGCGCCAACTGTCCTGAGCCCGTGGAGAACATGCCGAGTGAGAAGCGTGCGTTGCATGCACCACACGCGTCCGTCACCTCGTGGATCCACGTGGGAGGACATGATTGCACGCGCCGACCAAATCGCCTTATGGCGGTTACCGCAAGCGTGCGATGGTGCAATCACCCTCCGATGGGGAGGGCAATTTTCAGTAATCTCGGGATCGATTTTTCACACTTTTTGGCCCATTTTGACCCTTTTTTATAGCTAGCCTTATGTATACCACTTTTACGTAATCATATATGCAAAAAAAAAAATCAAAAATTGATGAAAACCATAATAGATGAAAACCAAAAAATCTTCGTTTCTGGCAACCCGATCATGTAACCACTTTGATACCACGTGTAATACGTAGCATAGACCTTATTACGTGTCTCGGATTATTCATGAAAGGGTTAAAAATGAAAGAAATGAGAATTACCTTATTTCGGTTCCATCTTGACTTTCGAAGTGATTTTCATGGCCAAAATGAGCTCCAAATCCTGGGACCTTCACAGAAAATGTTCACGATATGTGGTTAACGCTTTTCTATAGTTTTCTCAATACGTAAGCGCTCTTAACGGTCAGAGGATCCATAAGCTTACGAATGATATGAGCAACTATAGGAAATTTTAACCTTTATATATAGCTTCCAATTGCTTCCTCATCACAAGCCTAATATGGATCCGGTTCACACTAATTAGAATTTATTTTTTTTCTGAACTTCGACCCATTAATTTAGATCATTTCTTGAGTCACTTTATTACCCTTATCTGGATCAAATTACGTAACTTAACTGATAAGTTATTGAAAAGCTGAAAAATACAATTAATATATAGTTGTCCAACATAATAAGAAAGGACAAAATTGTCCAACAGGTTTAGGTTCCAAGAATTTAATTATTTATGGTCTGATTCTTAGAGAAATCTGTTTATGAATTTGGGTTGATAATAAAGTAAAGTAGAAATAAATCAAGCACCAAATGAAGGTCATTGAGAATTGTTTCCAATTATTTTTTCATGTTTACCAACATCCATCGTGTGGAGTTTCAATCAAACATCACATGTGGAATGAGCTTACACTTCTATTAGGAATGTTTCTTATTTTTGTTTGAATAGAACTTTCTTTGGAGCAGGGAAATGATTTGATGAGAATTCTAAATATAGCAGCTTTTGCTGTATCTGGCTATACCTCAACAGAAGGTCGACAGTGTAAGCCCTCAACCCTCTACTGGGGAGACATACGAGGCTGACTATCCAGACAAAGGACGCCGGTTTTTCTCTGAAAAAGTAACACTCTTTTTACTGTATCTTGAGTGCTAATAAGTTCTTGTGAATCAGACAGGATGGAAATAGAACACTACCTCCATTGCCTGATTACACAAATAATGTATAAGAAGGTTATCACATTTTATCTTATCCTTGAAATAAGTCCTTGCAAGTCTTTTAAATTCAAGTGAGTCACCACCCAACGGTTGTTGCTTGTCACTGTGAGGGAAGCGGCTGGAAATTCTGAGGAGACTCCAACCTTGAAGGGAAGTTCTGGGGACGCTCTATTCAGCTTGATCCTGTTGGTGTTCTCACTCTGCAGCTAGAGGATGGTGAGATTTTTCACTGGAGAAAGATTACCACTTCTATATACAGCATAATAATAAGAAAATTTTACTGCAACCACTATGGCACCATCATATTAAAGGCAGTGGCAACTACTTCTGTAAACTGAAGTTCAAGGAGCAGTCTGTCTTAGATCGCAATGCTCATCAGGTATATTTTTTTTCTTGTGCTATAATTGATATTATTTCACTGCATTCATCAATGTTGCAATCTTTTTCAGTCTTCCTTTCCCCTGACCCATAGAGAATATGGAAATGTTTAGTGTTCATAAACTCCATGTTTTCCTATGCTGTTTAAAATATGAGTTTATTTGCAATTATAGGTTCATGGCTTTGTACAAAACACTAGGACTGGAGAGAAAGTAGTGATGTTGGTGGGAAAGTGGGATGAAGCAATGTACTATATGAAGGGAGATCCAATTACAAAGCCAAAGGGTTATGATCCTATGAGTGAAGGTGTCTTGATATGGGAAAGAGACAAATAAATTACCAAGACAAGATACAAACTCACCTCTTTCGCAATATCTTTGAATGAACTTACTCCTGGCTTGTTAGAGGCATTGCCTCCCACGGACTCAAGGCTGAGGCCAGATCAGAAACATCTAGGAAATGGAGAATATGAATTGGCTAAAGCAGAGAAGTTGAGACTTGAGCGGATACAAAGACAGGTATTCAGTTCTAACTTTTCTATCACTTAGGGTTTATGATTTAGGGATAGAAACAGTTACTTCTATCAAGAATTGGAAAAACGGAAAGAATAGAAGCAAGAGAGAGAGAAAACTAAGCAGAAAGAAGACTCGGTTAATTCGTTGAGTTCATTATCAGAAGCTGTATTATTTTCTCGTAGACAATTCTTAGCGAGATCGTTCCATTAATCTTTCCCTTTGATACAATTCGTCATTACTTCATCTTTTCTCCTATAGTTCATTTGAGTCGTTTCCCTTATTCCTCTTCTTTGTCCCGCCACTCCTTCAGCTGGATTATGAACTGTAGCAGATAGATTATGGGCAAATATAACAATACAACAGAGCTCAGAATAACAGATGGTGAGTGTAACATCCATTATTCCAAAGATCATCATGGCAAAGAGAAACAAGCAACCTCTTAAAAATATCAAAGCTCTTACACGTATAGCTCTCACCACGTCATCAGGATATTGCTGAATCTTTGTCGCATCGAGTTCTTATGATTTTAAATTTTTCGATATTTTTTGTCGATTTTGGTTGCAGTTTTACTCATTAAACTAAGATGGATTCTCTTCAAATCATTCAATTGTGATAAGCTTTTCTGCAAAAACTTCTGGCCTCATATTAGCTTGCTCATTATTGTGATCTTCTGTTCATATACAGAAGTATAAAGGCTTATGGATTCACATCCGTTGAGCAATATTGATATGGAGTGCGTTGAGAACTCCTTCATTGGTATTTGCATATGTTTGCAACAAATGTCTTTATGTACCTCGTTTTCTTATTTTCCTCTCATTTTGTTGAGCTTTTTTTTCATATAAACATATACTTTAATGTCGATGGCAAGGTTATCAAGGCCCAGATAGCATACAACCTACCGCTGGCTTCTCAGAGGTAGGCTGCATGCTACACTTACCTGGAGAAGAATTACTATGTGATGCGCTGCTTATGGGATATTCATTTTTAACAAAGTAGCCTTAAAAGTTCTACTTTAAAGATTTCACTATAAGGTGAAGATTCATTGAAAAGATTGCTGCATATGCAAGTATGGTAGAATTCATATGCCTATCACTAACACCTAATTAAGGTTTTGATAGGATAAAAGATTCTTATTTCTTCCTTATATTGGTTTCTATTTCATGTCATATTGAAGATTCTCAAAGCAATGTATAACTATTAATACATAAAAATACATCCTAAACCTTTTTTATGGTAACTTTCCATGAACATTCTCTCAGACAACCTCCGATCAATAAGTGTACCATGTTATCCTTATATACCTGACATTATTTTAGGAACCCGAATGGCGCCGTAAAAATATATAGTAAGTGATAGAAAATGTATACTCAATTAAACTGACTGGGAGGAACCACCCATGTAATATAAGATGTATGTGTAAAAAGAAGTTATGCTATGCCAATCCAATGTAGAGCCAATAATCAAGAGTTTAATTTCTAGTCATTAGGACAAATGTCCAACTCGTATTGGGCATTTGTCTTTATATGGATAACTGCATTTTATGAGTAAAAGAAAATATATACCCATCAAATCCTAACCATAAGAGTTAAAATTTGGCTTGGGATGTAGAAGGCTCAAATTGAAGGGAGATGTATTTTCTTAGATAGATAAATTTACCTATCCATGAAAGTCCATTTAAACCTAATGATGAAAAAAACATGTTCAAATTTCTTGTTTCATTAAGCTTACGTCAAAACTCCTCACTTAGCATATTCTCATAAAAGCAACTTCAGACTAAAAGGGAAACTTCAACTTAATAATTTTATACATCTAGTATGTGAACATATTATGTTTTTAGAAGGAATTGTTTACGTACGTATGATCTATCTTTTCTTTAAAAATATAATTTAATAGATGACCTCGAGAATGTAGATTTACCGTCAACGACCTCCTTTACGTCTAAAAGTAAGTCTCATTATATCTATTGCCACATGTATACAATCAATAAAAGTTAGTTCACAAGACAATTTAGAAATCATGAACAGGCACAACTATATGCATGTTAGTTTTTAACTGCCAGACCTGAGTTAAGAAAATAATTTGCCCCCACAGACTCAACTTTTTAGCTTTACCCTTGTTATTATTGGTGTATGTCCTTGCAGCTAATTTATATTGGTTATAAATTTATTTGTATCACAAATTGTTATTCAATAAAAGGCATTCTTTATCTTTGTGTATTTATTAATTATTTAATTATTAATCATAAAGATAAAATCCA
>JAOTAY010000190.1:18223158-18236803 GCA_025629805.1 Erythroxylum baracoense
ATTATACATTGCTACCCCTCATGATAGGCGTGTCCATGGCACTAGTTATGACACTGTTGCGGGCGACATTGAGTATGCGGTATTTGTCTGTTCTCTTTAATTTATAATTAACTGTTATTCCTTTAATTAATTTTTTTGGCTCTCCTTTATTGTTTTTATATTGTGGTACAATACAATTCTTTTGTGCGTATAGTAAGAATGAAGCCTTCAAGGGATGATACAAGACGTGCCGAGGCAATTGGGAGCATGTTGTATTTGCAGGAAAGGGCAGGATAGAGCATTGGGATCTAAATGCGCGATAGGATACCCATTCGTTACCAGGGGCTACGATCGTGGGTAGGACTAGTGGTGGACCATCAACTAGAGTCAAATCTGGAACTAGAGCTGGACCTTCAACCAGTGAGTCGCGACTTATTGTTTCTACTGGACCATCACTTGACCATTAACCACTGGGTGGCAACCATTTGGAGCATCTGGACCGTCGACCAGTGGGTGGCAACCAATTGTATTGACTCCGTAGTTATCAATCCCAATATTCTCCAGTCACCCTAGTTGGCATAGTGGTTCTTCTGAAACTGGTGGATCATTTCATATTAGAGGGCCATTAAGAAGAGCAGATGATATTTTTCGTCCAGATATCAGCCATATTATGCATTTACAGGATGATGAATCATATGTGTCGCTTGGAGGACGCGATCTTGATTCTAGTTTTATTCGTTCTCAAATTTGGAGCATGCGCAATCCTGATGCCGGATTTCAATATGATGCTGAGTTTGATGATGATGATGATATGAGGTTCAATCAGCCAATTGAGCCAAGAAGATCACTTCGAATACAAGAAAGAAATGACCAAAATCCACCGGATAGAGGCTCAGCTGGTTGTGGTGCACATTGTCCCCCTCATTCCACTCATGTACATAATAGAGGACGTAGACATTAGTCTGTACATAATTAATTGTACACTAGTCTGTACTTAATTTATTCCAGAACTACTTATTGTGTCCACCTAATAGAGGACGTAGACGCGTGAATGTTATATCATATCTCGACAGACCAATAATTATTACCCTGCCAACTTTGATGGCAGGGTGTACCATAATCACGGGATGGGGTTCAGAAGCGTGAATGTTATGTCACATCTCTCCGGATCAATAATTATCACCCCGCCAATCCTGATAGCGGGGTGTATCATATTTACTG
Organism: Erythroxylum baracoense; assembly: GCA_025629805.1. Taxonomy (NCBI): domain Eukaryota; kingdom Viridiplantae; phylum Streptophyta; class Magnoliopsida; order Malpighiales; family Erythroxylaceae; genus Erythroxylum; species Erythroxylum baracoense. Next base: position 18,224,359 of record JAOTAY010000190.1, read on the forward strand.
GATCTATTTCAGACGCGTGAATGTTATGTCATATCTCAGTATTTCAGATGCATGAATATTATGTCATATCTTGGCAGACTAATAATTATCACCCCGTAAACTTTGATGGCGGGGTGTACCATAATTACGGGATCCCTTTCAGACACGTTAATGTTATGTCACATCTCTTCGGATCAATAATTATCACCCCGCCAACCCTAATAGCGAGGTGTACCATATTCACGGGATCCATTTCAGACGCGTGAATGTTATGTCATATCTCAGCATTTCAGACGCATGAATATTATGTCATATCTTGGCAAATCAATAATTATCACCCCGCCAATCCTAATGGCAGGGTGTACCATATTCACGAGATCCATTTCAGTTGATACAACTATATAATAAGGGTTTGAACGATACATCTCGGCAGCTCAAATCTTCAATTTATTTTCAATTCTTCAATTCCACACAATGGCCTCTTCTTTACAAAGACCAATTCGATTTTGTTTTTATTGGGGGGAGAAATATGCTTTGATCCTTATGGTTTTGTGTTCTACAATCCCCAACATCCACAAACAACCCTAGCAGTTAGGCGAAATATCTATGTCATTGAGTTGGTGGCAAAAATATACAAGTTGATGCAGCTTGACCAGAATGCATACACGCTAAAATAAAGTATGCGAAATCCACAAATTGGTTAGGCTACGCGACTGATGGTACGACGATGATCTGCAAATCATTTTTGACTTTACAGAGCAAATGCCAAAGTTTGAAGTAGAATTTTATATTGAGACGGAGGAAATTCATTTTCAACATAGTGAGGCGACTACATCCAAAATTGAATGCCACAATCCATATGAGCATCAGTTTTCAGATTTTGAACCTATGCTAACATATCAACAACATGAAAGAGATGATGAAAATGTTAATGACTATGATATTGCCAATAGTGATTACAATCCAAATTCGGAAAACTCAGAGTCAGAGTCATACTATGACTCAGATCATGATTTAGAAGATTGTTCAGAACATGATCAAGCAGAGACCAGCTATCAACTTGTCCATGTAGATGCCGAATGGCAACAAATTTATCCTTCGACAGCATTTGAATGGCCATATGAAATTGGAAATGCTCTAACATATGATGCTACATTGCGAGGGTATTATGGCCATCACATGAGTGTTTGGAATGAAAGCGACCTGAACATCACTGAGGGATTACTATTCCCTACAAAACAACTCTTGCATAAGGCTTTTAGATTGTGACACGTACACCACAATAGAGAAATGAAGGTATGTGAGAGTAAAGAGAAAAGTTGGGCAGCAATATGCAATGCCAAACTACCATATGACTGGAGGATCAGGGGTTGCAAGCGAAGCACACATAAGATGTGGGAGATCAGACGCATGGGCAACTGTCATACTTGTATTCGTACTACTGTGGATAACAATAACAGACATTTGACAAGTCAAATTGTATTTGAACATTTGATCGAGCACATACGTAATAGACCTCTTTTCCTAATTAAAGAGGTTCGGACATTGATCAAGAATAAATTTGATATTGATATTTCATATTAAAAAGCATGGTATGCTCGTCGCAATGCTATCGATGCTGTTTATGGAGATTGGCCGAATTCGATTGCTGAACTACCCAAATATATGAAGCAACTGCAAGCAATTAATTCTGGCACAGCGCTAGCTTGGTGTCATCATCCACAGTCAAGTAGTGATACAAATATCTTTAGGTACGTGTTCTGGGCTTTTGCTCCCGTTATTGAAGCGTTTCAACACATGAGACCTGTGCTATGTGTCGATGTCATTGATATGTGTGGGCCATATAAATCCAAATTGCTAACTGCAATTGGCATTAATGCTGACAACCGTTACCTTCCACTTGCCTTTGCTCTTGTAGACAAAGAGAATAATGACAGTTAAAATTGGTTCATGACTTAACTTCGAATCCATGTTTATCGAGATACACAGGAATTTTTGTCATTTCCGATAGACACAAAGGAATTATAAATGCAATGAAAATTTTGGAACAGTGGAAGGAACCAGTAGCTGATCATCGTTTTTGTTTGCTACATGTCAGGGCAAATTTCACCAAAAAATTTAAAAGTCATGTGTAAGTGGAAAAATTTTATATCATTATACAGTATCAATTATGATATTCTAATGATTGTTATTGTTTATTGACAAGTTGAAAACTTTGCTATGGCAGGCTGGATGGTCAACCCAAAGAAGAAAATTTGATGAGTTTATGCAAATGATTAAACAAGCCAATCTAGAAGCTTATACTTGGCTAAAAAGACAAGTACCACCTGTGAGATGGGCGTTTAGTAAAGATGGAGGTTACCGACGGGGTGTTTTGACAACAAATATGACTGAATGCTTTAATAACATCCTCAGGGGGCACGACATTTGCCAATCACTGCCTGTGTTCGCTTTACCTTAGAACAAACGGTTAAATTATTCCAGGAAAATCGAAAAAGCATACTCAAAGCACAAAATAATTATCCGATCAACATTTGGCACAAATATTTGGAAAATGAAGCAAAAGGCCAAAAGCATACTGTCCAATCATATGACTCGAGGTATGGTACATACAGTGAGGTCACTGCTCGTTATGGGAATAATAACAGGGGAGGAAATATTCAAATTGTTAACTTTCAAGAAAGAACTTGTAGCTGCGGAAAGTGGACAGAACTTTATTTTCCATGTTCTCACGTCTTTACTGCATGTTTGAGATCTAATGTTCATCCGACAATCCATATCCATCCTGTATACAGTCTTGCGGCATGCAGAAATATGTATTCCGGTCAGTTCTATCCGCTACAACATCTAAATTATTAGAGGAAGCAGATTTTTCATTGAGATTTTGCAGGTCAAGGTTGGCTAAAAAAAGGGGCAAAGTGAAAAGTGCTCGAATACGAAATGAGATGGATAGACGATGTCCTGATTCTCCGCAAATGTGCCGTAATTGTAATATGCCAGGATATAATGCTTCAAATTGTCCCTCTTCAAGTCATGTACAGTAGTGATTTTATTTAATGTTGTAAGATGATAGAAAATTATTAAGTATCTAATGCAATAAAATTGGTTTACCTTTTTTAATAAAAGTTGACTTTAAATATTTTTCATTTTTCAAATGTATTATATTATAAAATTTGTAAAAAAATTAAATTAAGTCAAAATAATTTCAATACAGGAAAAACATAAAAAATTAAAACTTGTACTTCAAATTTAATTTGTGTAGATGTTCTAAACCCTAAATAAAACTTAACCCTGAAATAAAAAATTTTAATGCTAAAAAAATGACAACCCTAAACAAAACTAAACTCTAAAAAAAATAAAACCCTAAATTAAACTAAACCTTAAACAAAAAAGTTTTTTCCTTTAACAAAAATTAGTTTTGACAAAAAAATAAAAAAATTGGCATTGGTGTCCACCTCGCCTACTAGAACGGCGGGGTGACTCACCCCGCCATGGTTTGTGGCGGGATGGACATGTGTGTTCATCCCGCCACTCACAATGGTGGGATGAAGCCATGGTGACCACCCCGCCAAGTGCTACGGCGGGGTGGTACCAACCTCGCCAGCTCCGTTGGCGGGGTGTCCCATTTCCATACACCCTCCCTTTTTTTACCGCATATCCGGGATTGAAAAAATATTTTATACCAAATCGAGAATTTAGCCTCATTTTGATCAAGCATCTCATATAACAATAGGTCTTTACCTATTTCGCCTTGCTTGGGAAAATCCTTCTCCAAGAATGTTACATCTCGTGATTCAAATTCAGTTACACCTTCATTACCTTATTCACTAATGAACACGTATCCTTTTGAGTGTTCAGAGTATCTAATAAAAATACTTTTTCTTCCTCATGGGCATAATTTCCTATGTTTGTGAGAAAGATCATGAACATAGGCTGCACACCCCCAAGGTTTGAGACTTGACATGTCACGTCTCCTACCAGTCCACAAATTATAAGGTGTGCTAATAACTGATTTTGTGGGCACACGATTAAGTACATAGGTGGCCGTTAGCAACCCCCCCTCAAAAGGTGATTGGTAAATTTGCTTGGGCCATCATGGACCTGATTATTTATAATAGCGTCCTATTTCGTCTTTCAGCGATGCCATTCTGTTGTGGGATTCTAGGAATTGTTAATTGCCTATCTATTCCTTTCTCATCACATAAAGTCTTGAACTTGTCAGACAAGTATTGTTGTCCACGATCAGTTCGTAACGTTTTTATTTTCTTATCTAATTGATTCTCAACCAAGTTCATATATTTTATGAAACAATCGAATGCTTCCGATTTATGAGAAATCAAATAGACATGACCATACCGAGTATAGTCATCTATGAAGGTGATGAAATAAACATCCCCACATCTAGCCTTTACATTCATTAGACCACAGATGTCTGAATGCATTAATTGTAATTGATATAAAGCTCGAGTTCCCTTTCCAAATGGCTTTCTCGCTATTTTACCAGCTAAACAATGCTTATATGTAGGTAGATCTACTTGACTTAGATTACCTAAAAGTCCTTCTTTAGCTAATCGACTGATTCAATTTTGACCAATATGACATAGTCTAGCATGCTACAAAGTTACATCATTGTTGGAATTACTAGATGTAAATAATGAATAACTAATATTATTATGTTCCTTAAACACATTCAGTACAATAAAACTATCACATAAAAAACCATGACTACAATAAATAGATCCAAGATACAAATCCATTCCACTACTGTGGAAATTTTTATTGAAACCAAGTCTAACTAATATCAATACAAATAAAAGATTCCTACGAATCTGTGGAGCATATAATACTTTATGTAGGATAAGGGGTCACCCTCCACACATATCCAATTTACATGTACCAATTCCTTGTACAACAACTTCTGGAATTGTCACCTACATAAAGCTATCGACTGCCATGTGGGAGTTTACGAAACTCAACAAAGGCATCTCGATCCTTCACTACATGGTTGGCTGCTACTGAGTCTGCAATTCACAAAGGATGTGATTCAGTTAGAAAAACAGAATAAGAAATATTCACATAACAAATGTTTGTGCTATAAAGTTGTACCTTCTTGTGCTTGGTACAATCTCTAACAAAGTGGCCCTTATTACCACAATTATAGCACTTCACATGTTTCATGTTCTTCTTCTTGAAGGGACACTTCCCCTTTCCACGTTGGTTCTATTTTTTCTTCTTGGATTCCTGAGGAGAATGGTTGAATTTCTTATTCTTCTTCCACTTGTGTCCACCATGATGCTTGCGTTTCTTGTTCATAGCTCTATGTGAGCTAGAACTAACTGCATATGCCTCAAAAGTCATCTTTGAGGCTTCAAGACGCTCTTCCTCCAAGATGAGATGCCTCGTAGCATCTTCTGTTATCTTGATGTTCTCATTATGAGTTAGGTACATCTTCATATGCTACCAACTCTGAGATAGTAAACGAATCACAGCTTGTACTTGTTACTCGTCAAAAAGCTCATGACCAACATCACGTAACTCACTTACCTTGTTGGACATTTGCCTCAAATGCTTTTACATTGTATCTTCTGGGTGCTTCATATAAGTATCAAACTTAATTGTAAGTGATCTCATTTTGTTCACTGAAGCACCTCCAAAATGAGCAGCCAATGCAGACCACATGTCCTTTGTAGTTTCGAATTTATGGAACTCTCGCATGATATCATTATCCACGCTACTCAGCATCATGATGCGAGCTAAAGAGTTCTTCTTTTTTCACAATTCATATGCATCACTGTCCCTCCTATACTAGGCCGTAGTGCCCTCCTTAAGAACTTTCATGGTTAGGTTTAATGGTTCAAGAGCATCTTGCTCCTCCAGTATATATTGGATTTTCATACTCCAAATTTTATAATTGTCACCATAGAGTTTCTCACTCCTATTGAGTTCAGCAATAATATTTTGAAACACTAAGTTTCTATAATAAGAAAGAAATATAAATACACGTTAATGTCATATTAATCGTTCATAGAGTAAATAATTCGATCACAATTGTTTATGAAATCGAAAGTCCACTAATGTGTTCAATCATCATTCATACAACAATCGAATCCTAATTACTTTACTCTAGATGAATTCCTATATGATATACATGTAAACATATTACATACATATCAAGACTTTGTTCTTATAATAATAACATATTGAATTAAATGTGTTACAACCTACGAACAGTCTATAAGTAACGAACCTACGTGAAAATGAGTTTACGAGTTCGCGTGACACAGTTCGTGAAGCTCGATGTACAATAGCTCTTACTATTTCCATTGGAAGACCTATAGGATACAAAGTCCTAATCATCGTCCTTCTACTCATCTCTTTAATAAATGCCATCACTAACAAATTATAAGTCTTCTTGGTAGGCATATTATTCCAGAGCATTCGTAACAGTTCACCTTGAGGTTGAGGTAATGACACAAGCAAAGTCATATACTTTACTTTAACATCTGCATAAGCTAGACAACTTCCAAAGTATAACTCTTACATCATGTTATTAACTGAAATAACATATTGTATTAGATCATCTCCAGGCATTAAACTCGTGTTAACTAACTGTACATACATGCTGCCAATACGTCTCTTCTGTGCCTCACATTGAATAAGCTTAGGTGTCCGCTTAATAATAGGCATCTTTCTGAAAAACAAATTTTCAGGAATCAAAAGAGTGCACAAAATAAACAAATTATTTTGTCTAACATATAGCAAACTAATGCCCATATTATGGAAATTATTTAATTCTATTAACAATTTCTTGAACTATTCAAAGTATGATATTTATTTCTAATCAATTAGAAACTTATTTCTAATATTCAAATATGAATAATTCAAATAGAATTAGAAACTTATTTCTAATTTAAATTATAATTGAACTAATCAATTTATCTTGGTTTAATTAGGAACTAATTTATAATGAAATTCCTTTCTATTTTCAACTAAACAAGTTAGCTTAATTGTATTAAAAAATAATTTCTAATATTTTATATTAATAAGATGGCGTGTTCACTATGACAGACGCTTCTGGGAACGGTGGGCATGTGTCCTACACGTGCCCATCGTCTTCCTAGAAACGTCAGTCTGGTTCTCTACCCCTCCTTCCCACGTCGTGCTTCAACTCGCTTCTATCTTCCACGTTTTACAACCCATTAGCCTTTGGTGCTCTTAACCGTCCACACCGGAGAAGTCATCGGCATCCTCTCCGTCGATTTGCATTCATGGGTGAGTATTCACCCAGAGGTGTTGCATGGTGGTGATGCCAAATCAATGGCATCACGAACCCATAATCACCAACGACAAAAAAAAAACGCTGGTTTTGCCATTGTCTACAGTAGCCTTGGACCATAAACTCAAATGTTTATTGGTCACATCAAGGCTACAGTACATATTTGAGAGGCTCTAAGCAAGAAGAGCAAAGAACGTACGTAGATGCAATAAAACATGCACAAACCCAGAAGACAAATAACTCCTATCGTATTTAGTAAATGCAAGTCCAGCATATGCAGGTAGAAGCCTACTCAAAAGCAGTAATTGCAATCGTATGGAAAAACAAATTTTTTAATAAGAAAATTGATAATAAGAGCGACAGAAATTAGGGATTTGAACAGTATATCGGTTTCATAAACCCAACAAATAATAATAATAATACATCACAAATGCAAACTTAAGTGCGGTAGACAATTAGGGATTTCAATCAAACAATTTCTCAAAATCTGTATAGAAAACTTGTTAAACAAGAACAGTCGCGAATGGCTTCGAGAAACAGCTTACCATAAAAAAATAATGCTATTCGTAAAAAAAATGCATATCATTATTCACAAATCAACAATAGCAAACCATGCATTTAACATTAAGAAAAATTACTCTAACTCTTATACCAACGTTAGAAAATAATAAGATAAAATACATTCACACAAATCATGTTAAACATGATCGTTTCATATGCAAATAAAACAAAGAATCACCTACTTGAATTCTTGTGGTAGCTCCACCGATTAAATCACTTGTACTGTTTTTTATTATACAGAAAGTTTTGTTCTACTCTTCAGAAAACATCTTTATCTTCTTTTGTTTTTTTTAAATGCTATACCTTAACTACCTTTGGTAGTTTTGTAAAGTAGACTTGCCATAATATTGCTCGTGGGTGTATTTAATTCATTAAATAGTCCGACAGTCCTGTCAGTTTTATCATTGTCTCAAATGTCCAGAATCACGATGCCAACGACTTCCATAGAATCTCCTTTATAGCAATCGTTACCCCTTTCAAAGTTTTCAACACTTGCGTGCACAAACACCTTTTCTAGGAACTATAGATTGCTAGTTTGTCAACAAGCACTCGATGCCAGCCTAACAACACCTTCCACAAATTTGTAATTCGGAAAGCAACTCCGGCCTCAAGATAGCTAATGCCAAGAATAGATATATTCTGTTTGAGAAGTAGGGCATTACAACATTGAATTTGTATACATTGCCCAAGCCAAGATACACATTTTATGGATAATGATGCTTGAAACATGATCTGAAGTCGAGCCCTGCCAAAAAAAAAGGTGTTGAGTGCACACAAATCTTGTCAACTGTGCATTAAATCTAGAGGATTATCCATTGGACTAAGGCCCAATAGTGAACCTTCTCTGGATGAAGGAGAAATGACGTAGAAAGCCCTTGAAAAGGGTCCTCTTTCTCCTTTCATGTAATCAGTATATTTGGGATCTTTCCACTTTCCGCAGATATATTAGTGAAGTATTTCAATCGGGTATAAAGTATTGTCGAAAGGACCTTTTAAAGAAAACCTAGAAAAGGTTAAGCCTCAGAGTGACAATCTACCCGCGTGTGGCTGGTCCTCAGACTCCTCAGTCTCTCCGCCTCCTTTTTGTTTGTCTCTAATTTCATTAGCGTAAAACACTATCAAGATGGTTTGTGCTGGACCACATGCATCCCTTACCCTTGTCCGTTTACAAGGAAATAGGTGGACTACCTTGGTCTCTTATATTAATTAACAATTGAATCTTTGAATATTTAAAATTTAATAGAATATGGTCAATGAACCTCATTCAATATACTAAGAAATTATAGACCATCAAAATAATTTTTAAAATGGTATTTTCAATCTCTTCTGTCAACCAAGAAGATTATTTTGCATATAGTAGTCACTAATTATCGCGTAATTCCATTTAATTAATTAAACAACAATTTATAAACATTTTCCATATTAGTAAAGTCAAATCTGTTAATAAATGATGGTTAGTATCTGATTCTGTGGTGGATAACCTCGCTGACTAATCCAAGCGTTGGATTGATTAATCCAAGGGACGGGCCTATAGTACAGCGACCTGGAGAAGTATAACCTTTGCCATTGCAGGAGTATATGTAACTCTGATGGATAAATGAAGGTTAAGACTGGCCAAAAGCGAGCACGACAACTAACAACTGACATTAGAGATTGTTAGGACTGAGAGAACTGAGGGCTAGCCAAAGAGAAAAGAGAAAAGTACACTTACCCAGAAGAGAAAACGATCTTCTTTTTCTTTAATATTTCAGATTCTGACAAATTTTCACTTGTCCACATAGACACTGAGACTCAGCTTTATTCCCTTTCTTTTAATCTCTTGCTCTATTTCTAATTTGTTTGTTTTGTTTTGGGAGCGGAGATTGGAACAAAGTCCAGTCAAGAAAATGAAAAAGATCAGTGTGCTCCAAAGATTGTTCCAATAGTCCTCTCCTTTAGTTGTTTGCGGGATTCTTAACTACTCCTCTGTCTCTGTGAAAGCTTGGAGCTTTAGTTCCCTAGCCTCAAGGTATGTTCGTATCGTCGTTGATATATCAGCGTGTTGCGTCTTTTTTGTACTGTTTTAATCTTTTCTCAATCTTTACTGCATTGTTGGGGATTGAATGCAATTGAGATTTTTTCTTTGGGGATCAAATCATGTTCGAAATTGTTTACATCAGATTTGGGGTTTTGGGTCTTAAGTGGGTGGGGCTCCGAGTAATTACTTATGAGCTTTCTTAGTTTTGTTTTAAGCCACCCATGTTTGATTATTATCTGTATTCGAGATGCCATGTCTTTGCATGGGCTTTTATAATTTTTGCTGGGTTCAATTGCTTTGGTTAGTTCTCACTTGTCAGTTATATGGGTCTCCCTCCGTTCACTTGGAGTACATCCCCTTTAACCATTAGTATGGTTTCTTTTTCCGCAAGGGAATCGTCGCCCTACTCTTTTCACTACCCATTTTGTTGGCAATTACGTATAATCATGGACTCTGTTGTTGTCTCCTCTTAGTGTTGTTTCTATCGCACTTTAATTTGTGGGGGAAGGTTCCTTCTTGGAGTTATCTTTACCTGTTTAAGATCCATTTGAGTGTATGGCTAAAGTTGTCAGCTTTACAGCAGAAATGTTTTCTTATTTCGGTATAACTCTTGAATGGTAGGAGCGTATTGGAGTGAATTAATTTCTCCTAGTTCCTTTTTTTCCTGCCTAGAAATTGGCTTTACATCCGCGAATTGAGCATTCAAAGCCTTGATCACAGGTTATCATGTTGACATGGCATGAATTGGGCATATCAAATCTTCCGTGAGATTTTATCTAAACTTTCATTTCTCGCTAGTTCTGAATACAGAAATTAGCATGGCTAGAAAAGGTAATCAACCGAAGAATAGAGTGAACCGTCAATCATCAAACATCAAGAAAAAAGTACTGGATTCATGTACCCCTCCAGATATGAAAGCAAGAGGAAGAGCATGTGATGGGAAAGTTTGCCCTGGTGAACAACTCCCAGATTGTAGTATACCAGGTAGTCCTTCAGCAGATAGTATGAAGAAAACCAGCCATGCTGCTGATGAGAACAGGGTTAAACAGAGTTCTGGAAAATTTCTGAGAAAAGAGAAACAAAGGATAGATGAAGAAACTAACCCAAAGCAATCGGTCTCCTTTATGAACTCTACAATTAATTGCAGTGCCAGTAGCCCTTTCACAGAAACTTCTGGGATGGAAAAGGAGGCTCTCAGTGGAAGGGGTTTTAAAAATTCAGAGAGTGGATTGGGCTACTTGTTCAGTTGTTCTCACTTGAAAGATATGAAGAAAAATGTAGAAATTTCTGGAAATGTGTTAGTTTCTAACTTGAGGCTATCAGCTACGCCCATATTGAAGGTGGCAGGTGAGTGGCTCAAGAGGCAGAGGCCTTTGTTTGCCACCGTCTTAACTAAGATATGTGATTTTTGTGATTATACTAGAAAGAAGATTAAGCAGGCATCTGCAATTCTTTTGAAGTGGTTTATACATTTTTGGAACATAATGTTTCTTTTATCAACGGTTTGGTTGGACTGTACCCTTAGAGGCATCGATTCCTTTATACGCTTGGGGACAACATCCTTTTTCTTAGTTATTTGGTGTAGCATTTTGTCACTAATTGTGATGGTTGGTGTGCCGAAGTTTTTTATCGCTGTGGTAAGTATTGCATCTTATTGTTTAATTCTCTAAGTCCAAACGATTGATGCGAAACAACTAGATATTTAGTTTGAGAATTATTTCAATTCATTTTGTTCAAGTATTCTTATGAGCTTGACATCATAGTTGATTAGGTTATGTTGTCCTCCACAGTATTTTGCATTGTAAACTTGTATTAAGTGTTGATTCACTCAGGCTATAGCTGCATTCCTGGGAGTTTCCATAGGCTTCTCTCTTGGCTTTTTAGTAAATATAATATCTGGAGCTGCTTTTCTATGGCTTTATGGAAGCTTCTGGACGACTGCAATTGTGATTTTGATGGGAGGTAATCCCCTTCTTCACGTCTTCTTGGTATGTATGATCTCTTCGTGCATGTTTTTATTTGGACTTCTAATTTCTGATTTTCCCTATTAACCAGGGTTGGCTTTCGTGTCAAGCCATGACCGGCTTGCACTATTTGTAATTAAGGCCTACTCCATATATAGTGCTTGGGCATATGTTGGATGGCTGGGCTTACTTTTGGCTTTACATTTGTCCTTTATCTCAAGTGACATTCTGATGCACTGCCTAAAGAATAACATTAATCAACGTAGAAGATCCAATCAAGCCTCTGAGCAATCTGGAGGGATGGAAGGTCAACAAAGCTTCTTTGATGGTGAAGCTTTTCAAGCATCATTTTCTGAAAATGGCCATGGATTATCAACTGATCGTGGCCCTGGAATTCCCTCAACCAGTGGGGCTGAATCTGATATAACTTATGAAGATGAAGTTGTTAGGTTGTTAAACTGTTCTGATCACTATTCAGCACTGGGTTTACACCGGTACGAGAATGTGGACGTAAATTTACTGAAGAAAGAGTACAGGAAAAAGGTACTTGGCACCATTCTTTTGCTTGCTTTGTTATAAAATTTTGAGTGCTTTTGTCAAATAAGCCACATGGAGTGTTTTTTAAGCTTTTTACAAACTTGTTTAGAT
>JAOTAY010000190.1:18236903-18252838 GCA_025629805.1 Erythroxylum baracoense
TGTTATAAAATTTTGAGTGCTTTTGTCAAATAAGCCACATGGAGTGTTTTTTAAGCTTTTTACAAACTTGTTTAGATCCACTTCTCAGCATTAACTCTAAATTGCGAGAAGATATACATTGCAGATTCTAATGTTTATGCATGCTTTCAGAGGCTGCTTCATTCTTGATGTTGGAAAGTATACTTTGTAAAAAGAAGCTGAAAATTACTGCAAATTATTGGTATGGCTTTTTGTTTTGTGATTAGGCTATGTTGGTTCACCCTGACAAAAACATGGGCAATGAGAAGGCTGCAGAAGCTTTTAAGAAACTTCAGAATGCATATGAGGTGAATTTATTGGGGCATTTTTAGTTCTAGTACAGTTTTTAGTTTTCACCTTCAAATTTACTTAAAAAAGTTTTTTTAGTTGAGATTTTGTATTTTCCAGTTTTCATAACTCATGAAGGCTATAATAGTTGGTTTTGGTTATCCGTTTTTTGCTATTATAATCTGATTTACATTAACTAAATATGTATTATTTAATTATTTGTATTAATTATTAATAAGAATTCTGACTAATATAATTTAATTATTCAATTTATAATTAATTAAATTTTTTTAATGATTTTATGAAATAATTTTTTAAATGTTAAATATTAAATTATAAATAATAATATCAGTTTTAATAATTAAAAAATACATTAACAACTAAATGTTATTTTATAGAAAAAATTACAATAAATATCAGTTCTGATTGAAATAAAAGTTTTCCACGACCTTAACTCTAACAATAAAGTTCTGACCTTCTGATGTTTCTTCAGGTTTTATTTGATTCCCTGAAGCGAAAAGCATATGATGATGAGCTAAGAAAGGAAGAACTACTGAACTGTTTCCGTAGGCTTCAACGTAGTTCTCAGAAGGTTGGCGTGCATGCCTTCTGCTTATTCTTTCCATAGTTCTAATTTTTCTTTATGGTAGCATATTACTTTTGAAAGCTAATGGGCAAACAATTACTAGTCTTTATATTTTGCCTATGGTTATTGCTCTGTGTGATTAGTTTGTATTCAGAAGTAAATTCAGTTCTCGTATCTAGTTAAATTGGTATTTTTGGCACCTGCATCTTACTAAATTATATTTCATAGCATATTGTCATTCATTTAACACATTTCTGATCATAATGTACCTTCTCATGGTTGTTGATCTGTTTGAGTTGGAAATGTTTGTGGAGTGGATCCTTCAATAGCTTGAGACCTTCATTACTTTGGCCTTGTTTCCTTGATTGTCAACTGTGAAAATTTCCGTCATGTTCTTTTCTTCCACATTGCAATGAAACAAAGAGGATCTTCTTGCATTGTTTATTGACTTCATATTAACTGACATTTGCCAAACATGAAATGGCTAAGACTATGTACCATTTACCGAAGTGCTGTAAAGAAGATAGAAACTACATTATAGTTTTGTAGTTTCAAAACAAAGATTCTGAAGCTTATTCTTTGTCGCAGTGCTATATTATCTCCAACTTTGAGCACATGATAATCTTCATCTTTTTACGTACTTTGCAGAGTAGAGAGCGTGGTTTCTTTGCTTCTGGGTTTGAACATTCACAGGTTGCTGCTGAGGACCCTTCTGGAGATTCAAGGCGAATAGCATGTAAAAAGTGCAGTAATTTCCACTTATGGATACATGTTGAGAGATCAAAATCTCAAGCAAGATGGTGCCAGGTTTCTACCTTTCCTGTTTATGTATCGTTGTGAAACATTCCTGATATTAAAGTGCACTTGAACAACGTCATCACAATGTGCGATACTGCAGTTTAGCCTACTTGGTGAGAAATAGTGTTTTAACAAAATTCTTAAATTTTAGTTAATTTTTATAAATATGCTTCATAGGATTGCAAGGATTTTCACCAAACTAAAGATGGTGATGGATGGGTTGAGCAATCTTCTCAACCGTTCTTTTTTGGATTATTGCAGAAGGTACACGCTAATTTGTGCTACTAGCTTGCCAACTGTTATTCAGCAGCACAAAAGAAAGAATTCTCTTTGTGTACGTTTAATGGGGCATATTATGTAGTATCTATGGAAGCGAGCAATTTTGTCAATGTGTTACAGTATTAGCAATGTGTTGTGTGTACTGTGTAACTTATTATTATTTTTTTTTTTGTGCAGGTTGATACTCCTTGTGCATATGTATGTGCAGATAGCAAGATCTATGATGCAACCCAATGGTATATGTGCCAGGTACAGCTAGTTATTTCCATAATATCCATAGAGTTGTTACTTTTAAGATTTGTCCTTGTGAACAAATGCAACGGTGATCATCTCACGGGAGTAATCATTAGGAGATTCTAGTCTGAATGTTCATCTTTTAACTTGTTTCCGTGCATATAAGCATACAAATCTCCCTGGGCTAATTTCAATCTCAGGGAATGAGATGTCCAGCCAACACTCACAAGCCAAGCTTTCACGTGAACACCGGCGTTACTTCCAAGCAGACTACCAGCAGCAAAGGACCAACAACCTCAGGGAAAAGAAACGGTAGGATGCCGGAGGAATCCATGACAGAAGAAGAGTTCTTCTCGTGGCTGCAGAATGCAGTTGAAGCTGGTGTCTTTGACAATTTTGGTGGCAGCACTTCTGCTGAGAGCCCCTCTGCCAAGGCTGGAAATAGTCCCAAGAGCAGTGGTGGTGGGAGTGGGAGTGGGAGTTGGAGTGGAGGGAACAAGAAAAAGAAGAGGGGGAAGAAGCAATGGTAAATAAACATTCAATTGGTGTTTATAGGCTTCATATGGAGGCCTTTTGTCTTCTTTAAAGCCTGAAATTTTAGACTGGCTTGTGTAGAATTTGAAGAGATGAGATTGTATATTATTCTTCTCTTTTCGTGATTTTCAACCAAGAGCAGTTTGAATACCTGCAACATAATAAAAATGAATGGAGTATATTTGCAAGATAAGCTATTGTTACAATCTAATGACAGAAAAGCAGTAAATAAGCCACCATGTTTAAGCAACCACATGAACACTTGACCAAGCACCTTTTCTATTTATATAGACACAAAGTTCACTGGCATAACCTAAAAATAAGTGATTCATAGGCCAATCCTAGACCACGACCTACAAGCAACTGTTACTACTAGTGACAATGACCAATCCTGTACCAAAATTAAACGTCAATAGTCATGATAAACAGTAGGTTCTTAATCTTTTCATTTTCTAATGAGAAAGAACGCATTTGGAATTTTTTGATTAAAAAATTCAATGATTGAATCATAAAATTTTTGATCTCATTTTTTTAGTTTAACTTCTACCTTATCGATTTGATTTATTTTAATAACTTTTGTTATTAAAAATTGATCAATTTATTAATTAATTGATCAATTTTATTAATTAATAAATTTTTATGAACAAAAATATATCAATTAATTTTTATTTAATAATTAATTTTTAAATTAAACTTTACATTCTTCCAATTGTTTATTCATATTTTAAATTCTTTATTTTTATTTAATTTTTAACCAAATTTTTTAAACCTTAACTTTCTTATCCTACCGGTTTAATTTTAAATGTATTCTTTAAAACATTGAATTGCTGGAAAATTGAAAAAGAATAACATCCCTACTGGATACTTCCTCTTAGATAAGATTAAATTCCACGTGTACAATGAATTTGTGAGCATGCATTCTATTCATTATCGCCATCTAGCATTTAAGCTTACACTTGTTCGAAGACGCGACATCATATGCTGTTATATAAACCGAACTGCGTGAGAGAATTGTCAACAAGTATTGCAAAAGACCAGCATCCGAAATTATGGCAATTTTTTACACATTTTGTTCCATGGGCAACGTTTTTTCCTCTTTAATCCTTCTCCTACTAGTTCCATATTCTTCCTCGATTGCTGAAGATGGGAGGACAAACACCAGAGTCCCAAGCTCTGACATTGATCTTCTTGAGTTTCCATTGAATTTGGAATACTTTGAAGCTGAGTTCTTCCTGTATGGTTCCTTGGGTTATGGCTAGGATCATGCTGCCCCAAAGCTAACTGATGGCGGTCCATCGCCCGTTGGGGCTAAGAAGGCATTGCTTGACCCTTTTGTTAAGGATGTTATCGAGCAATTCGCTTGGCAAGAAGTGGGACACTTGAGGTTCGGTCCTTTAAACATGATATGTGTACACAATAGCTTGTGTTTTTAACTTTTACGGTTGTAATGTGAGTGTTTTTATGTATGTATGTATATGTTCAAGGGCGATTAAAAACACCGTAAAGGGATTCCCAAGGCCATTGTTGAACTTGAGTTCAGAACCGTTTGCAACTGCTATAAACAAGGCATTTAGGAAGCCATTGAATCCACCTTTTGATCCTTACGCCTCTGGACTTCACTACCTCATCGCGTCTTACCTCATCCCGTACGTTGGTCTCACAGGTTACGTTGGAGCAAATCCAGAGATTTCCGGTTCCGTTTCCAAGAGGGTACGTAGAAATCTTGAACATAAGATAATTCGAAACCTTAATATGTTCTGATTTTTGCATGTTATTATGTCCGTGCTGTTACAGCTTGTAGCCGGACTTTTGGCTGTGGAGTCGGGCCAAGACGCAGTGATTAGAGCATTATTGTATGAAAGAGGAAATAAGAAGGTATACCCTTATGGAATAACAGTGGCAGAGTTCACAAATCGCGTATCCGAGCTAAGGAACAAGCTAGGGAAAGCTGGTCTGAAAGATGAAGGGCTTTTGGTTCCTAAAACAATCGGCGCAGAGAGTAGGATAACTGTTAATATTCTTGCCGGGGACAGAAACTCCGTAGCATTTGGGAGAACAGCGGAACAGATACTGAGAATTATATATGGAAGTGGCGATGAACATGTTCCTGGTGGTTTTTATCCAAACGGAGCTAACGGTCGCATTGCTACTTCTTATTATAGACCGTAGTCATCACATGATAATATGCCTCTACCCTAAAACTCATCACAAACACAATAATGCATTGTGTTACGTTTTAATGTATCTCCATAAATTTATTTATCGACTCTCGGCATATTCCCAGTTTTAGCTTTCTATTTCCTCGTTCCTGCTTGAGTACTGTTGGTTTGTTTCAGCTGGTTTTAGTCGGAAGCAATAACATTTAATCTCAACCATCTTTAACAATTAAGACCTGAATGTGATCCCAAAACAAAAGTTCTTTTAATAACATAAAAACAACAAGAGGAGAGGACAGACACACAGCTCTTCACATAGGTCTATCCTTTTTTTCATTTTTTCCCTCTCTTTATGTTCAAGTTGCTGAAAATTATAAAAAGAGAAAAAAGAACAATTAGTTCTGAAACTCCCAGGATGCATGATCATCAGTATCGCATTTCGTCTTAAGTACACAGTTGCAACTAAAGAAAAAAAGGAATTGAAAGAGATGCTATTTGAATCAAATGAATTTTGGATTGATTTAAGCTGAAACTTGTATGGATAAGTTTGAATGATTTCCTTCAATTTATTTAGCCAAAAAGTTTCTTTTTGTCACACCTTACTTAAGCCAAGTTACAGTCCTTATAAAGTTCCTTTGATTTATGTATTAAGTTCATTTTTGTTTAATAGCGGAGATATGATTATTGGGAAAGTTTATGGAAATAACTCTCAATGTATTGATTTTGAGAGCTTGATGAAATATAAAAACTTTGAGTTTATAGAGTGAATTTCTTGAGAAGGCATCAAAGTCTTGTTTTATTTGATTTTGATAGAATTAATGAGATGTTCTGTTTAAATTCTAACAAATTGTCTTATGAGTGTTTATTCTCTCAAGTATTATTTTATCTTATACCTTTAATATGAAGTAACTTTTGGATATTTCTGGATAACATGAAAAGAGAGCTTGTTATGAAAATGATTGATGTATTGAATTGATGTGAGTTTAAGGACAAGCATGAGTCTGGTGTGGGAGAATTCGATAAGATGTTATCTTGTTAAACTAATTGGTATTATCTCTTTTGTTTTGGATATATTTTGGTGCTTGAATAGGTAAATTAATGTTTGTTTTGTTCTAGGAGATGTAAAGTAGAAATTGCATCAAATTGGGACGTTATTCACTAAAAGAAAAATAGGTTTTAAAGACGAAAAATAAAAATTTTCTGTCGAGAAACAAACTTGGCGACGAAAATTACCGACGGAAAAAGTTGTCAAAGAAACTACCGTAGGTAAAATTTAGTAATGGATATAATGAATGAAGTAAATCACACGTTAATATAGAATTCACGTACAATATATAAAATACACAAGAAGGGGGGTTGAATTGTGTATTCTTTTCGTGAATACACAATCTTTAATATATCTTTTTAAGAACTTCTCCAACTTGTTAAAAGAATGCCACAAAAGTTATACAAAAATAGTTACGTAGTCAAATCGCAAAGAACTTCTATATACTTGTCTAAAAACAAAATAGAATAAAGTGAAAGGTTAGAAGATAGACGTTGCGATTTTTATATTGGTTTACCCCAAACCATGAGCTACGTTCAGTCCTCAGAGTTCGTTTGAGTTTTCACTATACTTCGACAAATTTACAAGTATTCTTTCTTCCCTTCCAAAGTCTCTTCAGCTTTCTTACACAAAGTATTCTTTCTGCTATCTTAGCCTCTCCAGGCTCTCAGCCTTTTCTTTCTCTCACTAGAAAGATATTGTGAGCTTTTTGTTACAGTAGAGTTTGCTCTCTAGTATCTCACTTTTGAATACATAATTTTTCTTTGTAAGTAAACACTTGAAAGCTCAAAGAATGAAAGGTTTTCGAAAGGTTGTTCAATCTTCGACTATGACTAGTATATATAGCCTAAGTCTCTAACTGCTTCTTGATTCTTGATAACTGCTTCTTGATTCTTGTAGAATTCGTTATTCAGTTGAGTTCTGTAACTAACTCCAACTAATTAACTGTCAGACGTATTAGCGTGTCTTCATCTTTGTATCGTTTGTGTTTTCTTCTTCTTCTTTGTTTTCCTTCTTCTGTGTTCTACGCTTCTTCTGTGCTTTCCACTTCGTCTGTGTTCTCCACTTCTTCTGTGTTTTCATTTCTTCTGTGTTCGCTTCTTCTGTGTTTTCACTTCTTCTGTGTATTGCACTTCTTCTGTATTTTCTGCTTCTTCTGTGTTTTGCGCTTCTTTTGTGTTTTCACTTCTTCTGTGTTCTGCGCTTCTTTTGTGTTTTCACTTCTTCTGTGTTTTTCCGCTTCTTTTGTGTTTTCCTTCTTCTGTGTTCTCCGCTTCTTCTGTGCTTTCCACTTCTTCTATGTTCTCCACTTCTTCTGTGTTTTCATTTTTTCTGTGTTCGCTTCTTCTGTGTTTTTACTTCTTCTGTGTTTTGCGCTTCTTTTGTGTTTTCCACTTCTTCTGTGTTTTCCCCTTCTTTTGTGTTTTCTGCTTCTTCTGTGTTTTCTGCTTCTTCTGTGTTTTGCGCTTCTTCCGTGTTTTCCACTTCTTCTATGTTTTCTGCTTCTTCTGTGTTTTCTCTTCTGCACACTTAACACACTTATCAAAATAGTTCATTTATTTCTAACATTATTAATATTTGATTGTCACCAAAATTAATAATCGTGAAGTCCTCTTGACTTAACAATGAATTCGTTGCAAATTTAGCAACGAAATCTTATATTTTCGTCGATAAATTTACCAAAGAATTAAGAATATTCCTTCGCTAATTTGTTGACGGAATCACAATATTTTGTTGGTGAATTTATCGATGGTTAGTTGTAGGTTTGTCACTCCATCGATAACTTACCGTCAGATTGATATATTCCTTCGGTAAGTTACCGACGGAATATGTTACTCTGTTGTTAAGTTACCGATGAGATAATATATTCCGTCGGTAAATGTTTGGTAACAGATAATATTTACTGTCGGTTATCAATCCGACTGTAAGTTACCAATAAAATATAACACTCCTTTGCTAATTAGTGACAAATTATTTTATTTCCGTCAGAAAATTTAATTATGATAAATTTCAACTGGGCCATTTCTTACTTCCTACCCGAGTTTTCTGTTGATAATCTTATAATTTTTTTTATACATTTACTTTTTGTAAATAATATATAACATTTATTAATAAAGGTAAAGTAAACATTATCCTGAATGGTATAATAAAAAAATTATAATGCACATGAATAAGTATCTTGAAAATAACTGTAAATTAAGAATTTATACAAAAACTTAAGAGTAGCAGACTATCAAATACATTCACTTATCTAGAAGCTATGAAGGTGGTGAAGGCGGATGCTCTGACTGCAGCGATGAGGTCTTGTCCCTACCCTTCAACTCATCCACTTCATTACAGAGCTGAGTGATGCACTCCATCAGCCTCTCTACTGTACTCTCAAGCTGAAGGACTCTCTTATTTGATGCGGACCACCTACTAGATTCAGTTGTAGTGGATGTAGAGGATTGTGAATAACATGTGTTTGCAAATGAACCTAAGGGGAAAATCCTTCCATGACGGTCCCTACTACCCATTGAATAAAGATATGCCTGACTCTCATCAACAGTTTCAGAGTTCTAAGACTATTGTTTTAAGAATTAATATTAAAGTATAGATTTTACATAAATGAAGTTGTTTGCATCGGGTGTTGACGAAGGTCACACCATCATGCTTTTTAGTGTGACTATGCAAAAAGAGCTGATGTGGTGCAGGCTTCCTGCTCATCGACTCTTCCCGCATCAGAATAAATTGTTATAAGTGAACTATAATTTACAAAAATTTTGACAAAATTTTCTCTATTTTTATGGTATTTACCCCTTGTTAAACCCAAAAAAAAACAACATGTCCATTAATGGCACCAAATATTTATAACATTATTATTCTCCATAATGAAAATGAATATTCATTTTAAATTTCATACATCAAATTACATTGAAATCAAATTTTATACATCAAAGTACAAAAATCGGAATATAAGTGTAAAGTTTTGATACTTACAAGTTGAAGTGCATGCTCCTGGTGGGTCAAAGATCCTCCAGTATGTACGGGTAGACTCTCTCTGTCTGGTCCTCCACGTCTGTTGGCAAAGTTGCACTCTAAAATGGATATTTCCTCAGGTGACGCCTAATACTGCTACCAATGACTCGATATTTCTTCAGATATATATGGTGGTCATACACCATTCTTGTGTATCAAAGCAAGAAAGTCTCTATAACGAGTGCGAGCTTGCCTCTCCCATACATTATAAATTACAGCATCAAATTTTTGCCAAAAAATTCTTTCTGAAAGAAAAGAAAAACATACTATAAGTACTTATAAATGACAATATTTATCTAATTAATGTATAAAATTAGATAAAATAAAAATATTAAAGAATATATTTTATGTACCTCAAACTCTTGATAAAAAAATCCTTTGTCGGCTGAGAGACATTTTTCCATATATAACCCTCAAGATCTATCCTCTCCTTGAACTTGGATGAGATATTTCTTGAGCAAGTTCCAAATGGAACGAACCTAATATATAAGTTATTTTAGATCATTTTCAAATTAAAACCTATAACTTTAGTATAAAAATATGGTGTTATCGCATATTACAAAATTTTTAGAATTTTACTTGCAAGTTATTGACAATTGTGATGTACACTATTTCATTAACTCCCTTTGCTCTAGGCTGGAGGTCGCCTCCTTCATCCACAACGTTTACCCTTGATATCTCTGTTGGTATAAGAGTGGTGGATGATGTAGAGCTAGTTGATGGGATAGCAGGGCTGTTGGATGGTATAGTAGTAGGTACAGAAGATAATGCCTCATTTAGATGTGCAGTAGCATCTGCAGAATATAATGCTTCACTTGGAAATGCACTGACTTCTCCAAATCGTGGTAACCTGAATCTTGGTCGCATTATATCCTATTTTCTCTTTGGTGACTTATTTTTAACCTGAAATTAACATTTTATTGAATTTTCCAGTAATAGAACAATATAAATTCAATATATAACAATATATTATTTTATGCAAAATAATAGATTTATTCATATAATATTTTATTATAAACATAAATTAATCACCATCAATACTTAATTATAAATCAAAATCATCATCATCTTCTTTTTCCTAAGAATTAGAATCAAACTCAAGTTCCTCTTCATATCTCTTGCCCTCCTAATCCTCTCTAGATGAAATTTCAAAATATTCATTATTTGGATCATTCGAAGAGTCATTCTCATCATATGTTACACATGCATTTATTTCATAAACATCTGCCTAAAACACTTCACTTTCAATTCTATTATTTTCTCTTTTTCCATGTAATTCAAAAACACATCGAGGTTTTACTATGCAAATGGTTAACCAATCTGACTTATCTCGTCGTAAGCTAGAAAAAGGGACATAATACACCTGGATTGCTTACATCGCCAACACGAAAGTTTCAAATTGTTTAAATCTTCTTCATTGGTTAATTTCAACTAGATTGTATCGACTGTGCACTTTTGTTTTAACATTAGGAGTTGGATCAAACCATTCAAACTTAAATATCACACTCCATTTTATTAGCAATGTAGGGTACTCAATTTGAAGTATCTCAATAATTTTACCACAGTAATCCATTAATTCTCCCTATATTCAAACCCTACTATTTACTATTGTCATAGTATAACCATGTCATTTTGTATGAAATTTGTATCCATTAATAAAATACATCGGATACGATTTAATAGTTTGTAAAGATCCTTTCGCAAGATGACAAATGAACTTGTTTTCGATTGAATTTTTTGAGGCCTACACAAAAAACAATTTATCATATTAAAAAGGATACTGTCATCTCTTTACTTTGATCTAATAATTCAAACATTTCAATTATTACAAGTGAAAACTTATATATTTCTCAAACCATTGAGGAAAGTATCTTTCAACTTCTTTATTGATATCATCCTATGTTGTTTCAAGAATTAGCTTACGTAAACATTCCTTGTATAATCTAAAATGTATTTTAGTTGTGAATAACAGTAACTTCAGAAACTCAAATAATCTATTTCAAAATCAACTTTAACTTACTACACAAAAGGTTAAACCTCTTGACAATTCAATAAAATGTAACCATGAGTAACCTCTATTTCTTCTGCTGTTAGCATTCTTCTTATTGAATGTCCATATGCTTGTCCTGGATATGTGAAAATGGATAAGTTACCATCAACATCACCTATTTCTCCCCATCGTCATTACGAGGAACTTTTCTCTTTCTTATGTGCACATACAACTCAAAATAATATGAACAAAATGTACTTGCTTCCTCCACTGAATAAGTATTACATATCAAACCTTCGATTTTATCCTTTTTTTGACGTTTTTCTTCAAGTGATGCAAATACCTACATTACAAATAGGGTTATTACAATTCTGTTATTAAAACATGTTATAAGTTTTATTTAAATATTAACTATAATAACCTCTCAAATAGATACATCTATCGATTTTGAATTGGACCAGCAAGTTTAGCCTCGTGTGCTAAATGTACAGGTAGATGCTTCATACAATCCCTTGAAGGGAAAATCCCTTCCAATTTACACAAGAAAACTAGAATTTCCTTTTCCAGTTTTCCATTTCAGTCAACTTTATTTCAGATGATGTTAAGTTTTTGAAAAACAAACTTAATTCTGTTATGGCTTGCCAAACCTTATTCGATAACAACTCCCAAAATGCAACTAAAATTAGCCTTTGCATAAACACATGACAATCATGACTTTTCATCCCAAATAATTTGTACTTTCTCATGTCCACACACCTTGCCAAGTTCGAAACATAACCATCAGGAAACTTTAGACTTTTCAACCATTCACAGAAAATTTTCTTTTAGTTTTTGTCTAAAGTGTAACATGCTTTTGGATATTTACCAATGTGAAGATCTTTATCTAGCTTATTTCTTCTACAAAAAAGTTTCAAATCAGCTCATAATTTTGCGTTGTCCTTTGTCCCCCTTTAATGTTCATTATGGTGTTAAACAAATTGTCAAAAATATTTTTTTAATATGCATCACTTCTAGATCATGACTTATCAAATTACTTTTCCAATATGGCAAATCCTAAAAGATTCTTTGTTTTCTCTAACCAAAGTTTTTACTAATGCTTTTTTTAACTTCTTCATCTTCAAGTTTTGTAACTTTTAGCAACCCTAATTCATTAATCTCCTCCAGTATCTCTTTCCTAGCTTTGTAAGGGGGAAGAGATATTTATACTATCCTATTCTTAATGAAATTTTGTTTATTATGTCTAACTAGATGATCTGGAGGAAGAAATTTCCTGTGGTTATCAAACCAAGATGTTTTGGCACCTTTAGGAAGGTAAAACGCATCAAAATCAGTGCTATAGTAAGGACAAGTCAATTTCTTTGTTGTGCTCCATCCAGACAACATAGCATACACAAGAAAATCATTAATAGTCCACATCAAAGATGCTCTCAACAAAAAATTTGTTTAAATGACACATCATATGTCTCCACACCAAATTTCCAAAGATGATACAATTCAGATACCAATGGTTGTAAGAATACATCAATTTTATGCTTTGGATTCGTAGGCCTTGGCACAATCATCGTCAAGAACATATATGCCTCATTAATACACATCCATAGAGGCAAATTATAAGGAGTATTGGCCATAATGAATATTGTTGGCTAGATTGACCAAAAGGTTAGAATATGTTTGTCGACAATCCCAACCTGACATTTCGATTTTTAGCTGCTAACTTTAAATGGGTGCTATTGAAATGCTTCCATGCAAGTGCATATGATGGATGACTCATTATTCCATCTTCTTGTTCAGGTTCATTATGTCATCTCATGTGAGATATAGTAACATCAGAGACATATATTCTTTGAAGTCTTAGAGTTAGTGGCGAATAAGACATTTGCTTCCAGGGTACTAATTTCTATTTCATAGAACACTTTTTAGGTTTGAACCTAAATTGACCACAAAACTTTCACTCTTATAATTCCACATCATCTCCCCAAAACAACATACATCTAAAATTGCAATAATCAATTTTTTCAACTTACAAACCAAGTCCCTAATAAGTTTCTTCATATTGTAGAAATTATCAACCATTTGTATGGTCAAGAGGCAATGATTCATCATACCAAGCAAGATTTTTATCCAAACTTCAATAAAAAATATGTCCTTCAGACTTTATGTTCAATATTTGAGCAATTGAAGATAATTGAGTCATGGTCTCATAATTTTGTCATAATTCTTGATCAACTGATTTTAGTTAGTCAAATTTTTTTTTTGTATATATGTTTGGTTCTTCTTCAACATTTTCTATATGTGCTTAAAAGGTATAACTGACTGCATCATAAATCATTTAAGTGTAAAGATTTTCAATTACACCTATATTATTTGATATAAATCTAATCCCGCCTTCAATCTCATCCACATTTATTGGCTAGTTTACTTCATTACCTCTTAAGGTGTTACAAATTAATAGCTCCCCATGTCATGTCCACTCAAAATAATTTAGAACAAACCATTTTCCTAACAAATGGACATTCACTTCATCAATAAGAAGAAAGCAAATATTTTTGCACTTTTTACATGGACATCTGATCTTTGAACCATCTTTATATGCAGGTTGAGAACATCCATAGTGAATAAAAGCTTCAAGTTCCTCAACAAACTCAGGATTAATGAAACCATTGGGTGTTAATCGTTTATACATCCAAGATATACCAATATTACTCATTTCTACAAAACTGTTATATAAAAAAATTGATTTCACAATTAGTATCCTTCATTTCTCCCAAGTTTACAGAACATTTAATCTTTACTTTACAGAACATCCCTTAAGTTTTTACAGGTCTCTAACTATTTCTCCTCCAAATTGAAACTAACTTATCCCACCATGCTAGTTCATAATTAGAAATCTCAACATATGTGAGTATCAATCAAATAAAACAATATCCCAACCAAGCACTATGATACGTGGCATTGTTTATACCTATGAATCGAGAAAGGGAATTCTCGTCGTGACTCCTAGGCTCGTGAAATTTTTTACCGATAAGCCTCATGGGGGTTGCATCAGGAGTTTCCAGCCTATATACCATCCTAAGGATTTATTATGCAAAGAATTGTCTTGTCAATTTCGTGAATTTCTTATGTTAATACTATGTTTGAATTAATCATCTATAAGTTGATTTCCAAAGTTTGACTTTAAACAAGCACCATAGTATGTGGCATTGTTACACCATATGAATCGAGAAAGCATGTTCTTATTGTGACTCCTAGGCTCATGGAATTTTTCACCGATAAGCCTCAAGGGAGCTACATCACAGGTTTCTAGCCTATATACCATCTTAGGGTTATTATGCCTCAAATCATCCATAATTATACAAACTCGTTCGACATGTAGTAAATACTTATGTAATTCATACACCTAGCCATCAATCATTCTAACAATATTCCATGACAACATACATAACCAAGATAACTATGTTTATATTAATCACCTACAAGTTGATTTCCAAAGTTTGATTTTAAATAAGCACTATAGTACATGGCATTATTACATCACGTGAATCGAGAAAGCAAGTTCTCGCTGTGACTCCTAGGTGATCACAGTTTTCCGATATGTAAAAGTTTTAACATTTAACCTTAATAATTCGCAAGCGCGCAGGTCATTTGCGTAGTATCTAAGGTGTCGATCCCATAAGGAGGGAAAATCTAATCTTAAATCTAAGACCAAAATAATTCACAGTAATTCAAATGTAACAAAAAGAAGGTAAGAATTTAATTCAATCACGCAACTCAAGTCCAAGAATCAATGACGAAAATATTAACAGAATAGCAATTTCAAAACCCAATAAAGAATCAACCTAAGGAACTACCGATTGAAAGAAAGGTGAATTTTATCTATCTTTAATGCTAACCTAATCAATTATGACTTACTAGATTGTTGGTTCTAGACGGACATAGTGTCTATTACTCTCTCTCGAGTTATAACTATTAACCTTAATTTATAAACCCCAATCAAATTATAGGAATTGTAATATCTCAATTAACAATCTCTGTAAAACCCTAATTAGATATGAAGTTGTCCAAAACTATGGGAACCTATGCAAGATCTCTCTTCGCATAATTTACCGACTTGATTTAATTCTCGTTCTATTAAATTACCTAACTCTTGTTAGCCTAATTTAATTATTTTTCACTCGATTCACCGTCTCAGTTTATCACCGAGTTATGCAATTACAAAAAACAATAATTCCAGTAATACACAAACAATCAAATTTCATTAAATCAAAGATAAAACATCTCGAAGGTGAGTTTAGACATCCTTAACATTCACATAATCCTATCATCAATGACTATCTGAATTCTATACATTAATAAAATTGAAAAAAACTGAAAACAAGATCAGAATGAATGGTGGAGGTAGCAACGTTTGGAAATCTCCTATTCCAGGAAGTACTTTGCGTTGGCTTCTTCTCCACGTCTCTCTTCCTTATTCTCTTTCTAAATCTCTCGATGAACTTTCTCTAGTGTTTCTCAATGGTGGCTGAAGCAAAAGCTCACTCAGCTCCATTGTCTTCTTCTTTAAATACCTTCTATGTTCTGAGTAGTCTTAAGGTTTTTTTAGGGTCAAAAAGGTCCAAAAAATCCCTCAAATTTTGACGTTTTTACTTGTTTGCGAGTCTGCCCAATACAAGCCAAGATTGTGGCCCTGTATGCCAGGATCTTGGCCTACATCTAAGCCTTCTGTCACGATCGTGGCAATCAGGCCACGATTATGGGCCGTATCTTGGGCTTCTGTCATAATCGTGGGTTGACCTATTATACCACAATTGCGAGCTGTTGTTTTAGCCCGAGTGTCTCCAAAACTTCTTCATTCTTCGATGTTGACCCTCAAACACTAATAAACACATCAAAGTACCTCAAAGACATAATAATTAAGCTCAAAGACTTGTACTAACCCATAAAAAACACTTAAACACAATTAATTAACAAACTAACACAATTCTAACCTAA
>JAOTAY010000190.1:18267255-18279417 GCA_025629805.1 Erythroxylum baracoense
GATCTACCAAGATTGCCCCTCATGCATTCTTACTACATTTATACTTTAATTCCATCAATTCAAGCAATAAATCCTCCTAACATTGGCATGCTAGTTGCTCCAAAATAATAAATCTATTAAAACCTCAAAATAATTTAAAAATTTTTGGGCCTAACAATCAGTATCCAAGATATTCTGGAGTACCTCAAGTCTAAAGATACTTGCACTATTGCTAGGATGAGATTATCACTGAAATTAGAATAGGACATCCATGTGATGATCTCATGGTAGGTCATTCAGTATACTTACTACATCTAGTAAGCATCCACATCCCAACTTTAAACATCTCATGTTTACAGTTTCTAAGATCCACTGCTTGATCAAATCAAAGAATTTGACATGTGCTAGTTTGTCCATATTAAAGATGTCCAGTCTCATTAATCCTATGATTAGGGATAATTTAAATACTGACATAATTGTACATGATAGGAATCTCAATATTATGATCACATCATAATTTCCTTCATGCTATGTTATATATCATGGACTTTATTAATTTGCTTATAGATCAATATCAATTCATAAATAATGAACATCAAATTAATGAAATATTCTTTTCTTTATTATTGAAAATAAAGTCTGCATACAACGTTGTACAAAATGCACTAAAGGCGATTGTTTTTAGGGCACTACTCTAATATGGTTGAGATTCTATTCTCCAAATGCTCAGCACTAACAGATAACAGGAAGTGAATTTTATTGTGATTGACTTTAAGCCTAGATAATTCCTTAAAATGATCCAAGGTGGACATTAGGATTTCAATTGACTTACAATAAGCTTTATAAAAAAGAAAAAGGTCATCTGCAAAGCATAAATTAACCAAGGAAACCTTCTTACATTTAGTGTGAAATTTTAAAGTCTTGTTGTTGTCTATCTTGTGCCTTAGAATTTGGGTGAAAACCTCCATACAAAGGATAAAGAGATAAGAAGACAGGGGATCACCTTTAGTCCTCTAACTCCTTTGAAGATTCTTGTAGGAGTACCATTAAATAGAACAGAAAAGGAGGCAATAGTTGTACAAGTCTTTATCCATATAATGAGTTGTCTAGGAAAGTCCACAACTTCTAAGGTTAAGAAAACAAAATCCTATTCAACAAAATCAAAAGTTTCCCTAATATCAACTTTAATTGAGCAATTAGGGGGTGGTCTCTTCCTGTATTAGCCTTTTAGGATCTCCTGGACTATTGAAATGTTATCACCAATTAGCCTACCTAGTATAAGTGCACTTTGGTTATCATTAACAAGAGTCCCTAAGACAACCTTAAGTCTGTTGGTAATAATCTTTGAGATAATCTTATAAAGAAAATTTGTACAAGCAATAGGTTTGAAATCATCCAAAGAAGTGGGACCATTCTTTTAGGTATCAAGTATATAAAAGTCTTATTGATGTCCTTTAGAAGTGTTCCTTAGGAAAATAATTCTCTCACTGTTGCTTTCACCATTGGACCAAATAGTGACCGAGATTTCTGAAAGTAGAAACCATTAAAACCATCAAGATCTAGAGCTTTATTAGGTTTCATTTGAAAAACTACACATTCAATTTCATTTTCCTCCACTTGTCTAATTAGGTAACCTATCTCAATATTAGTCAGCCTTTTATTAATGAAGGAGCACAAAAATAGAGGAGAGGCAATGGTACTTTGAGAGGAACCATAAAAGGAGTTGAAGTGCTTTTTAGCTTCTTCTAGGAGGTCCTTTTGTTGATAAAAGGTATTATTGTTAAGGGAATTTAAAGCAAAAACCTAATAAGATTCCTTCTTACCAAGATGGACCTAAAAATGAACTTAGTGCATCTTTCCCTTTACTTCAACCAAATTTGCCTTACTTTTTACTTTAAAAGGCTAATGTGATTGTTCAACACTTGCAAATACTTATTCAAGAGAATTTTCTCATTGTTCAATAGGAAGCTATGTCCAGGATATAATTGCAAGTTGGTTTGAATGGAGGTTAGGTTTGCTTTAGCTATATTGACCGCAAGACAAGTGTTAGATCCTTTGTGTACCTTGAGTAGCTTAAGTTTAGACTTGATGGCTTTAAGCTTTTGCACATAGATGAATTGGAAAGTTCCAAAAACTCTCTTATATAATCACCTTTTGACCGAGTCCAGGAAGCCTTCATCATAGAACAAATAGTTATTAAACCTGAAAGGAAACTTTTTTACCAGTAAGAACATATCCATTAGCACAATAGGAGTGTGATTAGAAATGAGAGGATCTAAAAAGGAGGCTTTAGATTTATGAAGTTGTTATAACACTTCTACATTAACCAGAGCCCTATCTAGCTTTCTCTTTAGAAACCAATCAGATGATTTCTTGTTGCTCCAAATGAAGAAGTGTCCTTAGGACTTTAAATCAACCACTTCTAGTTTTTCCACACAATCTTTGAAATCAAAGGAGAAATTTCTTAGGGAGAAATGACCTTCAGCTTTTGTTCTGTATAACATGGAGTTGAAGTCTCCATAAATGATCCAGGGGCCATCCACTCTACCTTGAAAACATAGCAAACTCTCTCATAACTCTTTCCTTTGGAATGCATAGTTTAAGCCATACACTACAGAGGAATAAATAGTAATGATTTCCTTAATGAATTTCCATTTCACATGGATAACTTATGCACTACCATCAATAAGGTCTACATCAACTAACTCATGATCATATACAATTATTATTCTACCCGCAAATTGGAATAGGTGGTTAGTGAGAGCACTCTCCATTTAGAGCCAAAATGATGAGATTCTTGAGGTTCTATGGTTAGATTTTAGTTTTCAGAATAACAAAAAATACATAGATTCATATTCCCTAATAATCTATGTGAAGAAGGCCATTTATTCAAAGGCTTTTCCTTGGACTTTTTACCTTTGCTGCTCCTACTAGCCTTTTTTTTCTTGTTACATTATGAAATTGCTCTTCAGATTCATTATTTGACCTATGATTAGTAGTGTGAACAAAGGATTAAGAGAGAGTTTTTGTTTCACTTTTTTTCTAAGATATCCTCTAAGATACTAGTCTCCTTAATAATCACTACATCACACTCTTTAATCCTTCTTGTTTATGGAAGATCATATGGATAGGAATCATAGGATGAACCTAGACTTTTTTATGGCACATCATCAATTTCTTAGGTTTTTCCAATATTTCCAGCAGTATAGATTCAGCCTCTATCCTTCCTTTTCCTCAACTAGGCCCATTAATTCAAAATATTCTCGTCTTTTTAAGGTTTTCCCTGTAGGCTTCTAAACCTTACCTTTTAGCTTTAATAAGGGCTTCCAATGATAGTTAATAGATACACAATCTTTATAGAGTTTCCCGTTAGGCCCCAACCTCATTAAAGGTATTTGATTTGGCAACTCCTTTAAGATGTCTATGTTAATACAAAGATGAACATATCTAATTCTCATTCTTCTAGTAGTTTATCATCTGTACATTCGAAAAAAATAACAATCAAGCTTACTTTTTATTGTTCAATATTCCAATGGAACATTATATAAATTGACCCATAGTGGAATTTCCTGAAAGCTAATTGACTTTGTTTGTAATACAAGTTCCCAAAGTTGAAGAAAAAGAGAAAAGTTCATCACATGTCGAGGTCCTTCTTCCATTACCTTGAGAGCCTGAGGTTTGGATGCAAAACTGAAGAGAATGGAGTTATTATCAACTAAGAGCACATCAAAAAGGCCTTTGCTCTTCCACATAATGAATACCTATTTATAGAGGATAAGAAATAGAGGTATCTTCTCAAGGAAGAAGCCTATTAAGAAACTTTCGAAGACTTCACTCTAGCTTGCTTAATGTCCATCTCAGGAGCTATAATGAATCTACCTCCATCCTTTCTAGGAGGGGAGTAGTGAAGGGAGGTATTTATCCTTACCAATGACCTACTTCCAACTTTTCCTTGTTACTAAGGAAGAAAATGTGATTTTTCTGCTAGAGGGGATATAATATTAAGGGCTGGAGATGACTGAGGGTGAGTAATAGGGAGGGAGATGTTTTGGAAGACAAGGGAGGGAGTTCATACGAGTTGCCAGGGTGCTTTACAGTGGAAGAAAAAATGATCCTAATGAAAGTAGGGAAAAGACTACAGGTAGAAAAAGTTGTTTAAAAGTTTGTTTCTAAAAATAAGAAGCTATTTAGAGGGTGGGAAAAAGGTAAGACTGATGGATAGAAACATCATTGGAGGAAAAGCCAGCAACATAAAGTGACTTATGGTGCCTGTGGAAAAGTCAACAGCACTAAAAGCGGTAGAGAAGGTTTGGAGGGAGCAAAGGAGAGAAGAGAAAGAGGACAAAGGAGAGGATACAAGTAGGGACAGATAAAATAGAAAGAGATCAGGGTTTAAGTAAAAACAACAAGGGTTTTGGTCAAAGACTAGCTAGAAACTAGGAACAAAGAGAGGGGAGAGCTTCATCTTTCTATTCTTCCTATCAGCTTTTTTGCTAGTATTACATATTTGTTAGTGAGTGTTTCATGTAGATGGTAATAGGCCTTGTCCAACTCCTTCCAAGTAACTCGAGTCACTGGAGCTATCCCAAAGCAACATTGTGGTGTAATTAATCAAAATAATATTATTTTGGCCTTGATTTTTTAAACATAAATTAAAATGATATTATTTTAAGACGTTAAGTAAAATGACGTCAATTTAAGAGTGGAGGTTTAAATCGCCATGTTTTTTGAGCCAATCTTCTAGTCCTAAGGTTGACTTAAAATTAGTTAATTTAGACTTAACTCATTGTGTTTTGGTCAATTTAAATTTAACTCATTGACTTCACTATGTTATTTATGTCAATCCTAATTCCAAATTAATCTTGAATTAGAAGACAACCGTTATGTTTAAAGAATAATAAGCAATTCCCACGTATTGTCTTATTCTTCTACTTAATCATAAATAACCACTGAATATACGTGTCATTAGTTTAATAGCCATTGAGCGGATCGTTATTCATTTTTCATTAAGTTATATATCAGTTGTAACAATTCCAAAAATTTATCTTTCTATGTTAAGCTTCACTTTTCTTCTCATTTCTTTTTTATGTTACTTTAGCAATAATAATTTAATATTGGAGTAAGATTGTGGAACTTGTTTTGTGATGAAAGTGGTTCATCATAATCCTAAAAGAATTATGGAGGAATTTGTCAAATGCAAGAAAAGCACGAAGTTTAAATGAAACTACAAGAAATGCAACTGAAATATAGTCAAGAGATGAGAGAGCTTCATGAATTGCTCCATCAATAAGTTTCAGTACAAAAAACTTATTAACAATCTCATTCGTTATTGAGGGAAATGGAATCTTGGGCTATCCAACGATGCAATAACTCTCATCAATTAGAGCCTCATTCGTATATGGCATCTGTGCATTTTAGTAAGGTCAAATTTCTACTTTTCGATGATTCAAATGTTAATAGTTAGATTTCAGGCTAAGCATTTCTTTTCTTACCAAGAACATTAGGAAGCTGTTAACCAAACCACAAGCATATAATCAACAATTAAGTGCTTTAGCTACAATATTCCCTCAATTAACAACTACAGGAGTTAAATATTGATAATGCTTTTGGACTCATTAACGTTCCATCAACATTCTAATTTAATATTTAAGAAAATTTATTCTACTTTTCTTGATAACATCCTCATTTATAGCAAATAATTTGATGATTATGTTAAAGATTTAAAGATTTCATTGGAAATATTGGACAAACATCAGTTTTATATGAAGGGGAATAAATAGTAGAGTATTCAAGTCATATGATGTCAGCCTTAGGTATTGATATTGACCAAAAGAAAGTGGAGACAATGATGTGTTGGCTAACACCAAAAACAATGAAAGAGATAAGAGTTAATGGAGTTAGTAAGGTATTATAGGAGGTTCATAAGTCAATTTGGTGATATAAGTAAACCATTCACTAAACTACTAAAGAAAGTAGCATTTAACTGGAATGAAAAGGCATAAACAACTTTTGAGCACTTGAAGAAAGCACTTTCTTGAACTCCTGTATTGGCATTGCTACACTACCCTCAACCCTTCACCGTTGAAACAAATACTTATAGAGTGAGCTTAGGAGCAATGTTTATGAAAAAAACCACCTTTTAACATTTCTCTGCAAGTCCTTATCTCTATACATTTTGCATTATGAGAAAGAATCACTAGCCATAGTCATATCTATTAAATACCACCATCATTACTTGATAGGGAAACCAGTCATCATAAATATAGACCGTAAGAGTTCAAAACACATGTTGGATCAAATAATGCTCTATTCGAATAAGTGGCTTCCTAAAACTTTAAGGTATGATTTTAAAGTCAAATACAAGAATAGTAAGAAAAACACATTAACAGATGCTTTATTCAGAAGAGTTTTGAGTGTAGAGCTATTTATGATTATGTTAACCTCTAGTTTGGGAGATTTCAATTTACAATAACAGTTCCCATAGTTATCAGATAAGGCTTTGTAAGGAGAGGCAATTGTTACAAGTTAATATTAAAGAAAAGATGACCATTATGTTTAAAGAATAAACAATAACTCCAACATCATTTACCAAAGACAAGCTACTACAATTATTCTCTTATGTAATTTAAGCATTAGATATAACCACTTAATATATGTGTTATTAGCTTAATGGCCATTGTGAGGACATTTATGTTGGAAAATTGAGGTGAATTTTGATCTCATATATAGTAGGATAAAAACAAAATATTTTTGTTTGATTTCTGGAAAGTCAATATCACTTAAATTCTTTAACATGATTAACACAAAAAATATAATAAAACTTTATTCAATTTTTACCTTATTGTGAATCTTTATCCTTTTCTTGTCATTTTTCTCAAATTATTTATAAAGTTAGTTCATTATAGCCACTATACCCATACATTTTCAACTCTAACAGTATCTACATGAACATATCAAGAGAACTTTACAACTACTATAGAGAGAGTAGGCAAGAAGTGTTAGCTTCTTTAAAGACTAAGCCTATTTATAATATGGTTTAGACCTTTTAGTAATTTAATTAAAATGAATTACAATTTTAATTAAACTTAATTAGAAATACAATCTATTCTAATTAATAGTAATTGTGCTTAAATAAGATTCAATATCTTATATTGATAGCCATTTATTAATATATGGTATTTAATCCTAAAGCTTTTCAAACTTTACAATCAGACATTGATGTCAATTTTGTGTAATGTTAAGTTAAAACTCACACATTTAACTAATATTTAAATAAATTATTTTTAAGATTACATTAATGTCTTGGCGGTTCACATTGTCTAGTTGTGACATCTCATAAACTAAATTGATAACCCACTTACAAGAAACTACCAAAAACTTAAATTTTTAATAATTTAAGGTGTTATTAGTACTACTTTAAAAATGCTAAGGTGTTATATGATACCATTGATAACAGTTGGGACTAACTTAGATTTTTAGGAAATGTTAAGAGGCAATTCGAATCTTTTGTCTTTTATGTATAATTCAATACTTTTATTGTATAATATTTGGATTAGACATAGAAAATGAAATTAATGTCTATTATATATGGGTCTAATCATATTAGTTCGCCACCATTATTAATTGATTCTTTTATTGACATATGAAAACTATTTTTAAAGTGTCATTCCACTTTGGTCAAGAATTTTTCAAATCAATGCTAAAAAAAACAACATAACATTCTCTTTAATCACTTTAGGATGATAAATTATATATTGATTACTCAACTATTTTCATATAGTTCATACTATATTTAAGTGGTATCACAACACATCAATCCTTATATGAGATACTTTGGAGATCTCAAGTTAAGGAATTACATATACAAAATTTAAATTTTCTATATACATACAAGTAATGTTCAAAATGGAATTTTAAAATGAGATCAATTTAGTGAACTTGATATACAAAAACCTACATGTTTGTTTAAGTATCTGTATACTTTAGTTTATGATATTGATTACTTCCTTTATAAGAAAGAAACATAACGTGTGTTATGCTCTATTACTATCTAATTTCAATAGTAAAATGCCTATAAATAATTTGAGGATAATACATAAATGCAATATGAATATCGTAATTATGATCTTATTATAATTTCATTTTTAATAAACTTTTGTGTCATATACTTTATCATATACATATAAATATATATAAGATAAATAATATATTTAAATAATTACGTCACTAGACTATTATCAATTGATTGGCTATAGGGCATAAACCAATAATCCTCACTTGCATTAAGTCAATCATTTAAGTATCTTATACTATACCTCTATATGAAAATAATGATGTGGTTGTCATAATGGCTTAGTGAGATGATTCTATATTTTTTTATAGTGACCACTTGCTTAAATCTTATAACTTTCTTCTTAACTATCATCATAATTAAGAGAAATTATCTAAATATATAATTGGATCTTTAATGAGACCTTAGCTCCTTTGGTATGCCAAATAGCTCTAATGTTCCATAATACATTACTATTTCAATAATTCAAGGAACTATACCAAGTTACTTAAAGAACTTCTTAATCCAAACAATCATTTCCACTAGATGAAAAGCATATTTTAATTTGATTAGAAATTAATGCCACAATGGAACCTTTTTAATCTTAAAATATTATTGTTCCAAGTAAAATGTGAGACCTTCTTTTCGGTGTTTGATAAACACCAACGTTAAACAACTTTGGTAACATGATGGTGGCATATTTTGGCAAAAAGTTGATGAAATAAAGCTATCTAGAAAATTGCTAACTCACTAAAAGTTGGAAAGTATGCAGATCGTGGCATCATAGTAGTAGGAAATTCTAGTTCGGTACAAACTAAAGACCACTTCAAATTTTGGTCATGACAATTATAAAATGGTAGTTATGGAATGATGGTTACTTTTGGTTATGTCAGTTATATCAGTTATGTCGATTTGTTAGTTATGTTAGTTGTAAGTTATGTGTCCTAATCTGAATGTTTGGAAGGGTCATATTGTTTCAAAAATCTACAAATTTGAAATTAGGATAAGTTTAACATGAAAAGACATGGTGGTTGCTGAAAAAACTACTGGAACTTGTGTAAAAATGATGTCTATATATATGTATATGTTGTAAACTAAAAATTGTGTGGGTTTTGCCTCTTTTTAGGGCTCATTTTGAGTAACCTTTGTTATAAGATATCAGTAAACATTTGTTACACACAATATGATCTGATTCCTTGTTATTTACTACCCAAAATATCCTAAAAATTGAATTCATATGTTTGAGGAAATGTCTTAAACAGTGAAGTAAGACTTCAATATACTCTTTTATCCAAATTTGGTTGTTTGATTATTTGGGAGCTTATAGTACATATTCTGATGTTTCTAACCTATCAAATAAAGTTATATATGCCCCTAAAGTGTAGAAACCAAAGGACCAAATACCTATTTGATGAAATGCTTAGATGGAGTGCTTAGAAGGTGTTGATGACTTGCCTAAGTGAAGTGCACGTAAGTTTATTTGTTGAAATATACCTTAACTAGTTGTTACTTCTAAAGTTAATATCTATATAACCTTCGAGTCAAATATTAGCTCATATTAGAATAATGAATATCTTCAATATTTCACAAGTATCAGATATCTCAAATGCTAAACACCTTTAGTACATTATCTTTGTTTTTGGACTTATAATAAGTAAGAAAACTTCCATATCTTTCTTTGTTAATCTAAATCCCATCATTAAGTTGTTACCTTTTCAATCCAACAAGGATTGCTCTCGGACTATCATATTTTCAAAAATTAAAAATACGAATTATTATTCTTTATGAGTGATATCTTTATATACTCATATTGAAGAAGACAATTATACTCCCACTAACCTTATCGAAGATATGATAAATTCATAATCATATAAAAAATGAACTCTTTAAATTCATCATAAAATTGAATCTTTCATTGTTTCATAACCTTTTAACTATATATCAAATGTATCAATAAAGGCACTGTTTTCAATTAGTTATGCTGTCATGAAATTTGAACTTTTCAAATTTTATCTTACTCCCACTACTTATCTTGAGAACCATTATCCTATAAGTATACATCGAAATGAACACTTTATTCAATAAGGTTTATAAGATTATATCTAACCTTTTGGATATCTCATAATCTTTTATTATCCAATTTATTCTAAGCTTATTAGATAATATATGCTTCAACTAAGCATCACATCCCAAAAATATTAATTTTGAATCTTTCACAGTTTTATCGTTCCATATCTTATATGAAATTATGTTAATTTATTTAGTTAGAACTAACGAAGGTACTTTTGTACAATGCCCAGTTATAGAAGAAATAAATATTGCATCATACTATATATCATATTACATTCCTCCCTTTATAGTTACATATTATTATAGAATTTAGCTATGGAATTATTCACTAGAGAATCTCATTCCACATAGAGAATTAATTTAAATCTCACATTAATCTCGTCGAAGTGTTTTAGTATTCTCACTATTTAATTTACACTTTGATTTAAACACTTTAAAATTTTTAAATTTTAAGTTAATACTTTAGTTAATACAGATAACTATATCATATAAAATCATTAATAATAATAATGAAATACAAGTATTCATCCTTTCATGAATTATTATTATATCTAACAAATCATATGTATAAAATTTAATAATTCAACACTATTACCATCATTCTGTAAAGTTTGATTTGGTTATTCTTCAACTTAATAAGTCACTTAAGTTTCATGCTATTCATAATTGATAAATGCTTAATAGACTATGTTTTTATGCTCATATTTAGTTATTTTTACTTATTATTTTTGAGTTTTATGTTGTTTTAGGTACTTATTTTATTTTTAGTGTATTTTCAAGTCCCAATTACCTTCACACATCAATAAAAGAAGAACTTAAGAGAAATCGGGGTATAAAATGGAATAATTAGAGCTATTTTAAAGGTATACACTCGTATAAAGATATACACACTAATGTGAGTAATATACACACCATGTAAGGGATAATGTAAATGACTATGAATGTTAAATGATAGTTGTGTAATTGCATGTGCTTTAGGGTTGAATTTGTTATTTATTTAGTATGAATTTGAGTGGTGTGTGTGTATTTATGGTGTAATTATGTTAGATTGTGTGTTTTAGTGTTTTTATGGGTTAGATTAAGTCTTTGAGCTTAAATGTTATATTTTTAAGGTGCTGTGATGTGTTTGTTCGTGTTTCAGGGTAAATGGGGAAGAACGGTGAAGATTTGAGGAGTTTCGGCCAAAAGCCATAGGCCATAAATGCACAATAAGCCATGACCGTGACAGAGAAGGAAGAACCAGCAGCAGCTAGGCCACAATCGTGCACTAGGAGCACGATCATGATAGAGAGCATCAAGTCTGGCCACAATCGTGCACATTGGGCCACGATCTTGACAGAAATACTAAACAGCTGGCTACGATCATGCCCTGTGTTGGGCTGACAGAAAACCTCAAATTTTGCGATATTTTATGGACCGTACCCCAACTTTGAGTTAGGGCTTCGATAGAATAAATAGAACATGATGTGGCAACTACTAGGAGTTAAAGGGAGAGCTTAGAGACTCGTGCAAGAGAGCACCATTCTATCAATTCCGAGAAAAACCTAGAGAGAGATCAAGAGATTGAGGTAGGAGACGAAGGAAGAGAGACACGGAGATAAGCTTGATGCGAAGTACTTCCGAAATAGGTGGTTTCTCGCAGTTGTTGTCTCCGACATCCACTCCGACAGTATTTCTTATTTTTCTTCGATTTATGGATGTATAAAATTGGGATTTTTATTGGAAATATTGTTGTTGAGTGTTGATTTACTGTTTATACTCACCTTTGGGTTTTTTTAGTTCTTCAGATTAACAAAGTTTATTTGATTATGTTTTCTTTCGATTTAATTGTGATTCAAATTCTGTTCTTAATAACTTGAAGATAAACTGAGAGGGTGAGCTACGTAAAAATCATCGATTTGAGCTAACGAGAGTTAGGTGAATTGCTAGGTAAAGAATTGAATTAAACTAGTAGAGTTGTGTAATGAGAGATCGACCATAGATTCTCGGTAGGTTTTTGGACAACTTAGAACTAATTTAGGTTTTGGGTCAATCGCGAATCGAGAGATCGCGATTCCATAATT
>JAOTAY010000190.1:18293558-18326046 GCA_025629805.1 Erythroxylum baracoense
TCTTTAAACCATAATTTAAGACATATGCAATATATGTTCAATGAAACATTCCAACTAGGGTACAATTTGGGGCCTTACATGAGTTTAATTGTATATAATTTGATCGATATGATTTGATGGTTTAGGGTGATGATGGACAAGTTGAGGTTAATAAGGGATGGATGTTTTTAAGTTTGATGATTTGGATTATAATTTGTTTGAAGGTAAACAAAAGCTTAAGTGTATGGATGTTTGATAAACGCTTAATAGACTACATTTTATGTCCATATTTAGTGTGTTTTGGTTATTATTTGAGATTTTTATATTTTTTGGTACTTATTTTTTTCTAGTGTATTATCATGTCTCAATTTCCTTCATAGATCAAAGGAGGAAGAATTAAGGTAAAATTGGGACATAAAATGGAAGACTGAAATTCACGAATTGAGTAATATGATTTTAGTTGTTTTAACTAAATAGGTTTTAGTTAATCAACTGAGGATTAATTGTTAATAGTCTTAAGAAAATTACTAACTTAAGATAGGAATTTCTATGGTCTGATGATCAAGAATTGAATTGTATGATAAAGGGTTAATATTTAAGAAATCTTAGTGAGGTTCATTACCTAGATACTAGTTGTTTGATATTAAGTAATCATTGTATTATATGTGTTCTGATTCATTATTGTGTTGAATTTTAGTTTAGTTTAGTTTTAAATTAAATAATCATCTTATTTGTTGGTTAGATAATAGAAAAGATGTTACCACTTATCTTAAGCATAAGTCTCTCTTGATCTAACAAATATAAACTATTTGTATGAACTTTGATTAACTACTTTTACTCAATAACATATTTCTTATTACGTTTTCAACATTGTAATAGTATTGAATCTGAATTCAGTATCATAGCTTGAAGTAGAAATATATATGATATATATCATATCCCATATAGGTAAGAAAAGTCATGTAATCATTTTGCTTCTAATGACAACTATTATCATTTTATAGGAAACTATTTCAATTGCAGTCCATGTTTATGTTTTTAATAGGCTAAACTGATTGTAACAATCTATCAAGACACTATGCCTTTTAATTGTATTTCATGTAACCTCTTGCATTATAATATTTTGGTGTTGACACAATTCTTACATGTTTTCATTAAAGTTTATGATATATTTATTAACTCAAAATGTAATTACACTTTGTCATCAAATCCTCAATAGAGATTAACGGAAATGTTGCATAATAGACAAATAACTTTCTTTTCTAATTTTGAGAGCTTTTCTCAAACCTAACATATGTCCAAAAAAATTGATTCACTAACTTAGTATCAACGATACTATTCAAAAGTAATTTCTACTCAAAAATTATAAATATAAGAAAGTAAGTAATAAGTTATATACCATGATAATCAAATAAGATCAAAACTTTAATCACTTATTTGGTTATTCCCACCATTGTATTTTAAATAATAGTCCTCACTACTTTTTGAAAAGATTATTTTAATTTCTCTAATAAGCTATGATCCCATTCAAATTGAGTTGATCTTGAGTTTGCTTAACAATCGAACTAAACTAAAATGAAATAGATAACAACTTTATTAATCACATTTTATGTGACTCATAGATCTGTTAGGTGATAACTCTTTTTATAACATATCTTACATATTATTTCTAACCGAGCCTCTAAATTTATATGACTATGAGTTTGCTCATCAAAATCACACAATTTTATTTAAGTAATACTCATTTTTATAAGACTAAAATTATTATAGTTAAAGCATCATTGAGTTTGCTCAACAAGTTTAATAATAAACAAACCTATAGTTTGTTCCCATAGCAATAGAAGACAACAATCATGTTCTTGATAATTTAATGAGATATTTATTTTTATTTCTCTCTTCAAACCTAAAAATGTGTGTAACAATATTATAGATATAAAACATGCAATTTACAAATACTATATCAAAGATATATTAAAACATGTAATTTATGCACATTTAATGAAATTAAATGGATAGAAAATCAAATTATGTTTGATTCTAGTTGTTGATCTTCTTAATCTAAAATAGTTTTTCTTTTATTCTAGTTATTGATCTTCTTAATCTAAAATAATATTTCTAACTCCTTAGAAAATTAAATTAGATTAAACGCATGAATTTCTAAATGAATTAAATTCCTATCACTATAAGAAAAATGGGGTTTAGCGATAGAAATTGCAGATATAATGTGAAGGTTTTTCATTGGCAAGCTAAGTTAGCGATGAAATTTACCAACGAAATGAGTCATCGAAGAAACAGCCGTAGGTAATAATTGGTGACAGAGTACAAATTTTTCGTCATTAATTTATCGATAGATATTTTCTGCTCCGTCACTATATTTAGCAATGGAAATTTTTATCCTATCAGTAAATTTAGTGATGGAAGGTTTGTTTTGGTAGATAAATGTAGCAACGGATAAGGCTCTTCCGTTAGTAATTTTTAAATCCGTTGGCAAATTCACAACTAATTTTACTGATGGATCTTAGTGGTCCGTCTATAAATCCACCGTATTTTACCAACGGATTTTGGTGGTCTATCAGTAAATTCATAGTATTTTATATACGGATTTTGTTTTTACGTCAGTAAATTTACTAATGTTGTTTTTTTAATTTTCCATGCATTTAATTTTATTTGATAATCTTATGATTGATGTATAATTTATACAATTATCAGTTATCTGTTGATAATATTTTTATTTGTTTATACATTTAATTTGTTAAAATAGAAAGTTGGCTGATCATATAAAGTAAAAATTATCTTAATTGATAATAAAAAAAATTATCTACAATAATAAGTATTTAAGTCATACAAAATGACTACAGCTATGCTATTCATTCGGTGAATATAGATGCTCTTAATATTGCAATAAGGTGCTGCCCTTCTCC
This sequence comes from Erythroxylum baracoense, assembly GCA_025629805.1. NCBI lineage: Eukaryota > Viridiplantae > Streptophyta > Magnoliopsida > Malpighiales > Erythroxylaceae > Erythroxylum > Erythroxylum baracoense. Next base: position 18,296,459 of record JAOTAY010000190.1, read on the forward strand.
TTCAACTCATCTATCTTTATACAAAGTTGAGCTATGTACTCCATCAACTGTTGCAACTGAGTTGTCAGTGCCTACACTGTGCTCTGAAACTCATAGACTTTACTGGATGCAGACTGGTTACTAGATGTTGTTATACTGGATGTGGAGGATTGTGAATAACAAGTGTTCGCAAATGACCCTAAGCTGAAGATCCTTCCATGACGGTCCCTACCACCCATTATATGAAGATATGTTTGACTTTTATCAACATCATCAAACTGCTGAGACTGTCGTTCAATGTTTTCTTGTATTTGGTCCTATCAGAAGGTAATGTTTATATTAACAAGTGATAACTATTAAGCATTAATATTAAAGCATAAATTTCACATACATTTAGTTCTCTATATATGGTGTTAATCCTGCCTGTAGACTTTTCCTGCATAAGAATAAAATGTTATAAGTGAACTATAATTTACAAAAATTTTGACAGAATTTCATCTATTTTTATGATATTTATCCTGTATTGAACAAAGAAAGTAACTCAATAACACAGTCATATATAGCACCAGACATTTATAACATTATCATTCTCCATAATACGTATATTTTCGTTCCAAAATTCAAATATTAAATTAAATTGAAATACATCAAAGTAAAAAACATCAGAATATAAGTGTAAAGTATAGATATTTATAAGTCTCTCTGCATGCTCGTGGTGGGTAATAGATCCTCCAATATGTACGAGAAGACTCTCCACCCCCATTCCTCCACGTCTGTTAGCAGAATTATGCTTTGAAATGGACATTGCTTCGGGTGATGTCTAATACTACTGCCAACGACTCCATATTTCTTCAAAAATATAAGGAGGTCATACACCAATCTTGTGTATCGCACCAACAAAGTCCCCTTAATGTGTACGAGCTCGCCTCTCCCATACTTTATAAATAACTGCGTCAAACTCATAATCCTGAAAAAATTAGTTGTGAAAAAAAGGAAAAACATATGATAAGTACTTATAGCCTACAATATTTATCTAATTAACGTATAAAAATTAATTAAAAAATACAAAAATATATATTTTTTGTACCTCAAACTCCTGGTAATAAAAATCTTTTGTCGCCTGAGAGATATTCTTCCATATATAACCCTCAAGATCAATCTTCTCCTTGAACTTGGATGTCATGTTTCCTGAGCACGGTCTAGACAGAATCAACCTAATATAAAAACAATTTTATATCTTTTTAAATTTAAACCTATAACTTAATTATAAACATATGGTGTTTCATGTTTTCACTTACAGCTTGTTGACAATTATGATGTAAGTTCTTCCACCAACTCCCTCAGTTCTTGGCTAGAGGTCGCCTCCTTAGTTCACAATGTTTACTCCTAATATCTTTGTTAGTATAGGGGTAGTGGATGGTGTAAAGCTGTTGGATGATGTAGCAACATCAACTCATTTGCATGTGTAGTAGCTGGGGTTATATCATCTGATTCTGTTGCAGCTGCAGAATGTGATACTTCACCTGAAAAGTAACCGGCTCCAAGTTGTGATATGAACCTTAGTCGCGTCATATCTTGTTTTCTCTTTGGTGCATATTTTAACCTGAAATTCATATTTTATTGAATATGTCAGAAATATAACAATTTCAATTCAATATATAGCAATATATTGTCGATTCAATAATTGATTTATTAAATATAATATTCTATTACAAACAAAAATTAATCGCTATCAGCACTTAATTGTAAATCAAAATCATCATCATCTTCTTTTTCCGAAGGATTAGAATCAAACTCTGGCTCCTCTTCAGATTTCTCGCCCTCCTCATCCTCTCCAGATAAAATTTCTACATATTCATTATTTGGATCGTTCAAAGGTTCATTCTTGTCATATGTAATAAATGCATTTATATCATAAGTTTCTTCATAAAATGCTTCACTTTCAATTCTCTGCTCTCCTTTTCCATATGATTCAAAAACACCTCTAGTTTAACTTTACAAACAGCGAACCAATCTGACTTATCTCGTCGTAAGTTGGGAAAAGGGACATAATACATTTGGATCACTTGCATCACCAACACGAAAGGTTCAAATTATTTAAATCTTCTTCGCTGTTTGATTTCAACTAGATTGTATTGACTATGCACATTTGTATCACATTAGGAGTTGGATCAAACCAATCTCACTTAAATATCACACTCTGCTTATTGGCAATGCAGGGTACTCAATTAGTGTCTACATCTAATTCCTATAACTAGATAGAGTGTAATTACATTCTTTCATTTTTGTTGACTCTTCGTACCTAATTAATTAGTTAATATGTATAGGATTAGTTACAAAATAACTCTAGATATAGAATTTTTAACTAGTATTGATTGAATACGTATAATTTTATAAACTAAAAAGTTTCACTTAATTGCCTTATTTTTAGGAAATAATAATAATTAATTAGGCTGTGAATGGCAAGCAAAGGTTACAAAGCATCTACAAAGAGCTATACGTATTGAAAGCCAAGCATCAGAAGCTTATAAGCCTAATGACAAAATATTATAGAAATAATAGGCTTATACATTCCACATTATATTGCAATAGTCTTCATTAAGGAGTATGGACTTGTGTAAACTCATGTATGCTCTGATTTGCATGATGATTTGCCACTGAGTCATCCGATCAAGCCCTTTTTTTTTCTTTGATATATGATAAACGTATATAACTAGACTAGGTAAACAAAAACAACCATCTCAATCTCAGCACTGTCCAGTGGTTTCATTAGAAGATCAAAATCAATAGGGGAGATTTGTTGCAGGTTAAGCTGTCGTAGAACAAAGAGTGAAACAGTTGATGAACTCCCAGTGCCAAGAAGAGCGGAGAAAAATATGACTGCTTCCTTTCGAATATCCGGGGGATGCTGGAGTAATGCACCATCTTGAGAGGTAATAGAAAAGATCTTGTTGTGAATTTTTCTGGCTAAGATTGAATTGAAAAAAGACTTGGAGCAGCTGTCTCCATCTTGTAACCAGTTGATACGGGCTCTCTGTTAAAGAAGTGAGGAGTGATTGCTCACCGCATGCACGAAATTTAAGAGAGCAATCTTCTCATTATCAATCAATAGTTAATCATCAAGTCGTGACGCAAGCAGAGACTGTAGCTAGACTAATTCGAGTCTGGTGGAGATGATCGCATTGGTAGTAGGTCCCTTAAAAGAATTCAGCAGCTTGAGTTCATTTTTTATGAACTGTAATTTTCGGGCACAGCAAAACTGTTTGATGCCAACAACCCAAAGGTCGACTCCTTTCCTACAAGCCACTGCAAAACCTAGATCTCTAACAAGAAAATTGTTAAAGCGAAATGGGTGACGTTATATAGAGTACTGAAGCAAATTTGAGACTAAAATGGGAGTGTGATCAGAACATAGAGGGTCCATGAATTTGGCAAAACTGTTGGGAAAAGTGTGAAGCCATTGGTCATTAACGAGAGCACGATCAATTTTTTTTCTAATGGACCAAGATAAGTTTTGTTTATTTAACCAAGTGAAGGAATGTCTGACAAATTTGAGGTCTGTCACACACCTTCGGAGGAATAAAGTATGGAGTTGAAATCAACACAGATCAGCCATGGTTTGCTAATAAACCACTGAGATGTCGAAAAATTATGCAAATTTTTATTATGATATAACTTCTATTAAATAAAAAATACATGGTATATATCTTTCAATAGATAAGAGCATCTTGTTATTATGGATATCACTCACCTTTGTTTTTAGGAAAATTTTCTAATAAGTTATAATAATGCATCAATTAGCAAAACTTTAATTAGTAGAAAGAAACTAAATAACATAAGCTTTATTAATTGTTCAATTATAAGCAGAAATAAGCTAGAACAAGGAGTGATTAATGGATTAAAGCAAAAGCTGGATTATGGCTGACGCTATGGCAGTAGTATCATGGACGTCTTTGTTATAAGAGGTCATAGGAGATTTGCCCTCATCTGCACAAGAATTAGCTTCATTTCCTGCATCGTTCATGCTGGTTTGAGCAAACATAGGTTGACCTTTCTGCAATGCTTCGTACCCTTGTAATACATCCACATTTATTATGGCATAATATTTATCATTACAACAACTGAAAGCATGCTTCAAAGCTGGAGTTTTCGGTTCCGGCGAATCTGATAGGAAATCCATTGCTGCATGTGATTTAGTGTCAACAGCATTGAGCACTATGATTGCTAAACCTGTAATGTCGGCTTTTGAGGCTCCAGGGCTGTGTTAATGATAGAGACACACTTCTTGTAGTTTGGGGTACTCTTACAGACCTTGTTAATCAAAGCAGCATCAGATTTCACATAACTGAAATGAGTTGGCAACAAAACCAACAAAATGATAAGAAAAAGTTAGAGTAAGAAAGTTGAGAGACACGATGGATAACTGGACCTAAGAGGTTTTATGCTTTTGATTTGTTGATTGCTAATGTGGTGTTAGTCTTTTTCTTTTATAGGAGATAGAAATAGTGCTCACATGTATTTCATGCAACAAGATAGAATATACATTACATTTCTTACTTTTTTATTGATTGTTCCTACCTAATTAATTAATGGTCAGATTTACAGTACTAATTAATTGATTTTTCCTACCAAATATGTAATTACATTTCTTAAGAAATGGTATTTAATAGAACTAACATCGGATTTCACATAACTGAAATGAGTTAGCAACAAAACTGTTGAAATTATCATAAAAGGTTGGGTAAGAAAGTTGAGAGACACGATGGCTAAATGGACCGAGAAGTTTGTATTCTTTTGATTTGTTGATTGCTAACAAGGTGTTAGTCTTTTTTAAAAAAAAAACTTTTATAAGAAATAGAAATAATGCTCATGTGTATTTTATGCAACATTATAGGTTTCACTCAATTTCCTTTTATATTAACTATTCAAGATTGTTTTTCTTTTTCTTTGTTATTGTTGAAAGATTGCATCTTTTACTGCATATTAGAGTTGCTAAGTTGTTAAGTATCTAGTTTGTTATGTTTTTGAATTTTTGTTTTGATCAGATTTGCTTATGACTTTTAAGAACTATTTTTTATTTTTCTGTTGAAATGCTTGTATAAATTTCAGTTCCAGTAAATGAGAAATTAAACCAGTTTAGTCTCACTTCTCTCTTTTTTGAACTTTTCTCTTCTAAAACCAACAAATTGGTATCAAAGCCCTCAATGATCTTAGAGAGTCTGTGAGTGGGATTTAGAGAGTTTTAAAGAAAAACCTACCAAGTTTCCTAACTAATTTTTGCCAGAACCCTTAACTCACATTCAGATATGGCCTCCATTAGTTTTTCATTGTCTTCCCCTCCTATTTTTTAGGAGAGAACTATTACAAATCTGGGTTGTTAAAATGACCTACTTGCAAACCTTTGATTTATGGGATGTGGTGGAAATTGATAGAAATTCACCTCCATTGCCAGTCAATCCAACCTTGAATTAGCTTAAAAATCATAGTGAGGAAAGAACCAAAAAGTGCAAGGCAAAGACATGCATTCATTCAATAGTTATAGATTCAATTTTCACAAGAATAATGGCTTGTGAGACACCAAAGTAGTCCTGGGATGCACTTAAGGAGGCATTTCAGGGTAACGACAGAACTAGGCGGATGCAAATTCTAAATCTTAGAAAGGATTATGAGGTTCTGAGCATGAAGGAGACTGAAACAATAAAAGAATATTCTGATAGACTCCTGTCCATTGTGGTCAAGATTAGGCTGATGGGTGAGGAGTTTCTAGATAGTAGGGTTATGGAGAAAGTGCTAGTGAGCTTGCATAAAAATTTTGAAGGAAAGATCTTTTCTCTTGAAGACTCTAGAGACCTTACAAAAATTTTTTTTGACTGAGCTTGTCAATGCTTTACAAGCTCAAGAGCAAAGAAGGGCCATGAGAAAAGAAAATGTGACTGGTATAAGCCAAAGAAAAGGAGTATATTCAATAAGGTGGAAAAAGCCAAAGGTAAAATAGGAACAAGAAAAATAAGAAGGAAGGTGACAACAACATAGATGGTAGAAAGAACAACAAATATCTTCTATATTCACATTGTAGGAAATCTTCTCATTTTGGATAAATATTACTAGTTTAGACCTACTATTTAATACATGTCCTACAACTAAATGGGTCACATAGAGAGGTGCAAAAATAGGCAGAAAAAGGGATAAAAAACACATATTGCTGATCAAGAGTAAGAGGAGAAACTGTTTGTGGCAACTTGTTTTGCAAGCAACTGTACTAATGAAACTTAGCTAATCGACAGTGACTGTACTTATCATAAGACATTTGATGAGTCCATGTTCAAAGATCTTGATACAATAGAATTTTCGAAGGTCAGAATTGGAAATGGAGAATATATTGAAGTCAAAGGTTGAGGGATTGTGGTAACTGAGACTCCTTCAGGTAAAAAAACTTATCTCAGATGTATTGTTTGTGCCTGAGATTGATCAAAATTTGTTGAGTGTTAGGCATTTACTTGAAAAGAATTATTCTGTGGTATTCAAAGGTAAAACTTGTGTGATATATAATTTTGTTGGCTATGAATTATTCTTTTTAAAGATGAAAGGGAAGAGTTTTTCACTTGAATTGGTTCAGGCTAATACCTATGCATATTCTAACTCATCGGACCAATCAAAGCTTTGATGTAAGAGTTTGGGACACTTTAATTTCATTATGTTGAACTTAATTATATGCATAAGAATATGCTTGTGTAGAATTTTCCTATTATTGAAGGAGACGGAGTCTGTGAAGTTTCTTAAATGGGAAAACAATCCAGATTATCATTTCAAATAATAAGGCTTACAGAGCAACAGAAAGCTCCAACTTATTCACACAGATGTGTGTGGTCTAATAAAAACCTTATCTCGGAATGGCAGTAGGTATTACATAGCCTTTATTGATGATTTTAGTAGATTTTATTGGGTTCAATTTATGAAATACAAATTTGAAGTTGCTGAGGTATTTTGGAAGTTTACTAATTGGGTTAAAAATCAGAGTGATCACAAAATCAAAGTGATCCGGTCTGATAATGAAACTGAATATAATTCTGAAAAATTTTGTAAAGATGCATGCATTAAACATCAATTGATAGTCACTTACACACCCCAATAAAATGGTGTGAGTGAGCCAAAAAATAGGATGGTGATGGAGATGGTAAGGTGCCTACTGTCTGAGAAGAAGATGCCTAAATGTTTTTAGGTAGAGGCTGTCAACACTGCAATTTTCTTGCTTAATAGATTATCTACAAAGGCACTGAAAGAAAAAACTTCATTTGAGGTATGGTTTGGCTATAAACCTTCTTTTGAGAATACCGAGGTGTTGGGGTGCATTTGTTACATACATGTTGACGTGAAAAGAGACAAGCTAGATCAAAAAGCCGAAGGTGGGATTCTTATTGGTTATAACAGAATCACCAAAGGGTTCAAGGTCTACTAGCCTTTGACAAGAAAGGTGACAGTTGATAGAGATAATAAATTTGATGAACTTGTATCTTGGAATTGTGACAGATCAGAAGTAGAAAATGCAAAAAATAAGAAATATGATTTAGAAGGAGAAGCTGATGATTTTGTTGATGATTTAACAATCAAAGTTAAGAGATTGCTCTCTAATATTTATCAAAGATGTAACATTGTTGTACTTGAGCCTGTAGGTTGTGAAGAGATAAAAAAGGATTAAAAATGGATTGCTACAATGGAGGATGAGCTGAGAATGATTGAAAAAAAAATCAAATTGAGGTTTTGGTAGACATACTAAGTCATAAAAAGCCAATTAAAGTAAAATGGGTGTTCAGAACCAAGCTAAATTGTAACGGTTCCATCAACAAGCATAGAGCAAGATTGGTGGTTAAAAGGTGGTATGCTCAGCAATTTAAAGTGGAATTCTCATAAATGTTTACACCAATAACAAGGCTTGACACAACAAGGATGCTTTTGGCCCTTGAAGCTCAAAAGGAGTGGAGAATTTATCAGTTTGATGTCAAATCAGCCTTTCTAAATGGCTACTTAGAGGAGGAGATTTATGTCGAGCAACTTGAAGGTTTTATAGTTAAAGAAGAAGCAGACAAATTGTACATACTTAAAAATGCCTTGTATAACTTGAAATAAGCTCCAAGAGCTTGGAACAATAGGGTAGATAATCACCTACTGTGTATTGGCTTTAAGAAGAGTCTCAGTGACTTAATCTTGGAATTATGATAGATCAGAAGTAGAAAATGTAGAAAATAAGAAATCTGATTTAAAAGGAGAAGCTGATGATTTTGTTGATTATGTAACAATCAAATGTAAGAGATTGTTGTCTGATATTTATCAAAGTTGTAACATTATTATACTTGAGCCTATAGGTTATGAAGAGGTAGAAAAGGATTAAAAATGGATTGTTATAATAGAGGAGGAGCTGAGAATGATTGAAAAAAAATCAAATTTGGGTTTTGGTAGATAGAATAAGGCACAAAAAGCCAGTTAGAGTAAAATGGGTGTTCAGCACTAAGCTAATTTCTAATGGTTCCATCAACAAACATAAAGCAAGATTGGTGGTTAAAGGGTATGCTCAGTAATTTGGAGTGGAATTATCATAAATATTTGCACCAGTAATAAGACTTGACACAATAAGGATGCTTTTGGCCCTTGAAGCTCAAAAGGAGTGGAGAATTTATTAGCTTGATGTCAAATTCGCCTTTCTAAATAGCTACTTAGAGGAGGAGATTTATGTTACGCAACCAGAAGGTTTCATAGTTAAAGAAGAATAAGACAAAGTGCATTTGCTCAAAAATGCCTTATATAACTTGAAATAAGCTCCAAGAGCTTAGTACAATAGGATAGATAATCACCTACTTTGTATTGGCTTTGCGAAGAGTCTAAGTGACTTAACTCTATATGTGAAAGTTGTAGATAATGATTTAATTTATGTTTCTTTATATGTTGATGATTTGCTTGTGACAGGAAGCAATTTAAGGGTCAGATGATGGAGGAGTTTGAGATGATAGAATTTGGGAGATATGTTGATACTGGTGGATTGCATAATGTTTTAGTGGGTAGTTTAGTATGTGTTTAGTTGCATGTTTAGGTTAGGATTATATTAGTCAGTTAGATTTTTGTGTTTTATGTGTTAGAGCATACGATTGAGCTTCAATTTTACAATTTGTTAGTGTTTCAGGGAAAATATCGAAGAACGGAGAAAATTCAGAGAAGGCCCGAATCCAAACCCACGGCCACGATGGTGACAGAACCAAATAGAAGGCGCCACGATCGTGGCCTGGTCTACTATGATCGTGATAGAAAAGAAAAATCAAGTGCCATAATCGTGGTCTGCATGAGGACAGATGTGGACAACCTTCCAGATTTAAATTTTTGAAGGACTTTTTGGACCCAAAAAAACCTTAGAGTTGCCCAAAATATAAAAGAGTATAAAAAGGATAAAGAAGAAACCCTAAGGAGCTCTCCAATCTACCACATTTGGAAAAACTCTAAGAAGAGAGAGAAGAGGAATAAGAGGAGAGAGGAGTTGACTTCTACTACTGCTACTTTCCCTGGCATCCCAATCCCCTTCCAAAATGTATTTCATTCATCTTTGAGTTCTTTTACTTGAATGTTGAGATGGATATGAATATATTGATGAATTTGGGTTTGATTATGATGTTCTAATTTTCTTTAAGGATTTTGACTTGATTTAATGTTAATATAGTCATTTTTGTGTTTAATAATTTAGGTTTTGTGATTTATTGCTGTAACATCATGCTTCAATAATACATCGAGTGAGTGAATCGAATGCAAAATGATTGGGTTAGATTAATGAGACTTAGAGTTAAGCAATCCAAGTGACCATGCAATTAATCAAATATGTTATTATATGGAGAGAGATCTTGTGTGAGACCCAGTTGCTTTTTAGAAAGCTTAAGAACTGGTTAGGATTAGAGCTGTTTGTAATTGAGAGATTACATGTTCAGTATTTAACCTAATTAGGGACTGTTAATTAGGGTTTATGATTATAACTTGAGAGAGTAATCCCCCCTTTGATAGTCTAGAACCGACACTTCATTAACACTTACATAACTAGGTTAGCATTAAAGATGGGAAAAATCCGCCTTTCTCATAATTTGGAACTTCTTCTTGTGTGATTTCTCATTGTGAATTTGTTATAGCTCAATTTAATTTCCTTTCGTGTTAATTTACAAATTATTTTTCTTCCAATTATCTTCACGTGTTTACTTTTCTGTCTACTTTTTTTTCAATTTTATAATTCTTAGGGCCTTAGATAACTTAGAATTGAATTAATTCACCATTCTTTAAGGGATCGACACCTCAAATACTACGCCCATGACTTGCTTGCATTATTTTGAGGGCCTATAAATTGTGAAAACTTGCCTGTCAACATATGTCATACTTTTTTTGTATGTAAAAATAAAAATCACAGAAAGGGATTTTCATTCGACATAAAAAATATGCAAAAGAGGTGCTTAAGAAGTTCAATATGGAGAATTGCAAGTTTGTTAGTACTCTTCTGATGTAAAATGAAAAGCTAAGTGAAGATGATGGCGTTGAGAAGGTTGATAAAGGGTATTACAGTAGTCTCATTGGTTGCTTAATGTATCTCACAGTAACTAGACCTAACATAATGTATCTTATTAGTTTGTTGTCCAGGTTTATACATTATGCTTGTGGATTTCATCTTAAAAAGAGTACTTAAATTCATTAAACACACTTTAAATCTTGGGATTTGGATTGAAAAATTAGAGAAGCTGAATTTATTTGATTTTTCTGATAGTGATTAGGTAGGAGCCTGTGATGATATGAGAAGTAATTCAGGGTACTTATTTAATTTTGGTTCAGGTTATTTCTCTTAGAGATCTAAAAGGTAGGAAGTTATTGCTCAATCCATAGTAGAAGCAGAATATGTTGCTATGTAAATCTTGCTTTATGGTTGAGAAAGTTGTTGACAGACTTAAAGCACGACCAGAGGAAAGCAATTAAAATTTTTATGGACAATCAGGTTGCTATAACTATTTCTAGCAATCTTGTATTCCATGGCAGGACTAAGCATTTTAAAATTAAGTTTTACTTTGTTAGAGAAGTACAAAGAAATAAGGAGATTGTTCTAGTTCATTGCATGATTGATGGAAAGCTAGAGACATGGCATGGCTTATCATGAAGATCTAATTTAAATGGCTCAATTGGCATAGCTCATCTCTTACATAGTAAACTTGTTTAGTTTGAGAAGCTATAACATATGGCTCATCAGTTTTCATCTCACGTGTGACATTGACCATAGGAAAACCAAACTTGTCAACCTTATATCCACCTTTATGATGCACATCCCACCATTTGGCCTTAAATAAAATGATACTATTTCCCTTATGATAATTTAATTGTATGATATCTATCAAAACATCAAATAATCCAAATTGTTAGTATTCACATCACCTTTTACAAAAATTCCACTATTTTATGATTTCAATTGCAAATCTCTATCCTTTATGTTAAACCTCTAACCGTCAAAAATTATTTTAACAAAATTTATTTTATTAACCGGTATAATACAAAATTATTTTAACAAAATTTATTACAAAAGTTGACATAACTTTTTAACTTATAAATTTACAACTTCTTTTATAATTTCACTAATTATAAAATTATTTTAACAAATTTTATTTTATTAATCAATATGATACATTCTAATTCTATAAATATTTTTAAATAATATAATACATTTTCTTAAAATGATTATAATTTATTATTTACTCTCAAGTCCTATTGATTTATGTATAATAATTAAAGATCCAAGCCAGGAAGACCGGTCACGTCAGTTTGGCTTTTTTATTTACAATGACCATCATGATAAAAATAAAGAAAAAACATTAATTTCCACACTTTGTTAGTACTACGTATTGTTAGCATCTTCTAGGATCTATTACTGTTGATTAACGCCTTGGCTATATGTACGCTCAAAGGTGGTGGATTTGTAATTCCTCACATTCTTAGAAGCATTGGTAGCTGAGATAAAGACCATGGAAAAGGCTTTTGGCACATAGGTAGAGGTAAGTGGTGGGCGATTATTTTCTTTTATTTATTATATAGAAGGTGAAGTCGCGTTCATAGGTCATGATAGTGGTAGATTGCATAATGTTTTAGTGGGTAGTTTAGTATGTTTTTAGTTATTAAATTGAATGTTTAGTGCATGTTTAGGTTATAATTTTTTTATTTAGTTAAATATTTGTGTTTTGTGTGTTTTGTAGGTTAGAGCATGCATATGAGCTTCAATTTTATATGTTTGAAGTGCCTTGATGTGTTTTCTAGTATTTCAAGGCAAATATCGAAGAACAGAGGAGATTCGGTTCTGGTCTCCCACAATCGTGATAGAAAGAGGAATCAAGTGCCACGATCATGACTTATACAATAGACATAGAAGGCCTACCGAATTCAAGTTTTCAAGGGACTTTTCAAACTTTTCGGACCTAGTTGTCTATTCGAGTGCTTAAGAGCTGATTGCAATTATGGGTTTTTTATTAATTAAGAGATTGCAAATTCTACAATTCAATTAGGGGTTATGATTTTAGGTTTAATGATTATAACTTAAGAGAGAGTAGCCCACTATAACATCCGTTATTAAGTTCAGAACCCTAAATTTCTGTAAATGAGAAATAGCAATGAGAGATTAGAAAAATGCATTTAATACTCATGCATAAATTTAGCATACACACACATGAATTTGAATTTTTCACACATTACAATGACTGTCCATGCAATCATTTGACGTTTTTTGAGTATAAATAATTCTAATGTGATTATGATGTAGATTATAATTATTATGTCTTGAATTTTGGTTAATAAATGATAATTGGTGATGTACGAAATTATTTGTTAAGTTGAGAAATTTATGAAATTAAGGGTATTCTTGGACTAGGAAAAATGCCAAGTGGATAGAGTTACTTAAAGATTATGATTATGTAAATGAGCATTTTCCTGGTAAAGCTAGTGTTATAGCTGATGCACTAAGCAGAAATTTCAGTAACAGTATAGCACAAATTTTGATATCCAGATGATCAAATCTAGTGCTATAAAGAACATAAAATGATTGAGTTGAAATTGGGGCAAAATGAAGTGTTATTAGCTACGTTGAATTTAAGATCAATTTTGCATGGAAGGATTAGAAAAGCTTAAAAAGGGAGGATTCATAATTAGTGAATCTTATTAAGAAATTGAAAATGAAAATGAATTTTGAGTTTGAATTAGAAGATGATACTTTATGATTGAGGCAAGAACTATGTGTTTCCGATATAGATGACTGAGAAAAGAGATTTTTGGAGAAAGCACAAATAGCAACCCATGCTATACATCCTGGTAGAAATATGCTGGAACGATATTTAGTGGCCAAGGATGAAGAAGCAAATGGTTGACTGTATAATTAAATGTTTGATTTGCTAACAGTCTTAACTATTGGAGATATACTAAAGCTTACATTTTGGAGTTTGATGGAACCTGAGGTCAATGTACAGTTTTGATTGATTTTAACTATAACAATCATTATCACTGTAACATCGGTAGGACATCGTATAAGGTGTTATATGACAGAAACAGTCGTCCACCTTTGTATTAAGATAAAGAAGGCCTAAGAATAGTTAAAGGCCAGAATCGATTCGAGATACTGTTGATAAGTGAAATGAATCTGTAGTAGAAATTAAGTGATTCAAAATAAAAAGAAGTTCAGTAAAAAGGATAAATTAAGCCAAAATATATTGGTCCATATGAAGTATTAAGGAAAATAAGACCATTGACTTATGAGTTAGCTTGATCAACAAAAGATGTATCAGATTCCCAATAAGTTACATATGAGTATGTTTAAAAGATATTGATATGATCCGAAATATATGTTATTGACACAGGAAGTGAGATTGTGAGAAATCTGATATAAATGTTGAGGAACCAGTTAAAATAGTATGGTATTTGAATAAGTAGTTGAAAAAAAACTGAGTGATTTCATTAGATGTAGTCATTTGGAAGAAACTATTTGAGTGATGTTGATATATGGGAAACGGAGGAGCATATGAGGAAATAATACCCCTGTCTTTTTGAACAATCAGGTAAGAATTTTGAGGATCAAATTTATTAAGGAGGGGAGAATTGTAACATCCCGTTTCCATATTAAGGGTTAGAACCCTAAATTTCTGCAAATGAGAAATAACAATGGGAGATTAAAAAAATGCATTTCATACTCATGCATAATGTTAGCATACACAGACAAGAATTTGAATTTTTCACATATTAAAATGATTGTCCATGCACTCATTTGACGTTTTTCGGGTATAAATGATTTTAATGTGATTATGATGTGGATTATAATTATTATATCTTGAATTTTGGTTAATAAATGGTAATTGGTGATGTAGGAAACTATTTGTTAAGTTGAGAAATTTATGGAATTAAATATATTTTTGGACTAGGAAAATGCCAAGTGGCAAGACAAATAATAAATGGTAGTAGAAATAAATGTCAAATGGCAGTAGAAATTTTGATAAGTGACATTAGGATTTAATGACAAGTATCATTGAAAATTGTGAGACAATTAGATTAGAAATTAGAGGACAAATGGACTAGTTAATAAAAGGACCAACTGGGGACTATAAGGTGGTGACAAGTGTCACTTGCCATGCCACACACCTATCCACGATTTTATGCCCATTTGAAAGACATATTCGTTGTCTTTCATTTTGTTTCACAAACACTCTCATTTTCTTCATCTTCCTCTCCTTCTCACGACACTCTCTTTTTACAACCCTCATGATCTTTGATTTTGCCAAACTCCTTCACTTGTTTCTTCAAGATTGTATCATCTTCTTCATTTGTCATTAAAAAGCTAATATCTCCTTCATAAATGATGATGATCGTATGAAGTTGGGAAGCTAGGGTTAAGTGTGTTTTAAAGATCTTGAAGCTTAAACAAGTAAGCAGCATATTACTCTTCATGATTTGTTAAATTAGACATGTATGTTGATAGTTAGAAGTTAAATGATGATAAAATGAGGATGTATATTTGCTGAAACGTGAATGAGAAACTTGGGTAAGTTTATGTCTTGCTTTTGTATATTTGATGATCAATATTTCATAAATTATTGTTGAGATGATTTTTAAGACAGAAAAGATCATTATGATGATGTAAAAAGAGTGCAGAAATTTCATGAAGAGATGATATGCTTATATTCTGTTTTTAATGCTTAATCATATGAATTTTTGGGTAGTTGTTATATGGATGAACTAGAATGATCTTGAGGTTAAAGAAAGGGCTAAAGTAGTGTCTTGAAAAGAGGTGAATTAGAATGATAAGTTAGAGATGAAATGAAGGTGAAAATGAAGTTGAAAATGTGCAAAATATTGATGGTGAATGTGTATGATTTTGTGTTGAAATAGGGGTGAGAATGAAGTAGAAATGAGTTAGAAATGATAGACTAAGCATCTGAGGTGTTGGATGTAATTTGCAATAGTTGAAAGAGCTGGAAAATTGGAGAAAATGGCTAAGAATGGTTTAAACATGAATATGCCTCTTAGATTTCCATTGGGGGCACTTTAAGTCCACTGGGTGGATATTCTCTGGAATTCCAGTACTCCAGCTTCGTTCATGTCCCTTTGGAGTGACACAAGTCCGTTGGGCGAACATTCTTTGGACACCTACATAAATGTACAATTTTGACCCTTTAGATGGTAAAATCTCTCTTTGGGGTCTCCACGAAAGTTGTAGAACTCAAAGTCGTCTTCGCAAGCGTACTTGAATGAATTTTATCCGACACCCACAGCGAAAGTTATACCTCTTATCACAAAATCATATATATAAATTATTGACTTATCAATACTTTCTTATTATGCATTTAGGCTTGAATGAAGCTTGAATTGAACCTAGAATGATGCTTGGATTAAGTGACTAAATATGTGATATGTGTGAGGTGATAATTGAGGTTATAATTTAGTGAATGAATTGTTGATATCAAAGTGCCAAAGGAATGAGTATAATGGGAATGAAGATGTTCATATGATTGTAGTTGTGATTCAAAGGAGTTGAGTAATATGTATTAAGTAAAGGTGAATGATAATTGGATATTAAGAGAGTACACTTAGAATAACCAAGTGTTCTTAAGGTGTGAACCTAAGAATAAGCTAGACACATAAAAATGATAAGGTTTGAATGATCAAGAGACATGATTAAGGAAACATACTCGAAATAGTCAAGTTGAGCATGTATTATACATTATACATTAAACATATGCATATGTGTATAATTGAATGTTTATGTGATTGTATAATTAATAATGTGTGTGCAATATGTGTATTGCATGATGCTATATATAGGATAGAACATCCGCATCCAAACGTTTCCGGATCATGGAAGCAAATGCTAATCTGGAGCGTACTGTGAGTAACCTAAGATAATCTCACATTGAATTATTTTCTGCTTACATTCTGTATTAAATCATTATGTGATGTGAATGTGTTAATTCTGGACAATAAATGTCCGAGGCCTTTGATGCATGAAAAACATGTTGGAAGTGCTAATTGTATGTGAATTTGACTGAATAAGTGATACTCAACTTAATTGTTGAATGATGGACCAAGGTTTAATGAAAAATGTGAATGTGAGTACGAATGTGAATGATTGAGCACTAGACATTGATTAAATACATGTGATGCATTTATTACATGAATGTATGATAACATAAAGGCAATTGTGACTAGAGTAGCCACCGAAAAAGAGCTTAAATCTCAGAAAGTGGTTAAAGTCTCTGGCTCACTATGTATAATGAGCCCAGTATCTTTAACGGATACGAGACAGTTATTAATGAGCCCATTATCCACAATGGATATGGGACAGAAACAAGCACTCAGTCATAATAACGTAATAATTGAATGTGAGTCTTATGGGCATTGCATATACATTTAATATGTATGTTTTGAATGATTGAAATGTATTGTTGAATTGTGTTGAATGAGAAATGTGAAAATTGTGAACAAAGAGTTTTGTGAAGCTACATGATGATAAATGAAATGATGTAAATTATATGATTATATGAATTGATGTGTTATATAATATGAGTGAACCATTGAGGATGATTAGCTCACTGAGTTTGTAGAACTCACCAAAATTGAAACGTTGACTTTTCAGGTTCAGAGATCTCCATTCGGACAAATGGGATTCTAAACACTACATTTAGATAAAAGATAAAGATCGGGATCAGTTCACATCTGCATATATTTTTCATTATTTTGTATTAAAGTGTGTATTCACAAGTACCGTACAATGTGTATATAAATGATTCTGTAATGAAATGACATTATGACTAAAAATGTTTTGTATTTGTAATGGGCCCAAAATGATTATTGAAATTATGATGATATGTTTATTATTTGTAACGATCGTTCCGGAAAACATTATGAATAAATGGGCTGAAATGGATTATTGCTTTTCTGTAACATACGTGTGATGTTTGAAAATTTTGTATTGAGCTTGACTGATAGTCCTAGTACACCACCCTTGTAGAGTGTATTCTTGAATACCGTCTGTGTGTTCAGGAATATGTCTTATGGGAGTGGGGTGCTACAACCAACACCAATCTCCTCAGGTTATTTCGTTAAATGGTCATGCACTCCCTAAGCAATATCAGGACTTTGTTGCTCAATGTTGACAAGAACCTTGCAGTTATCGGCATTAAGACCAACATCATCATATGTGAATCCAATTGAGCGGCAAGTGTCACGTACAATCTTCTTATAGTTCACATTAGGTTTAGTGGTGATTTATCAGAAAACCATGATCATATTGGTCTTGGTGCATGTCTTGCAAGCCACCTTGCCCTCAGGATCCTACACTAAACAAGCATCAAGCACCGTTTCTGAGCTCTAATTATAATACGTATCATAGACCTTATTACCTGTTTCGGATCATACATGAAAGGATTAAAAAAGAAGGAAATGCAGAATACTTGATTTTGGATCCATTCGAGCTTCCAAAGTAGTTTCTGAGGCCAAAATGATATCCGATCACTTGGGACCTTCATGGTAATTATTCCCCAACATGTGGTTAACGTCTTTCTACATTTTTCTCAACATGTAAGCGCTCTTAACGGTTTAGAGGATCCTTATGCTTACGATTGATATGAGCAACTATAGGATACTTTAAACTATATATATAACTTCTATATTGGGCTTCCCCATCACAAGTCCGATATGGGTCTGGTCTACACTAAAAGGGATCTATTTTCTACCTGGACTTCGACCCGTTGAATTAGATCATTTATTAGGCTACTTTATTACCCTTGTCTGGATCAAATTACATAACTTAACCAATAATTAATTGAAAAGCCAAAATTACAATTAATAGTTGTCCACTTAATAGGAAAAGGACAAAAATGTCCTACATTCTCCCCCTTGGATAATTATTAATTGTGGTTTTTACTCAAGTTTTAAAAAGTTTAAAAATTCAGTTAAGTCATGCTACTGTATTGGTACCAATTTTAAAAAACATTTGATCCAAAGGTAATGAAAGTCCAACATTCCATCCTGCGAGGCTTTCGATACCAAAAAATATCAAACACATGTGTCATGTGACACAGGTCCAATATAATCACAAATATCTAATACCTTATTAATATCAATGGGAAAATGAAGTGTGGCAAACTAGGATGATACCTTTATGATCTAACACGTATCATCTTCATTTGTAGGTCTCGATTTCTCTAACTTTATGCTAAACTTCATGTGCTAAACTGTAGTAGAGAAATCATGTTTTCTCTCACCGAATGCTAAACAACATTAGAGAAAACTTGTTTCCTCTCACTAGATGCTAAACAGCATTAGAGAAAACCTTTATGTTCTTTAACTGAATGCTAAACTGCATTAGAGAACCTTTACGAGATTGTACTTTATATCCCCCTATGTCATATGAAACTTTAAGGATATCCGTATTAAACTGCATGTGTTTAAATGACATAGTATCAAGGTCAATATTTATAAATGCCCAATGACCTTTAAAATGCTTAAGATCAACACAAATCTTAAGGTTTCCATATGTATTATGACTATATAGAAGAACAGTTATTACTGAGGATAAAAGAATATGATCATCTTTATTAATTAATAACCATAATGTCATAATACAAACATTTAAAGAGCAAATATAGTGATCCTTAATTACTGCTGTCTAAGGACTTTAACACGCCCATACCGAATACATGTCTAACAAACACTAGTGGGTAAAGTCCTTTAGTTAACGGATTAGTTAACATCTCCTCAGTCCTTGTATGCTCCACTTTGACGCCACCTTTCTTAATCAATTCCTTTATGGTCAAGTATTTGACCTCCAAATGCTTAGACCTTGTGATACTCTTGTTGTTGTTACTAAACAACACTGCAGCAAGATTATCACAATACAATCGAATGGGTCTAACTATCAAATCCACCACAGACAACTCAGAAATCAAGTTTCAGAGCCAAACCACCTGTGTAGCAGCTACATAACATGCAACAAACTCTGTATGCATGGTCGAGGAAGTTAACAATATTTTCTTGACACTCTTCCACGATACTGCGCTATCTGCCAACATGAAAATGTACCCTGAAGTGGATTTGCTATTATCTGGACACATAGCAAAATCAAAGTTTGTATATTTTATGAGATTTAATTCGTTGACTTTTCTGTATGTCAACGTATAATCCTTAGTACCCTTTAGGTATATCAACACTCGTTTGACTGCATTCCAATGGTCCATGCCTAGGCTAGCTAGATATCGGCCTAACTGTCTAACAACAAATGCAATGTCTGGTCTAGTGCATATCTGGGCATACATCAGGCTACTAACTGCACTAAAGTATGGAACATTCCTTATAGCCTCTCTCTTAACTTTATTCTTTAGATACTGTGCCAAAAATAATCTCTCGCCATAAGAGATAGGTGCTACAACAGGTTTACAGTCAGACATATTAAACCTTTGTAGCACTCGCTTAATGTATGCTCTTTGTAAGAGGCTCAATCAGTGTTGAGATCTGTCCTGGTAAATCACCTAAATCGTTCATGTCAAAATGTTTGGCCAAAAGTTGCTTTACCTCATGCAATATGGTCAAATCATTTGATGCGAGCAAGATATCATCCACATACAGTAGTATGAAGATAACTTTACTTCCCCTGACCTTATGGTATAAGCATCTTTCAACTTGATTTTCCACAAAGCCTAATGAGGTCAAAACCTCATCAAACTTTAGGTAACATTGTCTGAAAGCTTACTTCAAACTATATATTGATTTAGTTAACTTATAAACCTTGTCAGTTGCATCTTGATCCTGAAATCCTTAAGGTTGCTTCATATAGACCTCTTCATAAAGTTCATCATTTAGGAAAGCAGTCTTAACGTCCATCTGATGTCGCTCCATGTCATAATGAGCTACTATTGCCATAATCACTCTAAATGCATTCTTCAAGGATACAGGAGAGAAGGTAACATTGAAGTCAACTCCTTCTTTTTGAGTGAATCCCTTGGCAACTAGACGTGCCTTAAATCGCCCAACTTGACCCAGACCGTCCTTCTTAGTCTTAAATGACTACTTGCAACTGACAGGCCTGCAATGTTGAGACAAATCAACAAGCTCCTATACCTTATTATAACTCATAGATTGCATCTCATCCTTCATTCATGTCTGCATGGTGGTCCAGAAATGACTTATGTAAAAGTTACTGGATCCACAACATGTCCTATGTCATAGTCTTGCTCACCCAAATAGACTATATAATCTGATGAGATAGTCGGTCGTCTCTCTCTGGTGGATCTACGCAACTGTATAGGTTCTTGTACCTCAGAAATCTCTCTCTGAACAGGTATAAGTTCCTGTGTCTGCATAGGCACAGTAGTAAGACCTTCATCCACCGAAGTTGACTGTATGAGAGGCGGATATGTAATAGTCGTAGTATCCTTCCTGCTATCTCCTAAAAGTTATGAAGATCCTGCCTCATTATGGACATCGTATTCCAGAAACTTAGCTGTCTGCGATTCCACTATTCTGACCCCTCCTTCACAGTAAAATCTATGACCTTTAGAGTGGTCGGGATAACCTACTAAATAGCAACAAGTGGAATGAGGTTACAATTTGCTCTCATAAGGATTATATAACCTTACCTCAACAGGGCAACCCCACACACAACTGTGTGCAAGGCTTGGCTTTCTTCCAACCCAGAGTTCAAAAGGCGTCTTTGATATTGACTTATTTGCGACTCTATTCAAGATATACAATGTCGTCTTGATGGCTTCACCCCAAAGGTATTCGGGTAGGTTAGTCCTGCTCTACATTGACCTCATCATGTCCTTTAGGGTACGATTGTGCCTTTCGGCCACACCAGTTTGCTCAGGACTACCTGGTATAGTGAACTAAGTCACTATTTCAACCGATTCCAAATACCTGGCAAACGAACCTTTTTCCTATCCTACAACTCCATGCCTGCCATAGTATTTCCCTCCCTTATCTGATCTATCTTTATTGATCTTCCCAATTAGTTCTCAACCTCAGTCTTAAAGATCTTAAACTTATCAAAAACTTTAGACTTTTCTTTAAGCAAGAACACATAGCCATAGAGGGAATAATCTTCTATAAATGTCAGAGAATATCTAGCATTGCACAACGTGACTGTATAGGGACCACTAACGTCTGTGTGTATAAGGTCCAATGAACCAGAAGCACAAGCTAACCCCTTTTTCCTTATCTTGGTCAACTTACCCCTACAACAATTGACACATGTCTCCAAATCACTGAAGTCCAGAGTTAGGAGAATGTTATCCTTTATCAATCTCTCAATCCTCTACCAAGAAATGTGGCCAAGACGTTTATGCCACAACATGTACGATGTTTCTTTTACGAAGGCTCTCTTTCGATTAATAGGTTCAGTAACATAAGAAGAGGCATACATTTCTTTAGGAGTAAGACACATTCTATATAATCTGTAAGATAAAAAGGCAGTTCCAATATGTCTTGTATTGATAGAAATATTTACAACTGAAGTATCAAATATAAAATGATAACCTTCTTTATCCAAAACTGATATAGAGATCAAGTTCCGTTTAAAAGACGGTATATAAAATGTGTATCGTAAAATTAATACAAACCCCGTATGGAGGTTTAATCCTACATCTCCTACTTACAAAACATCCACCTCTTCATTGTTGTCCACCATCAGCTTCTCCACCCCTTTAGTCGACCTTCTCATAGATGTGACCCCTGCATTGTGGAAGTATTATGATTAGAACCTCCACTATCTAACCACCAAGAATTTGATGTGATTATAGCTACATTGGATTCATGAATCATATAGGTCGAGGAGTTACCTGACAGTTCCTGTTTAACCTTCCATAGCTTGTACTTCGGACAATCAACCTTTCTATGCCCCTTCTTCTTAGAGAAGAAGCACCTCACACTCTTTAGGTCATGTGGGCCTTTTGCAATGCCGGACTGTCCTGTCTGAATATGAGGAGAGGATTTGGGTTTCTTACCTTTACCTTTAGGCTGTTAGGGTTTAGCCTTCCCCTTACCTCTGGCAGCTGCAAACATGGCTGTATGAGGAGAACTCTTAATCTTCTCCTTAGCTGTAGCACATCGAAAAATTAAGGTATTGATGTCCCAGTTCTCATCATGAGAGATGTAAGAGGTGGCCAACATCTCAAACTCTTGATAAGAGTATTTAGTGCCTGATGCACTATGAACACGTCAGTAATCAGTATATCTAGTGCCTTCAGCCTACTCTGAAGGTGCACCATCCTGATGATATACTCTCGAATGCCTCCTTCTCTAGTGTACCTCATGGAGAATAATAACTCTTTAATCAAGGCACTCTGCTCCTCATGAGAAGACACCTCGTACCTCTGGGAAATGCTATCCATGAGCTCCTTCGCTATGGTCATGTTTGACAATCCACTAAGCAGATGATCTAGGATCAACCTCTTGATGGTCAAATAGCAAATCCTATTTGACCACTCTTAGGTTGTCATTGCTGCTTTGTCAGCTTCCGAGCTGACATCTGTAAGTGGAGGAGGCCTCTCAATGTGTATCAATATGTTGACGTCAGCCATCTCCAGGACAAACTCAACGTCCTTCATCCACTTCTTAAAATTGAAACCATTTAAGGTCTCAATGGTGACAACATTATTGTTCATAGAAAAGGTGACTGAAAAATAGAAAAGACAATGTAAAGATCAGTATAAATGCAGGACAATAGCGATACTCAAAACATTAAAGCACTATCTATACCGAGAATCTGATCACACTTATTATGAAACATCTTTGAGTTGAATACATAATATATGCAAATTATACCCCCACATAAAAGCGAACAGAGTACAAACCATTAACTCTCATGACGCTACCACCTTTGGGTGAATAGAACATTTAAGCAACGACTTTCCTCCATCTAATGCCTTTATGAACATCTCAAAACTCTATGTAAGGCTAACACCTTTGGGAAGAATAACCAAACATAAGGCCAAAGAAATCTCCAAAATTTGAGCAGAACAATCCAAAATACTGACTTGAAATGCCACTTTGGTGACAACATTCTCATCAGTATCTCAGAAAGTCCACAAACACAAAATATACATCTTTATGTCATCCTCGTATTCTATATGGGCATAATGTACGTGAAAATGAGCTCTAGATGCAAAAACTAAATGCACAATCAAATAATCACATACTAAAGCTGAAAACATTATCTTTAAACTTTATTTGAGACTTTTATTTAAAAAATTCTCAATAAGAGTGACTATCGTACTTTTCCAAATACCGAACCTACCACACGAGACATAAAACTTCAAGTATCTCCCTTATGTGCAGCTCGGAGTATGAAAATGCACTCAAAATTAGCTTTAAAAAGCTTTAAAAACTTTTTCAAAATTCAATTACCAACGTAATAAATCCAAAAAAATTAGAAAATCACTTTAAAAACTCCCCTGACTCGGAAACTAACCCAAAAAGACCTAGGATAACTTTATGGGAATTTATGAAAATTTTCCTTCTTTTTTTGGTGTTGACGTCAGCCTGCTGCCATTTGGTGGTACATGCTTGTAGTACTGTAGCACTGTCGGACGAGTGCGGTGCACCCACCTGACGGTTCATAGCCCTCTAACGTCGGAGGGTGATTTCTGGCAGCCCTGGAACCCATTTTTCACTCCTTTTGACCCGTTTTTGACCCGATCATGCAACCTCTATAATACCACGTGTAACATGTAGCATAGACTTTATTAAGTTTTCCAGACCATACATGAAAGGCTTAAAAGTGAAAGAAATGCAGAATACCTAATTTTGGTTCCATCCGAGCTTCCAAAGTAGTTTCTGAGGCCAAAATGATTTATGATCGCCTGGGATCTTCACAATAATTGTTCCCCAACACATGGTTAACGTCTTTCTATAGTTTTCTCAATACGTAAGCTCTCTTAACAAGTTAATGGATCTTATGCTTATGATTAAAATGAGCAACTGTAGAAGACCTTAACCTATATATATAGCGTCCATATCGGGCTTCTCCATCATAAGTCTGATATGGCCGATCCACACTAAAAGGTATCTATTTTTCATCCGAACTTCAACCTATTGATTTAGATCATTTATTGGGCCACTTTATTACCCTTGTCTAGATCAAATTAAGTAACTTAACCGATAATTAATTGAAAAGCCAAAATTACAATTAATAGTTGTCCACTTAATAGAAAAAGAACAAAAATTTCCTACACTAATTGCAAAGCTTGTCTTGGTGTCCGTCATTCACAGACTCAGAGGTGAATAGAAGGGGCTCCATTGCTTTCTAGCTGAAACACTAAGTTAGAAGAACAAAAGATCAACCATCACAACATTAATCAAACTCGAAGGACATGCATTTCCACCCATTTGCAACACTTTAAAGAAAGAAAAAGATCGAAACATAGTAACCAAAAAGAGGGAAAGATTAAAACTTGTGATCCCAGAGCACAAGTAGACTTTATCTCCAAGCCATTATAGCTGAATTTACATGATAATTTCGTGCAAGGAGTAATGGGCTTTAAAGTTTTACAAACAATGCAATATTCGACTGTACATGTATGATTGCAAGTTTTGGATCTGAAACCAAGCGAAACCTTGTTCATTAGGCCTAAAATTTTAGGTGCATGCAAAAGACACGTAAAACTAGTCTTCTATTAATTTCATAATTTTTGGAGCTTTCTACAATTATTTTAGTCTTTTAATTGAACGTTAAGTCTGACAGCTGGAAACAATGCATAGGACATGTTTTTTCTTTTCTAAAATTAGTTTCCTTATTTCGTTAAGATCTTTAACATGTTTTCATATTGTTTAAGTCGTTTCCTAAAAGTATTAGGAGTTTTCTACTATAAATAGGGGCTATAAGAAATAAGGGCTATAAGGTGTGTTTTTGTATGTATGATTCAGAAATAAAAGTTTAGACTTATTTCTTTACAAATTCGAAATTGATTCCTTCATTTTGTGTTGGTCTTTACGCCTGTATGGCTGGTGACACCCTTGAGAGCTTTATCAATTGTTGTGGTGTTCTCTTAACCTCTCTCGAATCCCTGCCCAATTAAGAAGAAGTGCTCACATTCTTTAATCCATCTTTCAACATTTGATCCATCCTGTTTTGTTAAACGTGGGAGAAATGTAGTTGGGGATTCTACGGGAAACATTGTCTATTGAGCAGTTCTGTGAATATTGCATGTTGTTTAGAACTTGGTGACCGTTCACTGGTATGCTGGTTTTCTCTCGTTCAATCATCCAACTGTTGGCCTAGGCAGTAGCCACAGTTGGACAAGATGGTGAGATGGTCACGAAGTGGATGGGTGATTCAGTCCAAGGTATCACAACTTCTGATACCAAATGATAATAGAACAAGACATAGAAATCCTTTGAGTGTATAATGCAAGGCCAAAACATAGAGAACAAGATTCAATTTTCTGCTGCTGAAAGTAGTTTTAGATTACATAAACAGAAGGAAAACTCATGGGCGTGCTCTTATACTATCGGTAATTACAATATAATTCAAAATTATAAATAACAATTGGGCCCAAGGCCCGGTTCAACTTGAGACCCAATTTTTATAACCAAAATTTTTTCATTTTTGCTTTTTTTAATTTAAAAAATTTTTGAACCTGATCAGACTACTTTTGACCTAGTTGGGTTCAAGTCTCAGGTCAGATCGGGTTTTAGGCCGGGCCTAAGCCGATTCATTACTAGCCCCTGTAAAAAGTGGTTCTCAAATTTCTTGCAGTTTTCAAGGGCTCTCTTCTAGATCTCTTCCTTTTACTTCTAATTCCATTACGATAGCTATATGTGAATGCAAATGTAAACGAAGTGCTGTTGTTATATTAGGAGTAATGCTGATCAAAACGCTCTCACGCCTTTGCTTTCTTTGTGAACACAAATCGCAACCTTACAGTTTGTTTCAACATTGAGATTAACATAATATTATCAAAAAAGAAAGCAAATAAAATGGATTACCACTCAAGGAAGGAATGTCATAGCCCTGCACTCAAAGTCAAAGCTGCTGCGCCTAGCACCACCACAAGGGCATGCAAATAAGTGGACTGCATCTGCATATCACCTGCTGTAACACTACCTGCAGCTGAAGGCATTAATTTTATCACGGCCCCCTTTAATAAACTCTCGGCTAATACTTAAAATAAAAACTCTTGATGAATTTACCGCATTCTCTGGTAGCATTTGTGGAACTTGAGCAAAGACAAAGCATTCCTTCAGTCTCAGTATCATACCCACAAGTTCCACCCGAAAGTGAGCACCTCTCGCATCCAGTTTCCGCCACACTGAACGACAGCTTAAATCCATAAACCCAATCGGAAGGTCCAATACCCTTCAACCCATCGGTGTTGATCACGGTCGTATAATGAGTACAGTCCAGAATGTTCATGCTCATAAACTTCACCGTGTCGTAGCTCGTAAAACAACAAGCCGGAGAACTGTTGGTGAGCAAGTGGAAAACTCTGAAAGCGTTGCAACCACCGTAGAGTTCGTCACAGGAGTGGCCGGAGAAGTTGAAGCACAGGTTCTTGTAATGGTTAAGGACCGGGGAGTCGATGGAGCAGTTTAGAAGGGCAAAGACTGTGTCAGGTGTTGGAGGGATTATCACAGATTGTATGTCCGTCATTATAAAGTCGTGGTGGGGTTGCAGGATGGAGCACGTAGACATTGCTGGATCGTAGACCACCATAGTTTTCTTGTTGTAGTCTATGCTCTGAACTTTGTAGCTACCTGAAGGAGTAATGAAGAAGAGGTCAGAGCTGCAGTTTAGCATATGGCGAAACTGCGGAGCACCGCAGCCGTCGTCCACGCCAAAGGGGTAGTTGATGGGGATGTTGCCGCAGAAGCTTCTGCAGTTGGCGAGAGAAGATGCTGGGAGTGGTCGACATATCATCACGAGGGATAGGAACAAAATAAATTTGAAGCCACTGATGAGTGGAGTAAATGGAGAATCCATAATGTTGGATTTGAGTAAGTTTGACGTGAAAGGCGGTGTTGAATGTTGGTGGAGAGTAAAGGGCAGAACTGCTTTGTTATTGAAGCCAGAAAGATGAGCAACCTTTGTGGTCATCGATTTTGGTGAAAGAAGGCTCCTCCCCGGAATTTACTCCTGGAAGACTTTGGTTTTTTCACTGTCGATAGTCGATACAGACTGGAAAGTTGAAATTTAGAAGAAAAGACTCGCTTACTTCTGGCCCACGATGTTCAAATATTCTAGTCATCAAATTTTGACTCTTCCATACTTTGTCTGTCCATATTCCATATAACACACATTTTAATTAGTCTTTAATATAGCAAATTTAGTAGTACACTTTTTTTACATATCAAAATTTTAACTTAATTAGGAATGAAAATGCATATTCCAAGATTTTTTTAAAATTTTACGCTTTATTATCAAAAGTTTAGCAATACGTCTCTATATTTTTCTACAATAAAAATAAATTTTATAAAAATTATTAACTTAAAAATAATTATTAAACTTTGTTGAGATAATTTTTTTTGATGTTGATATTAAATATTAATTTATAAATGTCAAAATATTACATACAAAATGTTATATGTTCTCTTTTTTTTTGAAAATGATAAATTACCTTGTAAGAAAATTAAAATGTTAATTTTGGGGTTATTAATATATTAAAACTCTTGTAAGCAAATGCTAAAAATGTTAAAGATCCATACGCGGGTAGACTCCAATTGGTTATTTCAGTTCTCTCTTCCTTCCATGTCTACTGGTCTTCTCATTTTATTCTCCCATCTTCCATCCTTAAAGAAATAGAGGCTAAGCTTAGGAATTTTTTATGGGTAGGAAAGGCAGTTTCAAATACTCAGGCTAAGGTGAAATGGAGTGACATTTGTCGTCCTAAAAAAGAAGGGGGCTTAGGTGTCAAACACTTGACTACTTGGAATCATGTTCTTTTAGGTAAACGGATCTGGCATTTGTTTGAAGATAGGGAAGCCCTTTAGACTAAGTGGGTTCATACAATTATTTTGTGTAGAACAAATTTTTGGAGTGCACATCCTACCTATAATAGTCCGTGGAGTTGGAGAAAGATCTTAACAGTTAGGGACAAGTTGTGTCATCAATTCAGATTTAGGATTGGAAATGGTATGTCTACTCTTTTCTGGTAAGATCCGTGGCACCCGCGTGGTATTCTGAGGACCTTGTCAACTCTGAGAGAGATCAATGGGTCAGAGCTGCCACTCACAGCACGTGTCTCTGAAGTTATAATTAATGATGTTTGGAGCTGAAGGGAGGTTTCCATGGACCTCCTTAGACACTTTGAGCCACCTGTGTATTTACCCAATTGCACCTTACCTGACAACCTGGAATGGCTAGCAAGCCCTACCAAACGCTATACCAATGTGTCAGCTTATCATCTCTTGCGACCCCGGTTACCGGTTGTTCCTTGGTACAAGCTGGTATGGTCCAAATACAGTGCCCCCTCACTGCTCTTTTACATTATGGCTTGCATACCTGTAAAAGCTTCAAACCAGGGATAAACTTTTGTACCTCTATACTCCTAATCACTATTCCATGTGCTTCTCAGCCAATGAATCAGTAGATCACTTATTTTTTGAATGCCCATTCTCTCACATAATTTGGGAACAATGCCTCACCCGATTCGATTTGCCCACTTTTAACCATTCTTCTCTCTCAACTATCCTCTCCTGGTATAGAACTGTTTCCTGTACCAGAATACCAGCCATCATTCACTTCCCGCTTCTGCTTTCCACTACAGTTTACCATATCTGGACTGAACGTAATGCCTGAACCTTCAAGAATGAAGCAATGGCTGAGGAGCGAGTGCCTCTCAGTGTAGCACCCCACTCCCGCAAGACCCGAACCTGACATCGCTGATGATATCCGAGTCCGTGCCCCGCGAGGGTAGCGTGCTAATGCACTCAATCATTCGAAAGTCGGTATAATTTTTTTTTAAAACATAACATGCGGAATACATACTCAAATTGGCCCCACATTCATTCATCATCATTTCCAATTAGCGCAAATTTTCAATAGTCATTCGGGCCCTTCCACAAATACAACGCACTTAAGTCAGTTTGAC
>JAOTAY010000190.1:18336210-18360045 GCA_025629805.1 Erythroxylum baracoense
GAATTCAAATAAATAATTAATTGACATAATCTTAAAATTATTGAAATGGTATTTGGATATTAGGTAAATAATTAATTGAGTATAATAATAATTTGTTTATGAACTTACGGAAAAACCGAATAGGAACTTTTGTAATTGTAATTATTCTATATCTCTAAGTTGTTTTTAATTTTTATTCCAAAATTAGTCCATCTCTTTAAGGATTCAAGTATCTTGTATATCAACCTTTATTTATCCGAAAATTAGTTAATCTCATAGTCTTTGCATATTTAAAATCTAATTTTCTTATTATTCCATTTTTGTCTCATTTATAGTACTTTGGCACTAACCCTTCGAATAAGTGTGAAAGTTTTTTAGTTCCTCTTAATTAAAAAAATTATACAGCTTGTGCATTATATTTCAAGATATTTATTAAAGGAAAGGATTTATGAAGATATGTCAATGGCAATAATCATATTCCTGAAAAAGTAAGAATAAAGATGAAAGTGAAGTTAAGGATGTTTAAGTCATGACTTGAATTTTTAGATTCGTTGAGCCATCATCTTAAATCTTTGAACAGTACTTCGATTTTAAATTTTGCATTAATTTACTACTCTCCAATTGGAAAGTCTATCTATTTCTGAATTTTACTCTAGTTTCATGAATTTTTACTTCCTTAGGCTTAATATAAAAAGTTGAACACATTATTTATGCTAGATTGCCTCATGAAGCACTTAGCATTAGCACTGCTAATTTTGTTGATGAAACTACTAAAGGATTAATTTCCTATAAAACTAATATCTTCATTTTTGTTAAAGATAAATAAAAGGAAGTTCAACTACTCCTGATCAAACTGCTTCACGAAGATATAATGATCCGGCTTAGGCTCATGCTGCATTGGTCCCAGATATGAAGAATCATAAATTTGCTTATTTTGTAACAAGCATTTGAAAGGTGGAAGAATCACTCGATTGAAGAAGCATTTAGCTGGGGTTAAAGAAGATGTAGATCCCCGTAAAAAAGTAAGTCATGATGTGAAGCAGCAAATGAAAACATTGCTTGAAGAATATCAACATGAGAAAGATAGAAGGGAAAGTTTGAATTTTGAAATTGGTAGTGGAAGATCATTTCTAGTTTCTATGGTGATTGTGGAAATGTTGAAAGTGGTAGTGATGGTAGTTGTTAAGTCAGGAGGACTTTACGATGATTAATTTTGATGACAATCAAATAATAATAATGTTAAAAATAAATGAACTAGTTTGATGAGTGTGTTTAGCGTGCAGAAGTGCAAAACACAGAAGGAAGCAAAATATAAAAGAAGCGCAAAGCACAGAAGAAGAAGCGCAAAACACAAACGAAGTGGAGATACAAAAGAAATAAAACATAGACGAAGTAGAGATACAAAAGAAATAAAACACAGACGAAGTGGAGATACAGAAGAAACAAAACACAGATGAAGTGGAGATATAGAAGAAACAAAACACAGACGAAGCAAACACAGACGAAGTGGAGATACAGAAGAAATACAACACAGACAAAGCGGAGATACAGAAGAAATACAACACAGACAAAGCGGAGATACAGAAGAAATACAACACAGACGATACAAAGCTGAAGATACGCTAGTACATTGAGCAGTTAGTTAGTTAGAGTTAGTTACAGAACTCAACTAAATAACAGTTATCAAGATTCAAGAAGCGGTTATCAAGACTCAAGAAGAAGTTATCAAAAATCAAGAAGCAGTTGGAGACTTAGACTATAAATACTAGTCGTAGTCGAAGATTGAATAACTTTTAACTTTTAACTTTTCAACTTTTCAACTTTGCGGAAAACTGTTGATCTTACATATTTTGAGCGTTCAAGTGTATACTTAGAAAAGAAAAATTCTGTAGTGCGATATCAAGAGAGCTAAACCTACTATAACAATAGCTCACAATATCTTTCTAGTGAGAGAAAGAAAAGGTTGAGAGTCTGGAGAGGCTAAGATAGCTGAAAGAATACTTAGTGTAAAAGACCTGAAGAGGCTCTGGAAGGGAAGAAAGAATACTTGTAAATTTGCTAGAGTATAGTGAAAACTCAGAATAATTCTGAAGACTGGACGTAGCCCACGGTTTGGGGTGAACCAGTATAAAATTGCAGTGTCTATCTTCTATCTCTCAACTTATTATATTTTGGTTTTAAAACAAGTATATAGAAGTTATTTGCAATTTATCTACGTAACAATTTTCGTATAACGTTAGTGATATTCTTTTAACAAGTTAGAGAAGTTCTTACCAAGAAAAATTAAAATTTTGTATTCACGAAAAGAATACACAATTCAACCCCCCTTCTTGTTTATTTTGTCTATTATAAGTAATTTCTATATTAACGTGTGATTTACTTCAGGTTTCATATTACATCTCATTCCATCCTAAACAGTGAAAATGAAAAACCTCTAATTTGGGGGGTTTAGGATGGAATGTAAAATGATAAACAACCTTACACTGTATTACATTATAAACCCTTCATCCAAACAACATTTCACTATATTACATTATAAACCCTTCCATTCCTCCCAAACAACAATTTTCTGATATTACATCCACTTACGTTCCATTCCATTATAAACCATTATATTCCATTCCATTAAAAACTTTACGTCCAACCAAACATAGCCTAAGGAGAGAGGAAGAAGAGGAGAGAAGGAGGAGAAAGGAAGAAGGAGAAGAAGGGGGCTACTGTTTTGCCATCTTCTTGATCGATTCAAACCCTTCCAAGTGACTTCATTTCATCATTATTGTTCCTTCTTTTGAATGTACAAGATGGATTTGTTAGTGATGGATCTGGGTTTGATGATGATGTTATAAACTTTTTTAAGGATTCGTTCTTTAATCAATGTTAATGTGATTTCTTTTTATGTTAATACATTAGGTGTTGTGATGATTTGATATATTTGTATGCTTTGGTAATAAATCGATAGAGTGAACTGATAGAAAAATGACTAGATTAGGTAATGAAAGTTAAACTATCTAACAGATCACACAAATAATCAAATATGGAATTTAGACAAAGAGAGATCTCGTTTGAGGACTCAGTTGTCTATTAGAGGGCTTAAGATCTAATTGTAATTATGGGTTTTTGTTGTTAATTGAGAGATTTCAAATTTCATAATTCAATTATGGATTATGATTTAGGGTTTTATAACTCAACAGAGAGTAATCCACCATTCGAAAGTCTAGGACCGATACCTTATTAACTTAGAAAAACTCATATTAGCATTTGATGATAGGATAAATCCTCCTTCTCATATTCAACTAATCTTTCTTGTGTGATTTCCATTGTTAATTTGGTGGTGCTCAATTTGATTCTCTTTGTGTGTTTATTTTACATTTTTATTCGAATCAATCATCTTCATATGTTTACTTTTTTGTGTAGTTTTTATTTTCTTTTTAATAATTCTTTCGGCCTTAGATAACTAAAATTAGGTTAGTTCATAACTCCTTGAGGGATCAACACCTCACATACTACACCTCACATGCTTGTAGAATTTTAAGGGTTTTAAATATATTAAAACTTGCCTCAATAGGGCAAATTATTAGAAGATGAGCTACTTAGAAGGTTTAAACAAATGGAGCCAAAAAGACAAAAAAAGAATGTGGTGGGGGAGAGTCCCGACTTTTGAATATTTTGGGTTAGTAGTAGTAAATAAAAGAGTAGGGATCACCAGAAACTCCTTAAGTAAATAAAATATGAAAAGAAACCCTAGCAGTCAAATTAATTTGGGAGGAAAGTTATACTTCTTTGTCTTATTAGGAATCTCCTTTGTACTTTTCTTCTCTGAGTTAAGATTGCTTTATATGTATTCTTTACTTAATAGTATTAATTTTTAATTCAATTCTTTTTCAAATCAAATCAGAATATAAGTTTTTCGGGTATATCTTATTTAGAAATTTGCATTTAATCATTACTTGATTTTTTGATAGATGTAGTTGCATACTTTTTCTTTCATAGATGAACATCAGTTTACTTTTCCATCAATTGATATTTTATGTTTTGGTAAAAATCTATTTTCATTTGTTCTACTTTTTGCAAAATTTGTAAAACATCATATAGTGTGTTGTGTTCTATATTGATTGTACTCTTCCGAATTTAGGTACTACTTTGTGCCTATGGTTAAATGGATGATAATTGATTCCTATTATTCGAAAGTGACTTAGGTTCCTTTAAATGTGCAATATTTAGTTTCTAAAGGAGAAAAACTATTTAGTCTTTACATCAATGGCATGTGCAATGGAAAAGAAGAAAAGAAGTTTGTGATCGAGTCTCTACTGAAGTGTCATCTTTTCCAAAGAATTAGGTGTTAAGTCTCCTTCCCAAAAGTCAAAAAGTTAAATTTATATGTAGTTATTTCCACTACACTACCTCGCTAGACCACCATTAGTATTAGAATTAATATTCTTTTGATTTTTTCTGCTTGTTGACTTTTTGAAAAAAATTTCTTATAATTTGTTTTAGCTACTTATGTTGCTTGTTCCTATTAAGTACTTATTTTTAAAAGTGAAAGATGGTTAAAATTGGTAATTATATGAGAAAGTGCAAAATGGTCAACAATGGTATCAAATATAGATGATGAAGAAACTAAACATAGTATGGTAGAGGAGTCAGAAGCTATAGAGGTTCCTAATCAACATTCCGATGCTACAGTTGGAACTTCAAATAATGCACCTAGGCCAAAAGGGCAAGTTGTTGTAATATGCTATTTCAATTATAATCCTCTATAATGTGTTGTACATGCATTTTATATAATATGCCCTATTTATGGCGTACAGAAGTAATTTAAGTGTTTAAATGTATTATTAAGGTTATAATGGAGATCATGGATAAACTAAAGATGGTTTTGGACTCGACTGAAAATTTCTAAAAACTTTTAAAAGATTTGTAATGAGTCTGAACGAGCTTTAAAAGCCCCTAAATGTGCTTTGAGGATTTAGGTGACACATTTGAATGAAATCAAAACAATTTGGTGAATAGTATTTTTGAATGAATAGTGAATCTCAGTGAATAGTAATTTTACTGGAATAGTGATTTTAGGGACCCAACCCTGAAAAAATAATAACAATAAATACCTGGAATAGGTATTAGAGTCTAATGACATTGAAATGGATCGAAAATAAGTCCAATCAGATGGATTTTGGGAATTTTGAAAGTTTAGGGTTAAAATGCCCTTTTTGGAGAATAATGGGTATTAAGGATTTTAATCCCATTTGAAATTTTTTTAAAGCATCCAATCAGTATGTCATATTGTATTGATTCCCAAGGTGAACTTGCCATGATTGCTTTAGGTGTTAGCCTTTAATTGGCCCTAATTGGAGTATTTTATGATCAATTTGATGATAAGACGATTGTGGAATATTTTCACAATTTAATTTGGTTAGTTGGTGAATTTAATGCATTAAAGGGCAATTTGGTCTTTTTGTATGCATTAAAGGACAATTTGGCCTTTTGTATTCATTAAAGTTTATTTTCACTATAAAATTTTTCAGAAAAGTTATTGCCACCACTGTTTGTTGGCTAAGGAAAAAGAAAAATGGAAAATGGAAACTTTTATATGGTGAGTTTAATTTTAAAAAAGCCTTTTGAAATAGTATTTTAGAAAATTGAAATTGTGCTTTACGAAATGTTATTTGAGTACCAACTTTTATGATGCACGACTGAATTGTTATGAGAAGTATTTTATCATAAGCTTTACTACTATATGGGAATATTTCAGTTATGTTGAATTTTTAGTAAACTGATTAACACCCACTGAGCTCATTTAGCTCACCCTTATTTTTATGGTTTTAAACAAACTACCCTAGATATGCATACAAGTGCTGCAATAATTGGGACTCCACTGCATGATTAGTTGTATTGTCGGGTGTTGTTGTGCTTGTGTTTTCTTTGTTTTGTATACGGTTTCTTGAAATTGGCTTAGTTACTTGTATATATGTTGTAAAGTATTTTTGGAAAGGTTTTAAAAGTGTGATCTTGTAAACATCTTTGGGATCGTAAATCTTTCTTACTTAATGAATTATGAGGCCTTTGATCCTTAATGATGTTTTTAAAATACTGAGACCTATATATTTGTGGTTGTTTGAGATGTAGACCTGAGGTCTCATTCTAGAAGTTGAGATGCTATATGAAATATTAGTAGTGTTTTAAATTATGTTATACAGGTTTTTGAAAATTTTTGGAAGTTTTAAATACTGTCATTGTGTTGTTGAAATTTTTGGTAAAATGATTGAGAAAAAAATATTACCCACTACTTTCCACACTTTTAACATTTAAAGTATAAAAGGTTTTTAACAGTTTAATGACTTCACTTTGTAGGAACCCTCGGTTGAGTTAGATATCGATGGGAGGGCTATTATGACATCACGGGAGGGCACTATTCGGGTTCTGAAAGGGGAACTTGGGGATGGGTCCTTTTGGTTGTTGTTAACATTGGTAACGTGATCTTCAAAATTATATAATTGTAAATTTAAATTTTTAATATAATCTTATATATGTCTATTAATTTTTATTTTTTAAATAGGAAATGTAAATTCTAAAAAATGTGGATGAGGACCAACAATCAATGATAGACTTTTTAAGAAGAAAGCTGAAGGAAAACAAATTGATGTTCAATTTCCTTCTTCGTACTATAAGATATGCGGTAAGCCTGCTAGCCTTTTCAAGTCAGAAATTACTATGTGCATTCAACAACTTGCAACACTTCGTGTCTCTAGTTGGAAAGAGATTTCGGAGGATGATAAGAAGGCAATGTGGTTATATTTAAGGGTATGACACTTTTTTATTCATAAGGTAAATAGCTGTGATTATCTTTTTTCTTCCACTCTTTTACCTTTCTTTCTTTTCAATACGTTTCAGTCATAGGAAAAATAAGAAAAAATGAAAAATAAATGTGCAAAAGTAAAAGAGTTGTCCCATAAAACTTTTGCAAAACTTCGACTTTAGGGGAAAGTAAGACGATTTGCTTTCAATCCACCTTGTCGTTGCATTGAATTTACTTCTTAATTTTCCTAGCTATATTTTTTTAATGGATTTTAGGATAAATTCAATTTCTCAAATCAGGTGCAATCTTATGTGATGCAACAAGTTCATACATAATAAAAATAATAAACGATATCATTTGCACCAAAGCTATCTTAAGAGCAAAGATTGCCTAAAGGATGTGGAGGAAAGTGATTGGCAATGGTTAATTGAGAATAACTGGGAGACTCTAAATTTTAAGGTAATTTTAAATTTTAAGTATTTTAACATGTTTTATTAGTTGTTTTCTTTTATTAAAAATAAATTGATTATCGATGTATAAGAAAAAAGCAAAAGAAACACAAATAATAGAGGAAATCAAAAGATGGAATCAGTTTTTAGTACAAAGTCGATTGTCCATATTGCATATAGGTTGGTAAAGTAAAATTTTATATACTTAAAATTAAAATTATATTTTTCTTTAAAAAATTAAGTTTCAATTAATCATTAATTTTCTTTGTCTTTCCTTTTTTTTAGAAAGATAAAGATTCTGATAAGTGGCCCGACATTGTTAAAGTTTAGAAGGTATCACACAAAAGCCAAATGGAACTTGGTCTGTTCCAAATGGAGAAGAAATAAAGGTATGGAAGTTATAGTCAAATTAGGCTTTTTTTTTTAAATTTTAAAATTACTTTACTAAATTTTCAAATTCTATCTAAATATGCAGAATAATTTTCAAGAAGAGGTAGAGAAAAACAAAGAAAAGATTCATCTGCACCTCTCCCGTTGAGCATTTCAGTCTTGTCCTAGAAAGAAAGTCAAGTTATTCACGTGGTTTAGGTGTTAGAGGGATAACATCTAAGTCCCAAGAAAAGAGTCAAATGTTAGCTAAAGTTAAGGCTACAAAGAAACGTGCAAGTGATTTAGATGATGAAGTTGCAAGACTTACTAAAATCTCAAAAACACAAAACGAAAAGATTCAACTTCAAAATGAGAAGATTTAAGGTCAAGGTGCAGCTATTAAGAAGCAAGCCACGGAAATGAAACAAATTTTAGTTGTTTTTGCACATTTAGCAAATACTGGGGTAATTCCTAGTTTGTTACTCAATGCTTCTACCTCAATTTGAAATCCATTAAGTGCCACAATATCAAATACCTCAAATAGTCATATGAGTTTATAAATTTATAAAATTTAGAATAGTTAGTATTACTTTTTATCATTATCATTATATTATTATAAAATGTTAGCACTAAATTTATAGTTTAATATCTTATAAACTAATTAATTAATTATATTTTCTATTTATTTTGTAGGAAACAAATCAATAGTGCACTTCATATGGAAGAATAACCAGGAAAATTTAACCTAGAGAGTTTTAGCATAAATTAGTACGTAGTAGTTTGGGATAATTCCAATAAATATAATTGTCTTAGATATTAAATTTTCCAATTTTATATATTGGAAATTAGAATTTTGTACATTTTGCTGATTTTTATATATTTTTATATATACTAATAAGTTTTATTTGCTTGTGTGACAATATCTTGGCACTAAAAATTTGTATCATTTTTTACAACTTCTATTTTATGGCCACCAATGCAAAAAATTTTATCGATTAAGCAATTAATTGTTTAATTTAATAATGTTATTTGTGACAAACAAAAACAAATTAGTGATAAATTTATTGTGACATATAATCTTTATTTAGTGAAAACATTATTGTAACATATAACCATCATACTTGTGACGAAATTTTTTACACAATATAGTCACTGATGCAAATTTCTTTTACCATTAATGCAATTTCATTGTTGAATTGATAGTTTTATTTGTGACAATAATAAATACATTAGTGACAAATTTTTTATAAGAAAAATTTGCATTTTTTTGACAAAATGATGTTGACAATTTTTCCTTAAAATATTGGTGACCAAGAAGTAATGAACATTAATTAAAAAAAGCACGAGTGACAAATATTTTGTCACTATTTTTAATTATTTTAGTGGTGACAATGTTGTCACAATAAAATGAAGTATTGTTATAACTTTATTCGTCACTTTACATTATTTGTGTCAACAAAATTGTCATAAATATGTAAAGTTACTGTGACCATATATTTTGACACACATTCCATAGTTTTTAGTGTCAGTACTTTTGTCACAAATATATAAAGTTGTTGTAACTATATAGTTTTGTCACACATTCCATAGTTTTAGTTTCATTACTTTTGTCACAAAAGTATTGCATAATTGTGACTATTTTTTTAAATTAATCGCTATTGCATTAGTGACGAAAATATTTGTGATGGGAGGTGACGACTTTAAAAATTAGACTCTATTAATAGTAGTAACTAATATTACTGCTTTTAATGACAATTTTTGGTTTCACTAAAAATGCAATTTCTTGTAGTGATATTTTGACAAAGGCTTTGTCCAAAGCTAGACTGGAAGACTTGAGAGCTAAGTTGGGAATTTGTTCCAAAAGAAATGAGTGGAGTGTTAAAAGATTGCATCTTTTATTGCATACTAAATTTGCTAAGCTATTAAATATCTAGTCTGTTATGTTTTTGAATTTCTATTTTAAGATTTGATTTTTTGTTTTCATCAGATTTGTTTATGATTTTTAGGAACTATTTTTTATTTTTCTATTGAAATGCTTGTATACATTTCAGTTCCAGTAAATGAGAAATTAGACTAGTTTAGTCTCACTTCTCTCTTTTCAAACTTTTCTTTTCTAAAACCAATAGTTATTTGATAAACATATGTGGTTGGACTAAGTGAAAGCGCCCTTAATGTACTTTTAATATTATTTAATAATTATTTGAATATTAAACTAGTTAGAAAAATTTTATGTATTTCATATTCTTTAGGCCATAAATAAAACTTTTTTAATACATAAAAGGCTGATCATTATTGCCTTAAGGTGTAAGGGGTTACGCATTATTTCTATAAAAGTCATAAACAAATTGCTAAGTAGTAAAAAGATACAGAGATCATTCAATAGCAAAGTAGTAATTTGGATAAGTTACATGCATGCTTACTACCTAGCTAATAAGGGATTTTATGTGTGAAACCTAATAAAGAGCATTCATATAACTCAGCTTATATGCTAAAGATGAGGAATTTCATTTACTAAGAGTTCAAATGCTTGATAGGTAATGAATTGGAGACTTGGTTTTAGTTTGATGACTTGTACAATCTAGGCCCTCTCTAAATAATAATTGATTGGAACTTAATGAGGCTTAAGATCCCTAAACAATGCATATGTAATAACCGATTTCCAAAACTTACTGAGGGTTAAAATGTTAGACTTTTGAGTCATATCATTTTAGAATTTATGAGGTGCATTTCATTCACATATATAATACAAGCATATACACACATGAATGTTTTTTTAGAAAACATTGCAAAGATAGTATATGCACTCAATTGAATGTTCCAGGGTATGAAAGGTTTAAAATGATGATAATTTGATTGTGTATTGCTTATGTCTTGAATTTTGGTTTGATGGATTATAATTAGTAATTTAGAGTTAATTGTTGCAATTGGAAAATTGATAAACTAAAATGTACATTTATTCTAGAAAAAATTTCAAATGGTAAGAAATGTTGACACATGAAAAATTAGAATGATTAAGCCTATAAAATGAGTGACTTTTAGCATAGAAAGTTAAGTGACAAATGGCAATAGCGATTGAGTGACAAATGGCCTAAGATATTGGTGACATTTGGCAGCCATATAAGAAGACATGTAGCTTACTCCATTTGTATGACATGTGTCCTTCTAAAACAAAGACACCTTGCCCCAAATGGCTTAAGCAAATGCAGAGTCATGTTTCTGTTTAGTTGTTTCTTCTGTATGCTTTCTTCTTCTCCTCCCTCTCACTACCGAAACACACACATATCCCTCACAGCTTTGAAATTTCTATTCATTGTCACTCCAAGATCCATACAAGATCCTACACAAAGATAGCTATAATTTATTATCATCTCTTGGCCCTTACTGAAATCATTCTACTACGATCTTGTTATTAGAATTGTGGTTGCATGCATAGAA
This sequence comes from Erythroxylum baracoense, assembly GCA_025629805.1. Classification (NCBI taxonomy): domain Eukaryota; kingdom Viridiplantae; phylum Streptophyta; class Magnoliopsida; order Malpighiales; family Erythroxylaceae; genus Erythroxylum; species Erythroxylum baracoense. The sequence goes on from JAOTAY010000190.1 coordinate 18,347,236, forward strand.
GGCTAGGTTAGCTTGATAATTGAGGAGGTATTTGAGTTGATCAAGAAGGTAAAATACCGATCTCTTGTGATATAAAATAATAGAAATTGAAGATGACTGAACTGGGGATTAATTGATTGAAGTATTAGTGTTAAATGTGATGCACAAATGGTAATTTCTGTTTTGTTTAGCATATATGAAAAAAAATTGTTTATAAGATGTTAAATGAATGATTTTGAGCCAGAAATTGAGATGAAATTGATGAGGAGTTGAGTTATAATTAAGGTATAATTGAGGTATAATTAATGGACAGTTATGAAGGTGTTTTGAATTTGATATGAAAGAGTTTTCTTTTGAATCTGGAAACAAAATTGGGGATGTTAGTGTATATGTAAGAATGATTGTTGGTGATATAAATGAATAAAATTTAAAGGGCTTTAATGTAACCAATATGGAAGCTATATTAACATGAATTGAAGTAGCTTTTGAGAGTATAAATTTTGGAAACTTTGAAGTGTTAATGATGATCCTAAATAGATGAAATTCGTGGAGAATTGAGGGAAATTAGATAGTGCACGATTGGGGCAATTATCCCAAGATTATGGGAAGGTCCCCCACGATCGTGGCCAAACCTTTGAATAGTGCACGATTGGGGCACTTATCCCAAGATTGTGGGAAGGTCCCCCACGATTGTGGCCAAAACTTTGAAATGATAATTTCTGTTTTTTGAATTTGTTGAACCAAATAAGGATAAGTCACTCTACATTGGTGTATTTGGAATTGATTAAGGCTTGAAATGAACCTAGATTGTTGCTTGATTAATTGGTTAAAGGTTCGATAAGTTTAGGTTGTTAATTGATGTCATTAGTTAAGGAATGGATTGTCTTGATATCAATATATTTAAATCTGGAAATTATGAGTTGTTAAAGGAATAAAGGTATAAATCTGAATGCAAAGTGGTAACATACAAGCTATCATAATTGAATGTTCAAGACTTGTGAATAAGAGTACATACCTAGAAAGGTTAATTGAGCATGTATTGAATATGACTCATATACATATGCATGATTGTATATTCATATGATTATACAACTTAGTGATATGTAAATTATGTGTGTATTACATGGCTTTAGCCGTACAAGTTGACAGTTAGCATCCAATCATTACTGGATCATCAAGGTAATAGCTTTTCTAGAGCGTACTGTAAGTTAACCTACATGTGTAAATTCAATTATATGTGCTTCCATTTGAATTGTATGTGTTATGGAATGTGTGAACAACTAAATGATGAATGTCAGACTTAGATCTGAAGGATTTGATATATGACATGAGCACATTGAATGAAAAGTATTGAAAACATGATATGTGAATTGATGCATCTCATTACATTTAAATGCATGATCAGATAAATGAGTTGTGACAAGAGTAGCCAATGTGTGGAAAAGAGCTTAAAGCTCAAGATTGTGCACAAAGAGCCATAGGCTCAGATAACAATGAACCCATTATCCATAACAGATATAGGACAGTATATGAAATAAGCCCGATATCCATTACAGATAGGGACAATAAATTAAGTTGATAGGTGTTCAGTCATAACAAAGCAAAATAAGAAAGAAATCACATATGCATTTGCATATACATTTATACATGTATCATATGAATGATTGTGATGAAATTATTGAATTGTTCTGAAATTGTGATGTGCAATGTTAGTATTTAGTACTTATTGAAATATGACAAAATTTGATATCGTATTTGATATTAGATTTTGTAATATACTTGCTGAATTGAGTTATGTAATTTATTTTGGTGTTCTGACTTGAGTGAGCACATCAATGATGGTTCACTTACTAGGTTCACAAACTCATCAAAATTGCAACGTTGATTTTGAAGTTCAAGTGAGATCTAACTTCCAAAGCAATCTAATAGAATTCTAGTACTATTAGTTCAGGGACAAGAATGACTCAAAGGTCTGATCAGCTGATACATGTGAAGTCTAGATAGATGTCTTTTGTATTAGCATTCCATGTTATGACACACATTATCTCTAATGTGTAATTTTTATACTGTACGATGTACTAGGATTGAGCTCAAAACTGTTGTGTATGGCCTACTTGAATTTAGAATGTTAATGACATTTATGACTTATAATGATTATGAAGGAAATAAGTATTTGGAATGCTTAAGTTATATTGATGCCTTATACTGTATTTATATGATTGTTCTAACGTACCATTTTTGTGGAGTATAGTCTCGACTATCCGTGGATATGTTCGGGGCTTATGCGCTATGGGTATGGTATGTTACAATTTTGGTATGAAAGCATGGTTTGACATCCTTAGGGATACATATATAACCATTTAAACATTACATATAGTAAGAGACTCATATAGTGATCATAATTATTGTTTGATATAGGTCATCCACTATAGGATATCGAGTCACAGAATTAGCTGACCTTGAGTCTATGGGAGCTAATAAAGAGTCCCTAATACCTCAATATGAACAAATGCCTTAGAGAATTCCTGAGAGGAGAGGAAGGAGGTATGACAAACATAAAAAGCAGGGGACTGTAGACTTCTATGGAAGTACAGACCCTACTAAGGCAGAAAGTTGGTTGGAAAGAACGGAAAGGGAGTTTGATCAGATGGACTGTGAGTTTGATGAAAGGTTCGACTACACAGTCTCATTCGTATAAGGTCTGGCTTAACAATGGATGAAGACTGTTGTAGGTAGTTTCGTCCAACCTTGTTGAGTAATGTGGGAAGACTTTCTGAAGATCTTAAAGGAGAATTATATGCCAAAGATCTATTTGGATAAGAAGATGAAAGAGTTTCTTGATTTGAAATAGGGAAATCTCACTATAGCTGAGTATGAGGTACAGTTTAATGAATTAATGGGATATACTATTCCGACTGAGGAAGATAAATGTAGGAAGTTTGAGGATGACTTGAATATGGAGATCAAAATGAAGTTGGATATTACCAATTTGAATAGTTTTACTGAGCTGAGAGCTGCTTCGATTTAGATTAAGCAATTTTTGAAAAATGAACAAGGATAGTATAAACATGAGTTTAGAATTAAGAGTTATGGTGAGTTTCAAGCTGACTCTGACAGAAGATTTAGTAAACGCCAGAATAGATCATCATGATTACATACTAGATTGAGGAAGTCAGGGTTTAGACTAAGAGGTGGTTTTGTTCATGCTGGTAATGGTAAAGGTCATGCGTCTGGGGGACAGAAATATGGAGGGCAAATACAAAGATGCCTAGTTGTGAGTATTGTGGAAAGAAACACGGTGAAGAATGTTGGAAGATATCAGGAGCTTGCTTGTATTGTGACTCTTTCGAGCATCAGATCAAAGACTGTCCCGTAAGTTTAGGAGCATAGTCTGGAGTAAGAGGAGGATCAGTGACTGAAATGATTGTCCAGTAGAGCAGAGCCAGTGGAGCCGGAAAGAGAGACAGAGGTAAGGGTAAAACAAGTTCAGCAGGTCTTAGTGTTAAAACTAGGGTATAGAGTAACCAATCACAGTCCCAGGCTAAAGTCTTTGTTATTACGAGACATGAGGTGTAGAATTCTCTAGATGTTGTTGCAGGTGTGTTATATGTCTTTACTTTTAAGCCATTTGCATTGTTAGATCCGGGACCTACGCATTCATTATCGCACCACATCTAGCATCTAAACTATATTATGAGAGAGAGATGTTGAAATGTGGCTTAGGGGTGAGTACACTAGTGGGTAGTACTACAGTGATTGGAGAAGTGTGTAAAGGGTGTATGATTTAGGTTGATCAGGTGGAGTTGAAAGCTAATTTGATAGTACTGTAGTTGAAAGAGATAGACCTCATTTTTTGTATAGACTAGCTTACTGCTCATAAGGTTGTGATGAATTGTTATACTAAAGAAGTTATTCTTAAACCTCCTAATTAACCTAGGGTTATATTTCGAGGTATTAGTCAAGCAATGCCAATGAGATTGATTTGATCAATGACTGCCTTTAGGTTGATTCGAAGTGAATGTGAGGCTTATTTAGCCTATTTGACAGATACCCGAATTAAGCAAACAGTACAGGATATTCTTGTTGTTAAGGATTTCCTAGATGTATTTCCTACTGAATTACGAGGATTACCACCAATTAGGGAAATGGAGTTCACTATTGACTTAGTTCCAAGTACTACTTCTATATCTATTCCTCTGTATAGGATGGCACTCATGGAACTTAAGGAACTTAAGACTCAATTACAGGAGTTGTTGTATAAGGTTTTTATCAAACTCATTATGTCACTTTGGAGAGCTCCAGTTTTGTTTGTGAAGAAGAAGGATGGAACCTTGAGATTATGCATTGATTATAGACAATTGAATCAGGTGACAGTAAAGAACAAGTATTCCTTACCGAGAATAGATAATTTACTCGATCAATTATAGGGAGCTCAGGTGTTTACTAAAATGGATTTGAGGTTAGGGTATTATCGATTAAAGATTGCAAGAGCTGATGTACCAAAGAATGCATTCAGAACCAAATTTGGACACTTCGAGATTCTGATGATGCCTTTTGGACTGACGAACGCTCCAACAGCCTTTATGTCATTGACGAATAAAGTATTCCAACCTTACTTAGATCATTTTGTGATTGTATTCGTAGATGATATTTTGGTGTACTCAAGGAGTAGCGAGGAACATTCTGAGCATTTGAAGTTGGTCTTACAGATAATGAGAGAGAAGCAATTGTATGCCAAGTTCAGTAAGTGTAAATTTTGGCTTGATCAAGTGGTGTTCTTGGGTCATATAGTATCTAGATAGGGCATACAGGTAAACCCAAAGAAAGTTGAGGCAATGATGAAGTGGGAAACACCTAGAAATGTGTCTTAGATTCGGAGTTTTCTTGGGTTAACAAGTTATTACAAAAGGTTTATCGAGGGGTTTTCATTGAACTCAGCCGTTTTGACAAAGCTTCTAAGAAGGAATGTATCTTTTCGATGGATTGATGAGTTTTAGAGGAGTTTTGAGGAGTTAAAACATCAAATAACTATGGCACCTGTGTTAGCTATACCATTTAGATATGGAGGATATGTTGTATATAGTGATGCTTTACACCAGGGATTAGGGTGTGTTTTGATGCAGTATGGTAAAGTTATTGCATATGCTTTGAGACAGTTAAGATCTTATGAGTTTAATCACCTAGTTTATGATTTAGAACATACTACAGTGATGTTTACTTCAAAAATTTGGTGACATTATTTATATGGTGAGACGTTTCAGATATTTATAGATCGTTGAAGTTTGAGATATTTGTTGAGTAAAAAGAACTGAATATGAGACAAAAGTGGTGGATTAAGATGCTTAAGGATTATGATTGCATGATTGAATACCATCTAGGTAAAGCTAATGTTGTAGCTGATGTATTAAGAAGGAAATCTAATAGAAGTGTGGCACAAATTCAAACATCAAGGTTACCTGATAGGAGTGCATTAGGATATGTTTTTATAGGTAATGGGCATGTGTTTTCTAGCATAATTGTTCTTTATTGTTCTAGTTTAGGATTCATCTTGTATGTTTTCATTAAGATTGATTTCCATTGTGTTCTTGTGTGTTGGATGCTAATTGAGGATAAGAATTGTTTATTTTTGTGTAGGAAAGGAGAGGAAGCAAGTTGGAGGATGAACAAGAGAACATAGAAGAGAAGACAAGAGGATCACATCTGGGACTAATTCCCACGTTTGTGGGAATTGGGCAAATTCCCACGGAGGTAGGAAATCAAGATAGAAAGTTTCTGCCTGTAATTCCCACGCCCGTGGGAATTTGTATGCCCGTGGGAATCATCATACAGATTCCCACAGACGTGGGAATTGAAATCCAAGGCAATCTGTAAGGCTTCATTAAACCTAATTTTTTTGACTATCTAAAGATAATTAAGCCTCCATCTTAAAGGGGGACGACACCTACCTGTAGAAAGACCATCGTTGGGTGAAGAATACATGTTTGGAGCATCAAGGAAGGATTGAAAACAAGGATCATCATCAAGATTGGGCAAACTAGCACATCAACACCAAAATTCCAGATTTTGTCAAAAAAGAGAAGGAGTTTTCTTATTCACTTTCTATCATTTTAATCTCTTCCTTTCTTTATAAAGATAGATTATTTGGATGTTGATAGTTATGAAGAATATGTTAGGCTAATTTCATATTAGGGATTGCTTTTTCATTATTTTGTCAAAACTCATGTTTTATTGAATTGAATGAAGTGTCTTTGATAATTGTTGTTCTTAATTGTCATCTTGTAACAAATCGAGAGAGTGAGTGAGATGAAAATCATGTAGGATTGTACAACGAGAGTTGGTGACCTATAGACTAGCAATTATTATGTCAATTGAATAATTATAAAAGAGGTCTCAATTAGTCAATTGATCATCCATAGGATATTCTAATAACTAGTTGAATCGGTAAAGTCATTAGGTAGGTTGAGAGATCGTTCAATCGATTCCTGTCAATTCAATTGGGGAAAAATAGTTACACTTTGAGAGAGGGTAATTAGTACATTCAGAAATCTAGGGTGAGACACAATTCAATCAATAAAATATGAGGAAGACAGGATAAGCAAAAAGTAATCTCTAGCATTTAGATCCTTGAATTCAGACTTTCTGCAATTACGGTATTATCCAGTGTTTACATTAATTTTTTAATTTTAATTTAATTTTCTAGATTAATTGCATTAAGCAATTTTATTTCTTAAACAAAGTCTTTTCTAAATTAAATGGTGTATGGGCATCAATCCCTGTAGGATCGATATCCGTTCTTTCTAACTACAAGTCACGACCCATTCGCTTGCAATTTTTGAGCGTAAAACAAGTAGATAGGTTTTACAATCTATCAACAAGTTTTTGACTCAGTTGCCAGGAATTGATTTTTTAGCATCTTGTCTAATTTAGATTACTGTGATTTAAAAGTTTTGATACGTTATCTTGTGGACTTACAGGTGCATGAACACAAGGAGCACACGGAGGATGAAAGAAGTTCTTGAAGACGAATTCCCTGACATTAAGAAGCACGAAAGGGAAATAAGAAGGGAAAAGCGTTTAAATTTCTCAGATCAAGATATGGCTGAAGAAGGAGAGTAAGGAGGACCAGAAAGAACACTCACAGATTTCATAAGGGCAGGGTTTAGTCCTCAAGGAGTGGCGAGGCCGGTAGTTCAAGCAAATAACTTTGAGATAAAGTCAGTGCCACTCAATATTCTTCAAAACAGAGTACAGTTCTATGGGTTATCCAACAAGGATCTGAATACCCACATCATAAATTTTTTGAAGATTTGTGAGACATTCAGATTCAACGAAATGTCTGACAATGCAGTGAATTTGCTACTATTTTCATTCACATTGAAGGATCGAGCTAAAGTTTGGTACAATTCTTTGAATCCAGACCAGATTATAACTTGGGAGCAGCTCACCCAAGCATTCCTCATAAAATATTTTCCTTGAACAAAGACGACGAGGATTATAAAGGAAATAACAAATTTTCAACAGAGCAATAGAGAATCTCTCTAAGTTTAGGAGCGATTTAAAGAACTTCAAAGGAGCTGCCCTTATCATAACCTCCCAAAGGAATTCCTGCTTAAAAAATTTTATAATGAAGTGAATTCGAGCATAAGGGGCACAATTGATGCAACAGTCGGAGGTTCATTAATGAGGAAGACAATGGAAGCAGCTCATGATTTGTTGGAGGAGTTGGCAAGCAACAGCTGCATGTAGTCGAGTGAGAGGAGTAGACAATGATAGAAGGAACAAAAAGGTACGGTACCTATTGACTCAATTATTGCCTTACAGGCTCAAATTACGGCCTTGACGAAGCAACTAAACAACATGTAAGGGGCATCCACCTCAGCCGCTAAGGCAATGCAAGCACAATGAGAGTTGTGTGGGGAGAATAACCACAGCTCAATAGATTGTTTCTTACTGGGAACTAGTAGGACTAAGCAGGTAAGTTATCTAGGCCAGCTATAGCAAGGTAATAATTTATACTCGAACACATATAATCTAGGTTGGAAAAACCACCCGAATGTTTCTTGGAGTAATAATAATGCAAGTGGCAGGCAAAGACCACAAGGACCGCCAGGATTCCAGCAAGATTGAATCGGATCATTGGAAAGTAAAATGGACAAATTTATGGAAACGTTTGATTCCAAATTGGCAGCTCAAGAGGAGAATCATAAAAAGATGCATGTAATCCAAGAGAAGAATCAAAAGAGGATGGAAGAAAATTTTGATCACATCGTGAAGAACCATGCCTCATCGATTCGTAACTTGGAGGTGTAGGTAGGTCAACTTACTGATGCCTTATTTTCTCGAAGGACAGGTATCTTATCAAGCAATACTACGGTCATCCCAAGGGAGCAACTCAAAGCTATTACACTTCGAAATGGAAAGCAAATGGATGAGCCAAATGTACAAAAAGATAACCAAGAACAAGAGAAAAGTAAAGAGATTGAAGAAAAAGAAGAAGAAGAAGAAGAAGAAGGGAAGTCCTATGTACTGCCACCACCACATAAACCAAAACTCCCGTATCCACAGAGAGTAAAACAACATCAAGTGGACACTCAGTTTTCCAAGTTTTTGGAAACATTGAAGAAGCTATAGATTAATTTATCATTAGTAGAAGCTTTGGAGTGCATGCCTAAGTATGTAAAATTTTTGAAGGATATACTCACGCAAAGCGTACTTGGGAAGACAATCAAACAGTTACTTTGACGAAGAACTACAGTTCTATTATTTCAAGCCAGATGCCTTCAAAATTGTAGGATCTAGGGAGCTTTACTATTCCATGTGTTGTCCAAGAGTTTGAATTTTTCAAATGTTTATGCGATTTAGGTGTAAGTATTAACATGATGCCTTTGTCTATTTTCAAGAAACTGGGATTAGGAGAGGTCAAACCAACTTTGATGTTGATTCAACTTGTAGATCAATCAATCAAAAAACCATTTAAAGTTGTGGAAGACGTATTGGTAAAAGTGGATAAGTTTATAATTCCTGTTGATTTTTTTGTGTTAGATTTTTAAGCTGATAAGAATTGTCCATTGATTCTGGGTAGGCCCTTTATGAATACTGATAGGGCATTAGTTGTTGTGCATGAAGGGAAACTTGTATTAAGAATTATTGATGAGCAGGTTGAGTTTAACATGACAAAATCTTTGAAGAAACCAATGGATGGAAATGTGTGTATGAAAATTGATGTGGTAGACAAATATGTAAAGGATATTAAGGAAGTCAATTAGTTTAATGAAAAACACACAGATGAAAGTGAAAAGGAGGAGGAGGATGTATATGAGGAAGTAGAGCTTCAAAGATTAAATAGGGTTGGTGCACCTACACCACCCTTTACGGTTAAACCTCCAATTCTAGAGCTTAAAAATTTACTTGCTCGTTTGCGATATACTTTTTTAGGAAAGAATCACACCTTACCCATCATTATCTCTAATGAATTAAACTGTGAACAAGAAGAGAAAGTAGTGGAGATTATTAGAAAAAGGATGAAAGTTGTAGAGTGGCAAATTTCTGATATTTGGGGGATTAGCCCTAATATGGTGATGCATAGGATCAACTTAGAAGAAGGTTGTTGAACCGTAAGAGAAAGACAGTGAAGATTAAATCTGAATATGCAAGAAGTTGTAAAGAAGGAAGTGGTGAAACTTCTAGATGTAGGAATAATTTACCCTATTTCAAATAGTGAGTGGGTGAGCCCAGTACAGTGTGTGTCAAAGAAGGGTGGCATGACAGTTATAGAAAATGAAGAAGGGGAAAAGATCTCCACTAGGACTGTTACAGGATGGCGAGTGTGCATTGACTATAGGAAGTTAAATTTGGCCACCAAGAAGGATCACTTTTTTTTTATAAATAAGAAGGATCACTTTCCTTTACCTTTTTGTGTATCAAATGATTAAAAGAGTGGCTGATTGTTCTTTTTATTGCTTGATATTCAGGGTACAATTTAATATTTATATATCTAGAAGATCAGGAGAAGACCACTTTTACATGTCTATATGGAACATTTGCATACCAAAGGATGCCTTTCGGTTTATGTAGTGCACCTGCTATATTTCGAAGGTGCATGATCGCTATATTTGTAGACATGAACAAAAACTTTATGGAAGTATTTATGGATGACTTCTCTATTTTTAGAGAGTCTTTTGATAATTGTTTGCTGAACTCAGATAAAGTGCTCCAAAGATGTGAGGAGTCACATTTAGTTCTAAATTGGGAAAAATGTCATTTCATGGTCCAAGAGGGAATTGTGTTAAGCCACAAGATTTCATATAAAGGGATTGAAGGGGATTGAGCTAAGATAAAAGTAATTGAAAAGTTACCACCTCCCTCCAACATCAAGGGTGTCCGAGTTTTGCTTGGTCATGCAGGGTTTTACAGATGATTCATTAAAGATTTTTCCCTTATTGCAAAACCTTTTACTCATCTACTGGTAAAGATATGCCTTTTATTTTTTATGACAGCTGTTTAACTTCGTTTAACAGGTTGAAGAAGGCACTAATAACAGCACCAATTTTGACATCGCCAGATTGGTCACTCCCATTTGAGATTATGTGTGATGCAAGTGACCATGTTGTTGGGTGTGTGCTAGGTCAGTAGAGGGAAAAGAGATGACATGCTATCTATTATGCAAGCAAGACGTTGACAGGAGCCCAATTGAATTACACAACTACTAAAAAAGAATTTCTTACAGTGGTATTTGCTTGTGAAAAACTTAGTTCTTATTTGTTAGGTTCACAAGTTATTGTGTTTACAAACTATGCAGCATTGTGTTACCTTTTCACTAAGAAGGATGCCAAAGCTAGGCTTATTCGATGGTTACTCCTACTTTAAGAATTCAACATTGAAATTAAAGACAAAAAGGGAGCAGAAAATGTCGTAGCAGATCATTTATCCAGACTCAAAGCTAGATGTCATGATAAGGAAGAGGATATCAAAGAAAGCTTCCCTGATGAGACGTTGATGATGGTAGATAACCCTTTCCTTCCTTGATTTGCAGATATTACAAACTACCTCTCAAGTGGTATCCTTCCATCCGATTTATCGTATCAACAAAGGAAGGGATTTTTATTTCAGTGCGGCCATTATATTTGGGATGAACCTGTATTTTATAAAATCTGCGCTGATAGTTTAATTCGCAGGTGTGTTCCTGAAGATGAAATGCCTAAGATCTTAACTCAATGTCATAGCTCACCGTATGCAGGACATTATGGAGCTAATAAGACTGCTACAAGAATTTTGGAGTGTGGATTTTATTGGCCAACTCTATTCAAGGATGTTCGAGATTTTATGCTCAAATGTGATAGATGTCAAAGAGTTGGCAACATATCAAAGCACGATGAAATGCCACTTTCGAATATAATAGAGGTGGAGATATTTGATGTATGGGGTCTGGACTTCATGGGACCATTCCCACCCTCTAAAGGCAATACCTATATCTTGGTTAGAGTTGATTATGTTTCTAGATGGGTTGAAGCGAACGCTACTCCATCCAACGATAGCAAGGTGGTTCAGAAGTTCACTAAGAATATTTTTACTAGATTCGACATGCCTAGAGCAATCATAAGTGATGAGGGAAGTCATTTTATTAACAAATCATTCGAGAACCTTCTGAGAAGATACAATGTTCATTATAGAGTGGCTACTCCGTACCATTCTCAAACTAGTGGTCAAGTGGAAGTGGTGAACAAGGAGTTGAAAAGGATTTTGGAAAAGATAGTGAACATTTCAAGAAAAGACTAGTCAACAAAACTAGACGATGCCCTGTGGGCATATAGAACAACTTTTAAGACTCCGGTAGGTACAACACCATATCAACTTGTATATGGTAAGGCATGTCACTTACCATTAAAGTTGGAGCATCGAGCTTATTAGGCGATCAGAAAATTGAATATGGATTGGAAGTTGGCAGGAGAAAAGCGATTGTTACACCTCGACGAGTTGGATGAATTAAGATATGACGCCTTTGCAAATGCCAAGTTATACAAAGAACGAACAAAAAAATGGCATGATGGCCACATCAAAAAGAAGGAATTCAAAAAAGAAGACTTAGTGCTTTTGTTTAATTCAAGGCTTCGACTATTTCCAGGCAAACTCATGTCAAGATGGAGTGGACCTTTCAAAGTTCTTCAAACATTTCCCCATGGAGCTTTGGAGCTGGAAAATGACAAGGGAAAATCATTCAAAGTCAATGGGCATCGCTGTAAGTTATACTATGTAAGTTATCTCTTTCTTATCTTACGTTTACTCATAAATTTATGAGGAAAGGTCAAGCTAATGACTCTAACTTAGCATGCTTAGTTCCTTTTAGTGGTTTTACTTAGTTAGTTCTTCATGTTACTGTTTAGTTATATTTGATAGACGTTTAATTTGGTGTGATTGAATTTTGTTTGTTTGCTTTTGATATCATCTTGATGTTTTTTGTAGGTGTTGGAATCATAGAGAATGAAATTACACTTGAAAGAAGGTTTGAAATCTTGAGGATCACCAATTCCCACATTTGGGGAGATTCCCACGGATATGGAAATCCTCTCCAGAAAGTTTCTAAAGAGGAAACCCATACTCGTGGGAATCAGGTGGATTCCTACGGACATGGGAATCTTCTCCAAAAAATTTCTAGAGAAGAATCCCACGCGCGTGGGAATCATGCAGATTCCCAGGCCCGTGGGAATTCCATCCGCAGGGCGTGGGAATCATGCAGATTCCCATGCCCGTGGGAATTCCATCTGCAGGGGGTTTATAATTTCCCCCGTTCTGTCTCTCCTTATCTTTTCAAATTTTTTGCACTCTCTCTCTTTA
>JAOTAY010000190.1:18370075-18383733 GCA_025629805.1 Erythroxylum baracoense
TCTTAGAACGGTTAGGCCTCTAGCCAGCTTGCAAATTAGGGATAAATCGAGCTTATAGGACCTAATAAATTTACGACAATTACGTAGAAATAGAGAGCTAATTGGCTCAAGTAGCCCATGTAAGAGTGAAAATGCAATGTCATTAGGAGGTAAATCATTGTTTGTTTTCTTAAAAAGAAGAGCAAAGGTCTCAACTCTTAACGAAAAGATTTGTCTTAGAACGGTTAGGCCTCTAGCCAGCTTGCAAATTAGGGATAAATCGAGCTTATAGGACCTAATAAATTTACGACGATTACGTAGAAACAGAGAGCTAATTAGCCCAAGTAGCTGAACTTTTCAAGTCTGAGCTAGTCATGGACCTATAACTATAAATGACATAAGAGAAAATTGTTTTTGATGTTTTGAAAATTCAAAGGAAAAACAGATTTGGTGCATCCCGGAAGTGGGAAAACCCAAGTTCACATCTTTAGGGTGTTTAAGTAGTACTGCACTCTAGCAACTTTTCTATTTCAATTGGCTTGGATACGTTTTGGACTCTCAAGTTGTTGCTTTTCTGTTGCTATTGTTGCTTGCTTGGAATCAATACCAAATTATGCTACTTACACAGTTAGGCACAAAAGGAGTCAAACTTAACTAGTCTTAAATGCATGTACCAGGTGTATATTAATGGATGACTGACAATGGTCATTCAGATCAATCATTTAACGAAACCTGTTCTTAAATCTATCAATACTTTTTGGTTGTTTTATAATTAGCTGACACAAACCTTATCCAGTTAGACATTTTTAACTAAGGATGCAAATTTCTTTTGTTATTTGGTGATTAATTTCTTGCCATTGGCTTGCCTAACCATATGTTTTCTCAAAATTATGTTTGCATTGGGAAAGTGAAAATACATTTTCTATAATTTAGTTATGGAAAAAGATTTTCTTTTTACCACCAAAAACAAAACATTGAAATAGAAAAAACACTTACGGGTTGTTTGATTTTACTGTTATTTTTCTATTGTGATTTTTAGTTTTTCTTTTTTGTTTTTGGTTTATGTTTTTTATTAAAAAATAAAAAACATATTTGGTTGAGATTTGTAATAAAAAATTAAAAAATATATGTTTAGAAACTCAATTGTCAATTGAAACATTGTTAGCTTGAAACTAGTAGTAGAAGTTGTGACCATGAAACTGACTGGATTTCTTGTCACATATTTTTTAATGGAATTTATTGGCCATTGAACTTTGTATCCAGTCTACATACCCACAAACCAAAAACACAGGAAAACAACAAACCAAAAGCGCAAAAGAACACTTGAAAACACAGAAACACAAACCATAAAACTATAAACACAAACCAGAAATCCAAAAGCGTAAACCAAAAAACTAGAAATGTATAAACTCAAACCAAAAATCTAGAAACGCAAACCAAAAATGCAGAAAGACAAACCAGAAAACTAAGAGAAAGAGAGAAGAGATGAGTTAAGGACTTAAGAGAGAAGGGAAGAACAAAGAAGCATAAGAGAGAGAAGAGATGAGTATGGGATGCAAGAGAGAAAGATGAGAGTTTCTACAATGGAGAAAGTTCATAAGAGGCGGAAGTAGAAACAAAAATAAAAGCATGTTTTGAAAAATTACAAAAAAGTCTAATTTCTATTTTCGTGAATCTATTGTGGTTTTTTATTTTTGAAAACAAAAGATTGCAATAGAAACAACCAAACATATTTTAACATGTTGTTTCCTTTTTTATTAAAACCACAACAAAAAATAGAAAAATAAAAGAGAAACAAACACCCCCTTAATTTATTACTATTAAAAGAGAAAGAAAAAAACTAATTTTGATCATTGATGAGTTAACATATGAAATATAGTTGATTCTATGAGCGAGAGATCGTTGGCAAGCTCATTTATACGAGTCCGAGGTGACTTGCCATGGAACCAGTGCTAGCCCTAGGCAAGGGCAGGAAGGGCACTATATAATTAGAATTCAATCTTTGACTTTTTGTTTAAACTCCAGCTTTCAATAAAAAGTTTCAATGACCCATAAGGTTGATCATTTTTGGAGAGTGTAATTTGTAATTAGGTTAAAATAGATGAGCATTTATCTAAAAGTATATACTAAAAATTTGAAAGAAAAAGATAATTATTGTGACATTTTCATAATATTTGATATTTTCTTAAAAGAAAGTGTACATTCATTGGTATAGCATATCTTTATCTGCCATATATAATGGCCCACCTCTCTTTTAGCACTTTTAACTATTGTGGATATGACAATTGCTTTGTTGAAGAATAAACTTGAACAATTAACGACATTTGAAAATATTTTTGGATTTTTATTTAATTTAAAGAAGAGGGTCACTGAATGATAATACACTGACAGGGTGTTTGGTTGACTAGAATGATCATTCCATTACTAATATATTCTTGGAAATAGGTTATTCCCTTTTTTGGTTGGAGAAAACATACAAAATGTATAATCCAAGCTGCATCTTTATTCCTTGAGTTTGGAGAATAAGTAAACCCATAAGCTCCTATCTTTATTTATTCCACACAGGTTAGGAATAAAACTAAAGACATATTGGACAAAAATATCCATAAGGAATCCACTTAATTACTTAGCTAAATAATAATAATAATAATAATAATAATAATAATAATAATAATAATAATGATGATGATGATGATGATGATGATGATGATGATGATGATGATGATGATGTAGTTAGTGGGGACTATACTGGATATTTTGGTCTTTTGTTAGATATTCCTTTATCATTCCAAATTTATGTTTTCAAACCAAACATTCGCATTACATTATCATTAGAAATTCTTAGGAATAAACCAAACCAAATGATACATATTCTATATATTCCTTATAGATTATATTCCTAAATAATCACAATTCCATTCCTTATCTATTCTAACAGATGAACCTAACACCCTGTGAGAGAATTTTACACTATTTTTATAACTACTTTTTCTCATGATAATGTGCCAAATATGGATTTAGATGAATTTTTTAATTAAAATGTTACAACTGACTTTGCCAAATAAGTTAGTGTCATATTGTAAGGCCCCAACATATAACCTAAAAGTATTATAAAATATCTAGGGTGTATTAAAAATTAAACGTAAAGAATTAAGTACATATAAGCATAATAAGAGACATGATGGTAATTAATTGAAAAGACAGGAGTAAATTGGTAATTTGCTCATTTTGGCATGAACATGCATAATTATATGTGAAATGTGGATTAGAATGAAATCAATCGATGACATTATATGTCAATGTGCTAACTAAAGGAAGAAGAATAATCAATTGTGAAATTTGCCTCAAGTTAACACATGATCCAATAGGATTGAAGCATGTGTATAATTCTAGAAATTGCGGGAAATGGGTATATAAGAGAGGAGAGAGGGATAGTGAATTTTGGGGTTTTAATTCCAAATTTTCCTCTTCTGATTTCCTCTCCATTTTATCTTCTTAATCACATCATTTTGCTTGTATAATGAACCAAGCTAATTCTAAGTGGAAATCAAAGTAAAAGTTAGTTGTTTTTCTCCTCATCTTTGTCTTTTCAAGGTTTGGGACGATACTTAGTTTAATTTCTATTTGTACATATTTGAATGTGTACAAATATTAATTTGGATATGGAATGGTTGCTGGAATGGTGCCTTGGTGTTACTTTGCATGGAATTAGTTGAATAAGATAAGAGAGTAAGGTTTAGTGGAATTATGTCTTAGGTTCACTTGACCCAGTCCCATTGTTTTGGCCATAACTCGACCTACAAACCTCCATTTTATGTGATTCTAATTGGAGATGAAATTTAAGACACATAACGAAAAATCATAAGAGAGACTAGGACCTAATTATGGCTTAATCAGGCATATAGGAGAACAAATGTCTAGAAGATATCAAGAACTAATTTGAACTTTTCCTATGTGAAAATTAAGGAAAATGTGGATGTATGAATTTTGGACAAGGGATACGATGGGCAAGAAATCCTCCCCCATCATGTGATTTGCTTTTGGACTAATCTGTTTGCCCATTTTTAGACCTAAGGGATTTCTTGTCCACTGTGTGCCTAGCCCAAATTGCACTATTTTGAGTTTTTCGCTTCCAATTTTTACTGAATCACATCCAAACCTTTTCAAATGTTTATGAAACTTTGTAAACACCTAGAAATAAATGAAATATGACTTACCATATATGAATTAGGTGATTAAACATTCAAATTTAAGATTGAACATAATGTAAACTAAAATAAATTTACTTGTATATAGATGATTTATATGCATATTTATTACTTATATGTGTATAGTATGACTATACAAGTTTACATTACTAATTTTATAAATATAATTAAATACAATTTAACATGTTTTATATTTAAATACTGTATAGGAATTTATATACTGGAATTAGGTGAATGCACATAGAGAAACGTGATTGAATAAAACATATACGAAATAAATTATATGAGTACATGTGATTTGTATATCATTCAAATGGTGGTAAGTTATAACTTGCATGTATGAAATTGCATGTATGAACTTAAATAAAAATTTTATGATTTCAAATTAATATCATATAATTTTCAATATATTAATTTTGAAATTAGAAAATGATTAAAGAAAAATGTTACAGTGCCTACTTTATTGTCTTGGTGGCTGAGATATAGGCATGCCTATAGGGCTGCAGTGCAACTGCTATAGTTTGACACTAATAGTGTCTTCATTTCGAGACTATAATGTGTCTATAGTCTAATTCCTTCATGTATCTATAGATTGTTACCTATGGATAACTATAGTTTGATACTTTCGAGTATCTATAGTTCGATACTTTCGGGTATCTATAGTTTGATATCTTTAAATATCTACAGCTTTTGTTATCCACACCCATAAGAGTGTGTAGACCTAATAAGAAATATAGCATAACAGCATAAATAATTTGTATTGATGAGCATTTGAATATCAATATTTGGCTTATAAATATGAATTTACGATATATGAATAATATATTGAAGCATATTTGGATTATGTACTTTGATAAATTATGTCATCATTATTTATATGAGTTTATGATATTCATGAATGTATGTGTGCTTGGCGAATGACTGTTGTTAGTGGTCATCTAAACTAAGTGTTTTCCCACTAAGCTTTCAAGCTTAGCACGAGTGTTAATTCATATAGATCCAAGTAATAGAAGTGAGGTACAGGGATCATCTTCAGGGACCAAAACCAACCATTAGACGTAAATGTACTTTTGGAATGTATCTTTTTGGTTAAAGATTATTGTATATGTAATAAAGGAAATTTTAATTTCTTAACAGTTTGTAACTAAGAATTGAAGTTATATGTAATATTTCTTTTTTATTATTATATAAATGTAAAGATGTAATAAAACTCTTAAATGATATGAAATTTTGTAATATGTATATGTACAACATTGAATAGACAAATGTGTGATGACAATCCTATAAATGAATAGAAATATATTTCATGAATATATGCACAGGAATTTGGTTGTCATTTATGTAGGTGGTTATAGGTTCCATAAAGGGGGTGTTACTTTTTGTGCTATCAGAACCACAGTTTAGGCAGCTCTAGCCAATAAGAGTCTAGTTATATTTTATATTGATGGTTTTTAGGATGGCCTAATGCAGATGTCCCTATTTTATTATAGATAGTAGAGATAGAAATATCTCATGAAGCTAATGAGGAGTCAGCTAATAGTATGAACCAAATGGGGAGAGATCAATCAATTTTGGGTCCTCATGAGCCTCCAAGGGGGAAACATCGATACCAACAGTGTCTGCATAGATGTTTCTAAAGTTGTTCCATGATATGATGAGATTGATGGATAGAATAACCATGCCTAAAGCTCCCATAGAAGCTTTGAAAAAACATATGGTAGAAAAATTTATGGGCGTGACTTTAGAAGAATCCGATAAAGTCAAATACTGGTTAGAGCAGACACAGAGGTTTCTAGAGGTGATCAAGTGTCCACCCGAAGAAATGGTTACCTTGGATATCTCTCTCCTGCAAGGGGCAGCCTATAATTGCTAGAAATTAGTGCTACTGTATCCTCATATGCCTAACCCTTTGACTTAGAAATTTTTTACCCAAGAGTTCAAGAAAAAGCAGTTCATAGAAGTTTGAGGCAAAGAAACCTATATGTGGCTGAGTATGAAAAGAATTTCAACTGGCTCAGTAAGTATGCTCTAGAGCCCATTCTAATAGAGGCATTTCAATGTCGACAATTTGATGATGGATTGAATGATTTCATCAAATAGTATTTACTGGCAGTAACTTCTCTACAACAGATGATCTACTATTAGCTGGTTGAAGCAGTTATCAAAGTAAAGATGCAAGAGACAAATAAGAGAGAAATGGAACAAATGAGGAGTTTCTCTAGAGATGGCTCATCTTTGGGCAAGAGGACCCAAGACTCGTAGGGTACATCCCTAGTAGAGTCAGTTTATAGCTCAGCCACTAGAGGAAAATGTCAGGGGCAGTCCACAACATCTAATATTGGTAGAGGATCTTCATCTAGATAAAGAGATGGACTACTAAAATTCCCACATTGTGTTTAGAGACATTAGGGAACATGTAAATGGTTGATTGGGGCATATTTTAAATGTAAAGGTACTGATCATCCGATGGCTAATTGTCCACAAGGCTTGGGATAAAGTAGAACACCTCAGGGGAGTAGAGGCTCATCCAATTCACCCATTGCACCTAGAGGAAGAGGTAAAGACAAGGGTGGACCAAGCCAGTCTAAGGCCACTTTGAGCACAATATCTTAGTTTATTAATCGTCCTGCGATACTAGTCGATCTAGCACAGGCATATGTTACGAAAGCTCATATGGAACAGAACGCCCTAGAAGTTATAGCTAGTATCTTCCCTCTCTTTGATCTTGATATGCATGCATTGATATATCTTAGTTCCACTCATTTATAAATTACACTGGGGGATTATGTGATATAATGTTATTAGTAGATCGACTAGCCTATGATATACATGTGACTAGTCCATTGGGCCATAATGTATATGTGAATAGAGTGTATAGAGATTGTCTTATTATGATACATGGGAAACAGTTTGCTATTGATCTAATAAAGCTACCCGTTTATGAATTTCACTTGATCTTAGGCATGGATTGGTTGTCCAAACACCAATCTATAGTTGATTGTAGGTTGAAAACAATTGTGCTCAAAGATTTTGATGTTTCAAAAATAGTGGTGCATGGTATTCAGTCTAGTCCTTTGACTAATGTAATATCAGTCATGCATGTAAGACAATTTTTAGAAAAGGTTATAAGGCATGTTTGGCTTTAGTACTTAATTCAAAAAGGGAGAAAATGAACTTATAAGTAGTAAATGAGTTCTCTAATGTGTTTCCAGAAGAGTTACCAGGTTTGTCACCCGAGAGGTAAGTATAATTGTCTATTGAAATTGTACCTGATACTACTCCTATTTCAAGGGCACCTTATAAAATGGCTCCAATATAGTCACAAGAGTCGAAGATTTAGTTACAAAAACTTTTGGACAAGGGTTTTGTCCGGCCTAATGTGTCACCATAAGGAGCACTAGTCCTTTTTGTCAAGAAAAAGGATGACACCCTACGAATGTGTATAAACTATAGACAGTTGAACAAGGTGACTGGAAAGAATAAGTATCCATTACCCAAATCAAAAGATTTGTTTGATCAGTTGAAAGTTCTAGGAGTGTTCTCCAAGATTGATATACAGTTGGGTTATTACCAACTTTGGGTAAAAGATGTAGATGTTCTAAAGACTACATTCAGGACCTGATATGGGTACTATGAGTTCTTGGTGATGCCTTTTAGGCTAACTAATACACTGGCTACCTTCATGGTTTCGATGAATAGGGTGTTTCGACCTTACTTAGACCAATTTGTTATGGTGTTTATAAATGATATATTGGTCTATTCTAGAAATGAAGAGGAATTTGCTTAGCATTTAAAAATTGTGCTACAGACTTTGAGAGAGAAACAGTTATTTGCTAAATTGAGCAAATGTGATTTTTGGCTAAAGTTTCTTTCCTCGAGCATATCATCTCTTCAAAAGGTATCAGGGTGGATCCCAGTAAATTTGAGGCGATTGTTAATTAGAAATCACCTCGGAATGTGATAGAAGTGAGATGTTTTCTTAGCTTAGCTGGTTATTAACGACACTTTGTCAAAGGATTCTTAGTAATTTCTTTTCCAATAACAAAGTTACTTCGAAAAGGAACAAAGTTTGAATCGAATGATATATGCTAAGCTAGTTTTGAGCAGTTAGAGAAGATGCTCATTGAAGCTCTAGTGTTGACACAGCCAACTTCAAGCAAAGGGTATGCCATGTACAGTGATGCTTCTAGGAATGGTCTAGGTTATGTACTAATGTAAGATGAGAAAGTGTTGGCTTATGCCTCAAGACAGTTAAAGCCATATGAACAAAACTAGCCTACACATGATTTAGAATTGGTAAAAATGGTGTTTGTCTTGAAAATCTGACAGCACTACTTATATGGGGAATGATGTAAGGTATACACGAATCATAAGAGTCTCAAGTACTTGCTCACATAGAACGAGCTTAGTTTGAGGCAACAACATTGGCTAGAATTGTTTAAAGACTATGATTGCATAGTTAACTACCAGCTGGGAAAAGCAAATGTGGTAGCAGATGCTTTGAGTAGGAAGTATAATTTGGTTACAGTATAGTAGATGGAGATTTACACTAGATGAAGCTTTGATAGCTCAGCTAAAAGCATGTCCTAATTTGAGATAGATGATAGAACATGTACAAAAAGATGATGCCAGGTTGTAACAAATTGTACAAGTCGTACAAGAAGGGAACATATTGATTTTGTAGTGAAAGATGACAGAAGTTTGTACTTTAAGAGTAGACTATGTGTATCAGCAGTAAAGGGCTTAAAGAAAAATTTATTACAAGAAGCCCATAATACTGTGTTCACCATGCATCCTGGGGGTAACAAGATGTACCAAGACGTGAAACAACATTACTGGTGGCTAGGAATGAAGCGTGATGTAGAGGACTATGTGTCCAAATGCTTGACTGGTCAAGAGGAGAAAGTTGAACATCAAGTCTCGTTTGGCTTATTGAATTCCATTACAATTCCACAGTGGAAATGGGATAATATCACCATGGAATTTGTTACAAGCCTACACCTCATATAGAGAAAGCATGATGTGGTATGGGTTATACCAGTCTAACCTAACTATCTTATGGATCAGTTAGCTGATTTGTATGTAAATGAGGTTTTTTGGCTATATGGAGTGTCATTTTCAATTATTTTTTACAAAGACCCACGATTTTCATTACAATTTTGGAAAAGTTTGCAAGCAGCTTTGGGTACTCGACCGAGCTTTAGCACAGCCTTTCACCCACAAAAAAATAGGCAATCTAAGAGAGTTATACAAGTGCCAGAAGACATGCTTAGAGCATCTGTTAAGGAATTTCCAAGTAGTTAAGATAGGTACATTCTTTTGATGGGATTTGCCTACGACAATAGTTATCAGTCTAGTATAAGCATGACATCATATGAAGCATTATACGACACCTGATTGTTGGACAAAATTGCCTGAAAAAAGATAATTGGGCCTGACATAGTCAGAGACACGAAAGAGAAAGTGATTGTTATTCAACAAAGATTGAAGGATGAAAGTGATAGACAGAAATCATATGTTGATTTGAAGAGGAAAAATATTGAATATGTAGTAGGTGACAAAGTTATCTTGAATGTTTCACCCTGGAGAAAGGTGTTAAGATTCAAGGAAAAAAAAGCTTAATCCAAGATTTATAGGTCCATATGAAATCCTTAAAAGGATTAACCAATGGTATATAGGTTGGCTCTTCCTTTGGAACTATCCAAGTTGCATGATGTATTCCATGTCTCAATGCTACAAAGATACCGATCAGATGATTCACGTGTGTTATCGGTACGAGAGATGAAGGTCTAATCGAACTTCTCATGTAATGAAGAGTCGAAGGAAATATTAACTAGAGAAGTGGAACAATTAAGGAATAAGCAAATTCCTCTTATAAAGGTGCTCTGGCAACATCATGGTGTTGAAGATGCAACTTGGGAACCCGAATCGATGATGAGAACTCAATACCCACAGCAATTCAATACAGGTATGAATTTTGAGGAAGAAATTCTTTTTAAGGGGGAGAGACATGTAAGGCCCTAACATATACCCTAGAAGCATTATAGTATGTCTAGGGTGTATTAAGAAGTGAAAATAAAGAATTAAATGCATCTAAGTATAGTAAAGGCCATAATGGTAATTAATTTAAAAGACAAAGGTAAATTGGTAATTTTTTCACTTCAGCATGGACATGCATAATTATACATGAAATATGGGTTAGAATGAAATCAATTGGTGATATTATATGCCAAAGTGAGAACTAAAGGAAGAAGAAGGATCAAATGTGAAATTTTCGTAAAGTCAACACATGGTCTAATAGGATTGAAGCATGTGTGTAATTCTAGAAATTATTTGAAATGGGTATACAAGAGAGGAGAGAGGGTCGGTGCATTTTAGGGTTTTAATTCCATATTTTCCTCTTCTGATTTCCTCTCCATTTCATCTTCTTAATCATATCATTTTGCATATATAAGGAATCAAACTAATTCTAGGTGGAAATCAAGGTAAAAGTTAGTGGTTCTCCTCATCTTTGTATTTACTTGCTTTGCTCATGAAGAGCTAGAATTATAAGGTTTTAACTAGGATTGAGATATGTATTTTTGGTGTTTCTAATAGGTGAATCAAACAAAGCTAAAGGGGAGGAGAAGGAAGAGCACTAGAAGAGCTAGTTAGCTAATTTCAAAGTTTGGGACTACACTTAGTTTAATTTCTATTTGTTCATGTTTGAATGTGTACAAAGATTAATTTAGATATATAAGGGTGTTAAAATAGTGCCTTGGTGTTATTTTCCATGGAATTGGTTGAACATGACAAGAGAGTAAGGTTTAGCGAAATTTTGTCTTAGGTTCACTTGAACCAGTCCTATTGTTTTGACCATAACGTGACCTATCGACCTTAAAATTGGGTGATTCCAATTGTATATGAAACTTAAGACATATAAATAAAATTATAAAGAAGAGACCAGGTTGCTAGCTACATCACATTGTAAATTGATATTGAAAATGTTGACCTGACTCTGCCATTGTTATGGAGCAACTTGTGATGTTTAGTGCATATCTCATGATTTTGAAGTCCAAATAGCCTGATTTTTTATGCTCTGGAAACTAAAGACGGAAACTAGAGATATAGGATAACAAATTTATGTAAGATATAAAGCCTAATTTGAACTTTTTCTATGTAAAAATTATGGAACAAGTGAAGGTACGAACTTCAGTTGGGGGAGTGATGGGCATGAACTTCTCCCCGTCATGTGATTTGATGGGCAAGAAATCCTCCTCGTCTTGTGATTTTCTTCTAGACTCATTTGTTTGCCCATTTTTAGACCCACACAATGGGGAGGGATTTCTTCCCCACCATGTGCCCCTTGATTTCCCCACCATGTGCCTAGCACAAATTACACTATTTTGAGTTTTTCAGTTATGATTTTTACCGAATTACATTCGAATCTTTTCAGATGTTTATGAAACTTTGCAAACACCTACAAATAAATGAAGACTTACCATATTGAATTGGGTGATTAAACATTGAACATAATACATGCTAAAGGAAATTTACATATATATAGATGATTTATATGTCTGTTTGTTGCTTATATGTGTATAGTATGACTATACAAGTTTACATGCTAATTTATGAATATAATTTAGTACAATTTAACATATTTTATATTTAAATAATGTATAGGAATTTATATACTGTAATTATGTGAATGTACATAAAGAAACACTACTGAATAAAACATATACGAAATAAATCATACGAGTATATGTGACTTGTATACTATTCTAATGGTGGTAAGTTATGACTTGCATATATGAACTTAAATACATATTTTATTATTTCAAATGAATATCATATGATTTGTTAATATATTAATTATGAAATTAGTAAATGATTAAAGGAAAATATTACAGTGCCTGCTTTATTGTCTTAGTGGTGGATCAATAGGCAGGCCTATAAGATTACAGTGCAGTTGTTACAATTTGACACCAATGGTGTCTTTATTTCGAGACTATAGTATCTCTATAGTTTGATGCCTTCGGGTATCTATAATTTGTTACATATGGGTAACTTTAGTTTGATACCTTTAAGTATCTATAGTTTGATATCTTCAGAAATCTACAGCTCCCGTTATCTACACTCACAGAAATGTGCAGGCCTAATAAGAGATACAGCATGACAACAAGATTAATCTGTATTGATGGGCATTGAATATCAATATTTGGCTTATAAATTTGAATTTACGGTATATGAATAATATATTGATGTGTATTTGCATTATGTACCTTAATTAATTATGCCATCACTATTTATATGAGTTTATGATATTAATGAATGTGTGTGTACTTGGCGGATAACTACTATGAGTAGTAATCCAAACTAAGTGTTTCTCTATTAAGCTTTCAATCTTAGCACTTGTGTTAATCCGTGTAGGTCTAAGTAATAAGAGTGAGACATAGGGATCATCTGTAGGGAACATGGCCAATTGCTAGAAGTAAACGTACTTTTGGAATTTATCTTTTTGGTTAAAAATGAACGCATATGTAATGAAGGAAATTGTAATTTCTCAACAATTTGTAACTAAGAATTTAAGTAATATGTAATATTTCTTTTGGATTATTATATAAATGTCAAGATTTCATAGTACTCTTAAATGACAATGTTAAGCGATATGAAATTTTGTAATATGTATATGTATAACATTGAATAGACAAATGTGTGATGGCAATCCCTGTAACTGAATAGAAATGTATGTCATGAATGTATGTACAGGAATTTGGTTGCCATATATGTGGGTGGTTATAAGTTCTGTATATGTTGAAATTCTTGAATTTAGTAAAACTGTAGATTGTTAAACAAATATTTTAATTTCTTATCAAATTCTATTGACTGTATCTGTGACTGAAGCATTAATTAAGAGAAGTTTTTCAAAGATAAAATTATTGAAAACCTACTTGAGGTCATTAGTGTTAGAAGAAAGGTTGAATGATTCAATTATTTTATATATCGAGAAGCATATGTTAGACAATTTTGATCTTAATACTATTATTAATGATTTTACACTTAGAAATGTATAGAGAAATTGTTTTTCATGATCATCATATACTTGTTAGTTCAATTCTCTTAGTATTTTGCAATCTAATATTACTGATTGATTGCTGCTACTGCTATTTTATTATTACTGTTACTGTTTTTAGTGATTTTATTGTTGTTGACATTTATAAGATGTCGTTAGCTATTATTGTAGAGCCCGGGCTCTACATTAAAAAGGCGCCTTTTTAATGTAGGAAAATTTCACTTTCTATTAACAGTAAGTGAAATTTCACTTTCTATTAAAAAGGCGGTATTGGCAGAATTGGTTGTTTTGGTCTTCATGAAAGTTGAAGAACTTCTTGTTATCTTTAAATTCATAAATGTAACACCCCACTCCCGCCGAACCCGAACCCGATATCGACAGTGATACCCGAATCCGTGCCCCGCGAGGGTGGC
>JAOTAY010000190.1:18390096-18413160 GCA_025629805.1 Erythroxylum baracoense
AAGGAATCTGAGGGGTGGGGTGGGGAGGGAGGGCGACCGCGCGAGTTATAGGCATCCAAATTACTTAATTTAGGATTACTTTGTCGTCTTTAAGGAAACGACGAAGGATATTGCTGAAAAATACCGACGAAATATATATTCCATCAATATTTGAATTTCCAAACTACTTGGCCATGCTCGATTACCGCTATTTTTGCGGCGGAACACATAAGTCCGTCGGTAAAATTGATGAAACGCATGCCATGTGTTCGTGTTAAAACCGATGAATCACCGACGGAATATATAATTTGTCAGTAACTTAGGTCTATATTCCGTCGGTATTTGAATTTCCAAATTATTTGACCGCCTCGGTTACCTCTCTTTTAGCGACAGACCAACATCACTCCGTCGGTATTTAAGTTTCCCAACTATGAATTACCAACAGTAGACCAATTCTGTCGGTAGAGTTAATTAACGAATACCGACGGAACGTATTACGTCGGTAATTGTGCGATGCTAATTAATTGCCGGTGTAATTCTCGTAATTATTACAGACGGTATCTGTTATCCGTCGATAATATTCCGACGGACATAATTCTGTCGGTATATATCCGAAGCAATTACATTGCAAAAACCATTCCCGCAATTTATTCCGACGTCGTAGGTTCTGTTGTCGCTATATGTCGTCGGAGATTTTGCACGAAATTCTTTCCCTTCATTATTTTCGGCGGATATACTCTTCTGTCGGAAAATATAAACAGTATTGTTTATTTACCAACGGAAAGTAATATTCCGTCGGTAAATAGAGTCGGTTTCCAATCCGTCGGTAAATTTCCGCCGCTATTCCATGATTTTCTTGTAGTGCAAAAGGTACTACTTTCTAAGAAAATATGGAGATTCCATGTAGAAAGAAATGCTTCTAATAGCTGCCAATGATCAGGGGTTACTCTTGGATTCTTATACAAATGTTGAAGCTTTGTGAGCTCATTTACCCATAGATTTACCACAAATTGGGAAAAGGAGATAACATACAGCTGCGGTTTGATAATTGGACTAAATCCATTCCATTAATTCAAAGGAATGAATTAGCACATCTTAGAAGCTGAATCCATCTCAATGATAGAGTCTCATCATTCATTACTAAAGGGAGATGAAGTGGTAACTTTAGAGGTTTCAACTAGATTATTCAATACTTCCTAGTGATCAGTAGCAACTGCAATGAGGATAAGATTGTATGGAAACCTAATACCATGGAATTATTTACTAACAAACCTGCCATAATATCTTTCAAGCTGAACATCAAGTAGTGTCATGGTCCCAACATCTTTGGAAGAATAGCCTAAGCCGCAGGGTCTCAATGATCACCTAGTTAGTAATAAAAGATCGACTAAGTACCAAAAACAGATGGCATGGCAGTTTTGATCCAAGTTGTGTGCTATGCAAGCTATCAGCTGAAGACAGGAACCATCTATTTTTCAATTATGCATATTTGAAACCAGTGTGGACCCAAATACTACCTAAGTTAGGAGCCTACTGCACTTCTTATGAATGGAGTGTAATGCTAAATTAGATCATTCAAGTTTACAAACAACAAAAGAAAGATGGGCAGCTATTCAAGACAGTTTTCATAACTAAAACATATAATTTATGAAAGGAGCAAACTAAAAGAATTTACTCTAGGGAGGAGATAAGCAAATGAACTGGAAATAAACATTATTAATGAAATCATAGCTCTTACCATAGTAAAGGAAGCAACTAATGACTTGTCAATCACAATGAATTTAAGATGGAATTTGCAACATGCTGCTACTATGTTTGACTTAATTGTATTGTATATTTTGAGCTAGTCCATTGTAATGTTGCTTTTAGATTTTTTTGTTTTCCTTAGAGGTGAACTCATTGTAATGTTGTAAGTAGTTCAACTAAAGCTAGTGAAAATTACTTTAATTTAAAAACTTAATTTTATTTTAAAAGAATGTGAGCCTAAAAATGTCACATTCATTTAATTAACACAATTGCTTAATAAAAATGAGTTTTTTTAGAAAAATGTATATATTAAATGTGGTAAAATTTTGGAATGAATAAGTTAAATTTTAATTTATTTTAAATAAAGCCAACCAAAAGATTTTTTATGAGAACTATAAACCAACCAAAAGATTTTCTATGAGAACTATCTCATTCATTTAATTAACACAATTGATTAATAAATATGGGTTTTTAAAAAATATGTGCATTAAATGTACATAAAATTTGGAAAAGAATAAGTTCAATCTAAATTTATTTTTAAAGAAAGTTAACCAAAAGATGTTATACAAGAAATTTCACATTCATTTAATTAATACAATTGCTTCAAATTAGTCATATTTGAACATAATTTGCTCAATATGATATATATAAACTAGCGATAAGCTTTAACTTTTCTCAATTGTAAAGTTATTGTTGTATCCAAAATTTTAGGGCCTATAAACATGGTTAAAATTGTTTAGAATATCAAAGACAATTAATGGAATATTTAAATTCATAGAAACATTCTTTGATATAAAATAAATATCAATCCATATAAATGATCGAAAATATATGTATTTCAGGTTTTGATATTAGTTTAGATGTTAAATGTTTTTGTTGTTGGTTATACAATCTAAGCATACATATAATGAATATTATAAATTTGTGAGTCTACTTATGTAACAAATAAAGCAGTAATATTATAAAAACAAAAAAATATCATCTTGCTAATATTATCCAAATTGTTTAATGATACAATTTACAAAAATTCTAGATGAAATTGTCAATTATAGCTGGAGAGAGGAGAGTATAGATTGAAGTTAAGTAAACAAGCAAAGACAATAGTTTAGAACTGACATAAAAAATACATAAGTAAATAATTATATGTTCAATTATTAAAAAATCGAAGCAATCACATAAACAATAATTAAATCAATAAATAGAGATTAAAGATAACAAATTTGCAGTAAAGCAAAGGAGATAGTTAATTGTTATAATCAAGATGGTCAGCGGTCTACTTCATCTATATATAGAAACATTATTATGTAAATAATATATGATAATGGAATAATTTGTATTAAATGAATATAAAACACATGATAATTAACAATTAAATATACCTTCATCATCGAGTATTTTTTTAAAAAACTTTTCAGTTGAATGACTAGTCTCCTTTGTACCAATAACTGCATTAATATAAAAAGAAAATATATGAAAAGATAATATCATAAAGAATACAAGATAAAATTGTTATATAATAAAAGATAGAGTTTACGCTCAATATCTTCATTATTTAACCAGCTTCAAACACACATAAGGGCTTTACGATACTAGGATGAAGTCGAGCATGATAAAGACTAATCATTTAACCATCAGTACTAAAAGTAGCCTCCAAATCGATAGTAGAAGCTAGAATTACTAAGAGATCTTGTGCAACTGCTTGCATGATTGCAAAATCACTTCCAAGGTTCTTCTACCATAGCAATACATCAAACTTTGTACCTTTAACTTCTATTGTACAATCTACCATTAAATATTTGTCCAACTCCATCATATTTCAAGAAGTCTTAGCCCTTTTTCTTTCATGATTTTGCAAATGAAGGTTTCTCAATAGTCTTAGAAGAAGCTAAACTTAAACTTGAACCTGAAGTTGGATTTAACCTATTACATTCCTGATTTTTGTTCAATCTTAGTATAATCATTAAACAAATCATTCCAAATTTTTTTAATAATATCAACATGTTTTTGAGCCCGATCATTATACAACATGTCATAATAAAAATCAAACCCTATCATCTTGTATCTTAGGTCCAATATAAAAATGACTACCATAATATGTCCTACTATATACCAATAAGAAGTGAGCTTCACCATCATCTACTATGCCATTACCCGAATCATCTTATTGAAATCAATATCCAATCAGAAAAAGCTTCCTTAATCTCTTACATATTGCTAAAGCAACTATGTGAAGTTAGATATTTTGTTCCAGAGAAAAAATGTTAATGTGATTTTTAAATCTATCTACATCGAAAGTATATGGGTTGTATCCTCGTAGTAAAAGCAGTATTATTCCCACGAGGATTATTTTAGCCCACGAGGATTGTTTTAATCACCTAACAATTCTTCTAAAACTTTTTTTAAGGTAAAAAATATGGTAATGTAACTAGAAAATAAACTAAAATAAAGAAAATTGATAATTGAATAATTAACAAGTAATAGTGAATTTGTTGATTAGTTAATAACGATAACTTAGGAATTACTTCTATCCTTGTTTTGTTTTCAATTCAAATTCTTGATTTAATAATAGTTATGATTACCTTCTCTCAAGATCTAATCAAGTAATCTCAATTAAAATAGATAAGAATTAAATTGCAACATATCAATCTCTTAAAACTCTTTCTAACTATTTAATTGGATTTGAAGTAATTCTAATGGTAACTAACAAACAGTTAAGATCTCTCATTAATTGACTATTAATTTAATGTTTATAGGTCTATTATGGTACCAAATCTTGTTGTGCAACACATTAAAAATAATTCAACCTAATCTCTCGATTTAGATCAAATATAAAATAATAAACACCACAAAGTAGATCTCTATTAAATTAAGAACATAAAAGCTTAACAAAACAATTTAAGAGTAATTCCTAAAACATCTTAGTAATTCATATCCAAAATATATCCCAAATTAATCACAATCAACATTCAATAACAAGGAAAGAAAGGAAAAAAAAGAAGTTTGAATTCTAGATGTTTTCTTCTTGTTGTCTTTGCTCTGGAAAATTCTATAGCTTTGTTCTTCTAGAATTTTGGCTCCTTGATCTCTTTGTTTTACATTCTATCCGCCTCTTTTAACATTTCTTAATTCCTTTTATACTTCTTGATCAACCTAGGGCTCTTTTTAAGTTTTCCTCAGTTGTGCATACTCCAAAAATAACCCCAAATCTTAAAAAATACAAAAATTTTGTGACTTGAAAAATCTGACATTTGCACAATCATGATTGTGCATGATCATGCATAATCTTTTGCATACATGTTTTGTTATGATCATGCAAAAAGCTTCCAGCTGCTCCAACAGTGATCCTGCACGATAGTATAAGTTGCACGATCGTGATTGACTTCTTCCTCTATCTTCATCTTCAATTTTTCTTCAAGTTTCCTATCTCAACTCATCATCTAAACAGATTAAACATACCTTAAAGCATGCATTAAGATTAAACTCTTACCTTAATTAACAATAATCAAATAAAACACATGCAAAAAATAACAAAGACATAAATCTAAACCTTAAATACATGATTATCACTTAAGAAAACACCTAATAACACATTTTATAATATAGAAAAACACACTATAAATCACAACTATTAACTTCTCTATAATTAAAACTTTGCTTATCCCTAAGAAAAACTAACACCACAAAATAAACAAAACATAAAACATAAACCACACAATCATGTAACAATGAAACAATGGTACAATGGAATAAAATTTCATGAAATTAACTTAGCCATAAACATCAATTACTCAAAAATATCCAAAACACTATCTTATTCCATTCATATTAAATTTTTTTTATTTAAATAGACATACCAACTAAAATATTGACACCCTATTCATCATCTATTGCACTTATAAGCATGCACTAATTCTTAGTTACCAATTTGAAAGGTAGGCCATTACTAAGTACCCACTGATGGAAATATTTTAACACATCACAAGAAGATCAATAGTTTTCACTTTTATTTTAAAAAACCATATTTTCATATTTTGATTTAATGATCACCTAGTCTTTTGACTTGAAGGTAAACACCTTATAATGAATGTCCCTCAGTTACTCAACTAGATTATGTTCTTTCAAGCTTACTTAGAGTATCATTCTAGCCTTTTGCTGTGAAGGAAAATATTTTATCGTGAATGTCCCCCCCCCCCCAGTTGCTTAGCTATATCACAACTCACAATTAGCTACTAGCTCTATTTTTAACCCAATTTTTCAAAAAGGGCTAGGGGAATATAAAATTTATTTAAGTACATTTATTCCACATTTTTTATGCTCTAACCTACATATTCATCTACAAAACACTCAAAATACAAACTTTACATACTAATGCTTTTTCATAATTTAAATGATCATGCTTATAGTTAAGCTAATTGCTTTTAATTCCATGCCATTGACACATTTACAAAAATACACACAATGCAATATCATGCCACAAAAATAATTTACACAACACAAACGTAATAAAAACGAACACAATTCAAATGCAAAGTCTCACGCAAATGTAGTGTAAATATATATACGTCCACACACTTGAACAATAAATTGTCCTCAATATGGAAACAACACACAACTAAAAATAAACATAAATAAGTAATGTAACAATGAAAAATAAAAAGAAATAAAAAAGTAAAAACATTATGGGGATTGTAGGGGTGACGGTTTTGGAGAAGGAATTTAGAAGCCTTGTACCTTAAAATACTTCAACAATTTCTTTATTTGGTAGTGTTATTTTCACACTACCTGCTTCAATTATGCTTCCATGATGTTTATTCTTCCCTTTAGCTTCTTGTTATTTTCTTTTATTTTGCTAAGTACTTTTTTCCCAGCCTTCTTCTTCTTCTCCTTCGAATTCTTGACTCAATCTTCTTCTTCGAATTCTTCACTCAATCTAATGATGCTACTATTAAAGGGTTGTACTTGATGTCACCTATATGCTCGTATGCTTAATAGCAAAGCTAGAGCTCAGCTCACAGAGTTCCCTACCATGGGACTCTATGATCATTGTCCTCGTTAAGTGCGTGTTATTGAAAAACTCAGAAGCAATAAAGGTTAGTCCATTAAGAACAGTATCATAATATTGAGCCAATGTAGTTACCAAGAATCTCATACCTAAATTTGTACTCTTTTTAATGATTGAAGTAAGTATTATATGGAAGACATGTATAAAATTGCATGAATTAACCTTGTTGTGCATACACCAAAGTAAAAACAAATCTTTTTAGAACACTTATTTTATTGACTCTTTTAAAAAATAATACGAAACATAAAATTATACAGCAATAAGTGTTCTAAAATCCTAATTAAATTATTTGGTGCATAGTATGGTTCAAACACTTCTTATATAGTTAATTTCTTCCAACATATGCTTGCATGAAAATCATTAAGTGAGTCAAAAATTTTGGTTTTAGGGAAGCTAAAAATATCCTCCATAATGTTATGATATAAGTTACACAGTTTCCCTTTATTCTAAACAAAAAATTATCTAACTTATTTGGCTCATAACTTAGAGTGGTATAGAACTCTAGGGTAAGTTCTTTATAAACAACTTAATCACAATGAATGAACTTTTCCTAATTGATTTTTGTGCTAAAAGATTCCACTTTATCTTTAAGGCTTAATTCTTCCAAAATTTGGAAATCAAAATATCGAGGTGCAACAACTATTTTAGAGCAAAATTTTTAGAATTCCTTACCTTCTTCTTGTGAGAAAATTAAGAATGAGGCTCCAAAATCTATAGCCAAATTATGTGCTTCAGTATCAGTAACCTTCATTTTTCCCTTAAGGTTGGACCTTTATGTCAGCTGTTTCATTCTTAATGTCATCTTCTATTTGAATATCTGCAAAACAAACACCAAGAAAATAGAAAACACAGGAAAAGCGTAGAAAATATCTGCTCTCCAATACCTAAGAAAATCTATTTCTAGTGAAACAATTACGAGATCTAAAAGTAAACTAAAAAAATTGATTTATAGTGAAACAATCACTAAGCAACTAGCTAAGCTCACTTCTTCCAAGGACTCTTCTGGACATTCTCCTTTCTCTAGGTCTATAGGTAAAATAAAAAATTGATTTATAGTGAAACAATTACTAAATCTAAAGGTAAACTATGTAAAAATGGAAGAAAAGTAGAAGAAAGAGTGAAATTTGCTTGAGAATTAAGTGAAAAAGAGTTAGGGTGCCTGCCAGTGAGAGAAGAAGTGAGGGAAGGAAGAAAGAAACAAATAAGTTGGATAGGTTTAGGGTTCAAGTCATGCCTTGCAAGTGCGTAGAGGACTTATTTGTCATGTTTGTTAAAAAGTGCATGATTATGACAAAGGTGCTTAGGCATTAGACCTGCTCACATGCACGATCGTGATAGAAGGTTTGATGCTTCAATTAGCATGATCGTGCATGTGACCCTCCCTGGAAACATTCTGTAATATTTTTACACACTTCATACTATGAACATCTATCAATCAAACTAACTTAAAAACCATAAAAATTATGCAACAATCGTAAAAGAAATTATGAAAACCTATTTAAACAATAACATGATAATTTTAAGGTCACTATCTTGCCATTCCATCTTTTTTTTTTCAATCAAAGGGTAGTGAAAGCTTTTCAATAACCTCCATTTTGGTTTTAGCCACTTTTATACCCTTATATGATATTTTATTCCCTAAAACTACACTCTTGCACCACTCTCTTTTCATGTTCCCTATCTAGCTTGTTTAAAATTATGATGGGTAAAATATGACCCTCACCTAGAAAGGTATATCTACAACGCCAAAAACTTGTTGGTGTGATTTTTAAATTTATCTATATTGTAAGTATACAGGTATCCTTATAGTATAAACAATATCGTTCCGACGAGGATTATTTTAGACACTTAACAACTCTTGTAACACTTTGTTTAAAGTAAACAATATGATAATGTAACTAGAAGATAATCTAAACTAAAGAAAATAGAGTAATTAAATAATTAATAAGCAATAATGAATATGTTAATTAATCAACAATTACAACCTAGAAATTACTTTTATCTTTGTTTTGTTTTCACTTCACCTTCTTGATGTAATAATACTCAAACCTAGATATCTAATAGTTATAATTACCCTCTCTCAAGATCTAAGAAAGTAATTCCAATTAAAATAGATAATAATTGAATTGCAACCTCTCAATCTCTTAAAACTCCTCCTAATTATCTATTTGGATTTGAAGCAATTATAAGGGTAACTAACAAACAATTAAAATCTTTGATTAATTTCCTATTAATTTAATATTTATAGGTCTATTATAATACCAACTCTTATTGTGCAACACAACACACATAATTTAACCTAATCTCTTAATTCATATCAAATATAAAATAATAAACACCACAAAGTAGATCTCTATTAACTCAAAAACATAAAAGTTCAACAAAACAATTCAAAAGTAAATCTTAAACAACTTAGCAATCCATAGCCAAAATATATCTTAAATTAATCATAATCAACATTTAATAACAAGTAAAGAAAAGAAAAGAAAGAAAAGAAAAGAATAGAAGTTTTAATCTTGGATGTCTTCTTCTTCTTGTCCTTGATTTAGAAAATTATACAACTTTGTTCTTCTAGAATTTTGCCTTTTTGATCTCTTTGTTTTAGGTTCCAACTGCCTCTTTTGATGTTTCTCATTGCCTTTTATACTTCTTGATCAACCTAAGGCTCTTTCTAAGGTTTCCTCACTTGTGTATATTCTAAAAATAGCCCTAAATCATCAAAATATAAAAATCTCGTGACTTGGAAAATCTAGCATTTACACAATCATGATTGTGCACGATCTTACACTGTCTTCTATATGCATGTTCTGTCACAACCGTGTATAAAAGCTTTCAGTTGCTTCATCATTGATCTTACACGATCATTGAATATCCTTTTCCTCTAACTTCTTTAACTTTTCTTCAAGTTCCCTATTTAAACTCATCATCCAAACACATCAAACATCTCCTAAAGCGTGCATTAACATCAAATTATTGTCCTAATCAACAATAATTAAATAAAATAGATAAAACACTAACAAAGACATAAATCTAATCCTAAACTCACGACTATCACCTAAGAAAACACGTAATAACACATTCTATAACTTAGAAAATGCACTATAAATCACACTTATCAATAACCCAATAATAGGATAAAATATCTCTAACCTGACACAAAGTGCTTTAGCCAACTCCTATTGCTCTTCTGTAGACTGGCAAGTATACTAATATTTTCTTTGTCTCAACCTGGTGAAAACCTCAGCATAATGGATTGTCGACTCCAATATCTTGAAGGTTGAATTCCATCTGATAGGATGATCTAATATTAACTTCTTCATTTATGGAATGTGTAGTTGTCGTATAGTTTCTTCAAAATTTTCAATTCTTTTAGGTGTTGCATTATAATACACTACATTATCCCATATCGACATCTATCACTTCCTTTATCACCTCCAACCCATCATTCATAATCAAATTCATAATATTTGTAAATAACACATATGGAACAACCTCCCACTAGCCAACAAACTCCCAAACTATAACTTATTATTTACTTTTTGATCTTCGCATCATTCATATTGCAATTGTCAAGTGTTATAGTAGAAAACTTGGTGTCAATATTCTAATTTATTAAGTAGTTAACCAACATTGTTTTCAACCTTTCGATTGTATGTGATACCAACATATAAATAAACCTACCATTTATAAGTATGAACAAATATCAATCATAACATAATCAAAAATAAATGATAACAGTATTAAAGAATATAGTTTACCTCAGTAGTCTATTAGGTAAAGTCCAATCGTTGTCAATGTAGTGTGTCGTTATCATTATATAACCCTTCTTTTGATTATCAGCTGTTCACATGTCAATTTGATGGTAACTCATCTTTCAATACTTAACAATTTTTTAACTATTTTTTCCCTCATATATATTGAAAATTTCTTCCTTGAAGGTATTCCCGGTTAGGATCTTAAAGGTCAATTAAACTGATTTGAGTAACATCATAAATCTTTTGCTACTAACTATAGAGAGTGGATGTTCATCACCACTGGTTATATCAGATAGCAAAAATTTTGATTTATTATTGTTATAAGTTGTAGCAGTCATTTCATTATTCGTTCTCTTTAGATTAAGACTAAAAAATGTTTGACCTCATAATACAAGCTTTTTTCTATTACACGACTCTATATGTCTCTTTAAATGAGAGGTTTCACCTTTTAAACTCCTAGTCAACATCTTGTGGCAATGTTTACTTCCAGCCTTCTCCATTTCATTAATTAATATATTTTTGTTAAATGGTTCCAAACTTCATTTCTCAATAAACATGCTCCTTCAACATGACTTGTTTCTTTTAGAAGTCTTTGTTGTATATTTTTCAATCTTAGATTATAACTCTCCATTGAAGGAATATGCACATATATCTGAAACAATCAATATACAACTATAAAAGTTGTCATGGACATTTACATGTATATGTACACTTTGATAAACATTTAACAATCAAACTGAAGATGATGATGATGAAAGAATAATCAAAGTCTTAATTAGTCCTTAAAGACAAATGATTCTAAATGCATGTTATAATTAACAAATTAACAATTTTCCAGTAAGCACACATGTATAAGATAGTAATAAACTCGAAATGTAAAAGAGATTGTTGTTTCAAATTTTAATAAATTATATAGCAAGTTTATTTTTATTTCAATTTAGATATATGAACTTTTGTAACAAGTTCTTTAATTCATATATGCTTTAATAACGGTACATTTGAATGTCTAGTTACCTATTTGAATATGACATTTAGTATTGCATTTATCAGTGTGACATTACTCTATATTTCAAACTTATACATAAACTTAATCATGGATCTTATAACATTTATAGTTTCAAACTAATTATCTTATGTCAATTTAGGATTTGTATGACTATGCATCAATTATCACATAATTGAATCAACTCTATGGTATCATGTTATAGCGTTAACACTTATTCATAATTAGAAATGATGTGGTATCATATCTTTTAACACTTATTCATAATTGACAATGATGTGGTATCATATCTTTTTGGATACATTGAACTATTAAGATGAAAACCGTTCCTTAGGGATATCATTCAATTATTGTACCCAAAATTACGTATTCAAGCTTAGGTGATGGTGGATTCGACCAAACTCTTGCCCATCCAACACAAACTAAAATTAGAAGCCTAAGAACTACACTTCCTGTTATTTAAGTGACATTAACTACTTTCCTTAATACTTCCTTAAATTATTAAGCAAAATATCTACAATTCACTCTTTTCTAGGAGACGTACAATAATTTCTTACAAATCATTCTTGTTGGTTTTCTATTTTATATAATCTATAACAAGCATTGTGAAGTAAGGCTACCCTTTTGTACTATTTTTGAATCAATAATAAAAGTAATTAAGATGAAAAAACTAGGCTTAAGTAGAAAATTTTGATTTCACTTACACATGAAATATAATAATAGTTAGGGACTTGATGACTTTTTCTAAGTTAAGGGTTGTAAGAAATTCATATGACATCATTATTTATTAAAAAATACTCAATGTACTTGTTATAACTTTTTCAATAAAAACATCACTTCGTTATGTGAGATTAAATATGTGAAGAAAATTAATTTCAAAATTATATATTACTTTCCATAATTTTTATTTAATAATTTTTGCAATAAATATTCCAACATTACATTTTGGCATTGACCATAAATAATACTATGTCAAATGCATAATAATGTATAAAGATGACATGGTAATAATAGAGAAAGTCCATATTTGGTTGATCTTGATGTAAGAAAATGAAAGAAAAAGTTTAATTTTGAACATTATAGTAATAAGAAGCCTTAGCCAAAGTTTGGACCACAAGTGAAGAAAATTTCTCACAATCCCTCACTTTCTCTCTAAATTCCAAATTTGAATCTAAATCCTCACCTCAATATTTAACACAAGAACCACGCACTATTATACCACTACTTTACACTTCTAGTTTGGTCTTCTTCTAAGTTGCGTTCAAGGAAAAAATGATGCAAAAACACGATAGCCCTTTCTTTTTGAAGTTGGGATTTTTAGGAAATTAAATCGAAAATTACGGATAAACAATACAGTTTGATTCATCTTACAAGCTCCATACATCTATAGTCTCAAGTCCCTACATCTCGCAAACTCCAAATAGATAACTTTCTAATTTGAGCTTTGGAGTTGGTTGGCTTGAGCTCTCGAGTCTAATCCCAGTTTAAAGCACAAAATTAGAAAATAAAAAAGGTCCAAATTTAGTTTGAAGTCTTGTCAAATCGGGTCGAACTTATTGATTTTAAGCCGAATCAAGTTAGGTCAGGCGAAGTCCAATCCTACATGCCAAGCTTACTCATTCCATATTTTTAAGTGAAATCGATTTTTTTAATTATAATCTCCTTTTGTTTATCACTCGTGTCAAAATAACTAATAAAGACCAAATATAAAGTGAACAAATAAGCATAATAATTTATAAATGCAAAATGATTTATAAACTAATGTTTTAAGATTTTATGTTAATGATATATATATATATATATATATAAAATCACAAATTAAAAATAAAATGAGTTTATAATCATACTAAAAATTTGGATGAATAAGATAATCAATTTATAAAATAAAATTTGAATAATTACAAAATTGATGAGGAGTATA
The DNA here is from genome assembly GCA_025629805.1 of Erythroxylum baracoense. Lineage (NCBI taxonomy): Eukaryota > Viridiplantae > Streptophyta > Magnoliopsida > Malpighiales > Erythroxylaceae > Erythroxylum > Erythroxylum baracoense. The sequence goes on from JAOTAY010000190.1 coordinate 18,403,563, forward strand.
ATGTTGGATGTGCTAAAACCAGCAACTAATCTTTAAATCGAAAGTATGCATATGAAAAGAGATACAAAATACAAAGACTTAAAGTTATATTGTTTATCTATTAAAAAAAATAATTGACATGATTTTGAGTTAAGATATAGACTTTATATATATGTATATATTACTCTACCTACAAAATTGTGATCAAGCTCTCTGGAAGATGCCTCTTAGAGTAAACTTTCCTAAGCTCCTCTTGTTCTACATGTTTGCCCATGTGATTACGTACCAAATTAGATCATATTTGCTTCATAAGTTGGAATAGAAATGGGCAAACCATAGAGTCCATTATTGGGCTTATGTATCAAACCTAGTACGAGAAGCCTTTTCCATTAAGAAAGGATCCGAAGAATAAGGGTCCAAGGAGGAACTCAGTAGAACATTCGAGAGAAGAGAAAACCCTAACATGGAAGCCACAATGTGCATACCAGCTTGCTATCACGTGAGAAGCAGGTGACTGACAAAATAAGCACAGAGGCACCGCAATGATCCTATCTTGTCACAAAATCGTATTCTCTCACCTCTACCGTTGGATCTCCTTCCACCTCATCAATCCGCGTGATTCCTAACTTCAACGGCTCTGATTGCAGTTGCAGAGCTACTCGTACAACGAACCAGGAAGCTCCTCGCTTCTCCTCCTCCCCATCGCTTTTCTTCCAATTTTTAATTTCCAGAAAATTAAAATCGGAATTCCTCGGCATGAGTATCATGGATCAGAAAGAAGAAATTTTGCGGGAGGAAGAGGTTAGGATTTTGAAAGAAGAAGATGAAGTTGAAGATATCGAGGAAGAGAGCGTTGAAGATGAAGAGGACGATGACGATGAAGACGATGGCGGCGATGAAGACGATGGCGACGACGACGACGACGACGACGACGACGGGGAGGGAGTAGATGACGAAGACGAGGATGAAGATGACGAGGTACAGGTCTTGTTTTCCTCCCGAGGTCCAGCTGTCCACTCGGTGGACGACGATGAGGAAGATGTAGACGAAGACGACGACGACGAAGGCGACGGTGGAGATGACGACGACGACGACGACGACGACGACGACGAAGAGGGAGTGGATGATGACGGAGATGATGAGGTTCAGGTCTTGCAGTCCTCCGGAGGACCGCCGGTTGTGTTGGCTGACGACGATGAGGAGGATGAAGAGGATGAGGAAGATGAAGCTGAAGGAGGAGGCGGCGGCGGCGGCGACGACGACGACGACGGAAGAAACGAAGAGGAAGAGGAAGAGGAAGAAGACGCTGAAGAAGAGGTATAACACTTTGACTAGGAGATTAACTTCTTGATAATATATGCAAACCGTAATTTTGGTATCGATTTAGCTGATACCTAATATGGTGCTTAGTTAAAAATTTCAGATCTGGTTTCCTATAGTTATTCTTTATGCTCCGCTTCAGAGGTAACTTTAAATTAGGATGTGATTTGTTTCATTTTCTTATTTAGCTATGTGCTTTAGTTCTTGCTTTCTCTTTTTTTCTTTTCCAACACCGGAAACGTTTGGTTTAATGTCATGTCATGAGAGCAAGATATTAAACCTAAGGTACCTGATATCTATTTTCGACTTCTGAACGCAAGTTTCAAGAAAAGAAATTAGGGTTTTACGCTAGCAAGTTCGATTTATGATATATACCTATCGTAACTGATGTGGTTTTTGGCTTAAGAACTTAAAACCCTATATAATTGGCTCTGGATCCGAGTATTTGAACATTTCTGTTACCCTTGTGTGGTTTAGGCGTTGCTTATATTAGGTATGGCTTGCAAGGCAGCGGTGCTATTTTACATATTCGTTGAAGCTTTTACTATGCGATTTCTAGTAGTTGTTTTAGATCACTGGCTGAACATGTCGGTCTGATTGATTCTGTACTTTGTCTGATTTTAGCTGGGTTTTCGGCGTAGATGACATGTTAATTTTTATCGTGAAAGTATTTAAATTTACTCATCCTTTTTTTTCAATTGCATTATGAATTGCCACCGTGCTGTGATTAGTTGTATTAATATTCGGCCTATTGGTTTGATGGTTTTTAGATAGAATTCCATGCTTACTGTTGTATCCGTATACAGGAGGATACGTGCAACGAATACCTGGTCCGACCTGTAGCTCCGGCGGAGGCTGAGGAGGACGGCAGTGATGTGGAGGCGGAGGAAGAAATTGAGGAAGAGGAAGATGGTAATGTGGAGGATGCTGGGGAAGCAGCTGGGAAGATTGAAGCTCCGGCAAAGAGGAAGAGATCAGGCAAAGATGATTCTGATGATGACGACGGTGGGAAAGATGAGGATGACGAAAGACCATCCAAACGATAAAGGCAGTGTTAACAAAAAATATTTAGGTCAATTTCTCTATCCCTCAACCTCTATCTATCTGTCTGTCTTTGTAGAACGGAGGATAGGAACGCTTTTGGGTTATTAATATTAAGTTTATATTTTTGGTCAATCCGAAGCCTGTATCAGTACTCGTTAGGGTTTTACATTAATCTGGCCGTAGTGTGCATGGGCTGCCGCTATGATGTTGGAGTGGAAAAGTTGTACAACTTAGAAAAAAGAAACAATGGCATTTTCCTAGGTTGATTTTGCCGTATTCTCGTTGGATCTATACAGCATTTGGTTTGGTTTGGTTTGGTTTGGTTTGGTTTGGTTGGCTATCTTCATACTTTTTTTTTTATTTGTTTTTCCGCTTTAATGAGATAGGGGTGACAGCAGTTCCATTCATTACACGTTTGTGCGGATGATTATGGTTGTGATTGCCAATTGTTGCCCCTCCCCCAGTACGGGTCGTGGGTCGAATGCTTTGTAAATTTTGTTTGTTTCAACGGATATATGATGACGAGGGTGGGAGGGGATTTCCCATAATATGCAATATACGAAAAGATGGAATTTAAGTAAAAGGATAAGTGTATATGAGGGGGAGGGTAATTCAAATTGGCCAGAAAGATTGAGAGTCCATGTATTAAAGCTGCTGCTCCATTGGCAATTACACCTCATAATAACAAAGAGTGCATGTGTTGGGTTTTGGGTTATAATAATAAAAAAGTTTATAATGGCTTCAGATAAGTATGAAGGCAACACGTGACTGACCAAATTATTGTGGTGGATGATTTTGAATGCAGATGATGGCCAAGTGGCAAATGGCAATTGCATCTGGGGCTAGACGAGATAGGCGCCAGCAATTTTGGTGGGACTGAGGTAGCATGATGATATATAAAAACAAAGCCAGCGAAGGAAATTTGAGCCTGAGGGCAAAGAGAATCAAGTGGCTCACGCAAAAGACAAATTCCACGTAATCGTCGGGGTTAAGTCAAAAACGCATCCCAACTGATGTGCTATGAATTATTATTCTATACGCTGTTGTCCCCGCCCGTTTCAAGCGACTATTTCGGGCTGACATTATAGGCCCAAACTTAATCTTTGCACTGATCAGATACGGCTTCACAATCACTGACAGCCTGTATGATCAAACCAAATGTTAAGCTATTAGTATTCTATTCAACTTATCCAATATGTTTGTAGTGTGATGCTATTTTGTTTTTTGGTTTCTTAGCATGGTAATTTAATGTAAGTTCTAATACAAGCTTTATTTTGTCAAAACCCTACTTAAACTATTATTCTTTCTTTCTGTTTTTATTTTTCTGCCTAATCATTCCAAATAATTGTTTCCTAAAAGATGAATCATAAATATGATCCTGCCAGTTACCACCCCCACCATTAACTGGTTCCCTCACTTGTTAATCCATTTTTGTTCTATACCTAGAACTAAAAAACATAATGCACGTATATTGTGAACCAGCAGTAAACAGCAAATCCGCAGTAAAAATCTTATAACTTATACTGCCCACTTGTTTTTGGAAACTAAAAGATTATGTATATATAAGTTTTGTTGTAAATGGTTAAAATATGTAAGTAAATATTTTTAAAGTTAGAATTTGAAGATAAAAGTTGGAAATCTATGATGAGGATAGAGTTTTGTAAGGGGGAAAACGGAAAAAATATAATAAGTGAATAGTTAAATTGAATTAATAAAAATGGAAAGGAAAAACTGACAATCTAAGAGTAAAATTTGTTATAATATTTTAGTATAGAATATAACAACTGTAAAATTTAATATGAATTAAAACAAATCAATGAAAATTTAAAAAGAAAATTCTGATCAAAGTAAAAAACAACCAATAGGTATGTGAATAAAAAAAAATTACTAACTGAGCAAATAGAACGAGAACAAGAAATCAAAAATACAAGACAAAATACAAGAGAAACATAGTTCAGCAATAGTTGTTAATAAATAGCAAAAACGATAGCAAAACAATAGCAGGAATAGTTTGTATGTGCATTAGGATTACAATTATCCGAGCATTAAGGATCAGCAAATAGAAAAAAGAAAAAAATAGTGGCAAAAGGAATTTGAAAGTGTATTAGGATTACAAGCATTCAAGATATAATAAGCTTTGGGGATTATCCTATTAATCAGAAATCCTAAGGTTATGGAATGGAATATAGTCAATGCCTAGAATTTGATCTATGAAGTATTCAGTGATGATTGTGAAAGCTGCATGTTTCATAGTTGCAATTTATGGAGGATTAAACTTGATGTAGGATCTGTTTGTTAGACCCTTTAGGAAGAAGGGTTATATCCCTTTGACTACATACCTCAAGACCTACAAGATACATCAAGATTTGTCTAACTAATGTTAAAGAAACATAACTTGCATCATATAAAATACATAGAAAAATCTTAATCATGGTAACAAAAAATTTCAAATAGAAAAAGCTAATAAAACAAATTCCTAAAAACTATTTAATTTTCTCTAGACCACAAAACATTTAGAAATGGTCTCTCTCCTTAATCACAGTTCAATTGTAATAATGATTCCTTTTTGTTCTCATGATTTTCTAGATTTGAGTTTCGCTTAAATGATTTTATCAACCCTCGTTGCTAAAGTTGAGAACCTTTCGAGGTAAAATATTCAAGCTAGCACCAAAAATGATATCTTTCCTTTACCTGTATATCTAATTATTGGGAGAGAAATTATTACCTAATATATTCCAAGGTGACAACTTAACACATTAAGAAAACAAAAATGCACTTTAATAAGGTCGAAGAGAAATAAGGTAGTTATTTAGTGTTCTCCAGTTTAACTCTTTCATAAAGCAATCGATAATAACACATTGCATGGCATATTCATCTCAACAGGAAAAACAAAATGAAGAGGTAGAATTGAATACGAGCTAGAAATTCATGTAGAGAACTTAAAAGAAAAAGATGTAACAAACTTCTGACAATAATTGAAAATAACGACATTACGATTTAGCGAACACATTAAGTATTAACAAAAAAAGAACAAATTTAGTGACAAAATTAAATGACAATGAATAAAACTTAAGATACATTTTTATTTTCACTTTCAATCTCTTTATTATAGTTACAATTTTTAGACTACAATATAAATTTCTAAATAAAAATTGAACGTATATTATTTTGATAAATTAGTTAAACTATTAAATTAATTTTAATATTTTTATATAATTTTTAGTAAAAATTATTAATATAAAATTCATCATTTTTTGTTAAAATAAATAAACAAATAAGATATTTGTAAAATGTTTAATTTAAAACATTTTTATTTTTATAAGTTTATTTAATTTGAAAGTAATTATAAGATAAACTAAAATAAATTATTAATAATTAATATTAAATAATTAAATCAAATTTATTAAGTTAATACACAACCCTCAGCATTTCCATTTTTCAAAACCCAAGTGAAGTATTCAGTATTCACATGCATAACTTTAGAGAAATATATTTCGATATTTTACACCCATAATAACTTCTTTTTTGTTTCTAGAATTGAATGCAGAGGAGTGTGCTAGCAAAGACAGAATTCGAAACTGGATCAAAGGTTGTGGCCAATTTGGAATTCAGTACTGATTAGTTCTATAAGGCCCTGCATTGCAATGCTTGTAACCTGTGCCAGATAGGTGTTGATTTATTAGAATACCCAAGGCTAAGAACTTATCTCCGTCCGAGTTACATGTAAAATCCTTTATAAAGTCTATAAAAAGACTAAAATCTATTGAAAAGGCTTTATTTTCACTGGGATTCACTTAGGCTTAGTGAAAGAATTGTCATTCAAATTCCTAAAACCATTGTGGAACTGCATAAGCAACTTACTTGATTCAAGAATTGCAAGTATTTTCTTAGGTGATGCTCACACTTCCTGCCCCACTACGTTCCCAACTTGCAACTTCTATACTAAATAGGGTACCAAAAACATTAAAAAGTAATATAGAGCTGAAGAGTAATCACAGAGAAACTTTATCATATAAAAAAAATAAACCAATGTACCTGAAGTAGAAGGAAAGCCCCAAACAATGTCTCAATTGACTACAAGTGATACTGATCTGGAAACACCTTAATTTATGCAGTCCATAAAAAAATACGGTGCAAGATCATTATACTTGATAACCTATTATACATATTTAGATAAACAACTTCAAGTTGCTAGCACATACCACAATATCAAAGCAACACGAAAAAAGATGACTTAAATGGTATTCGTGATAAGAGGACATGTGGTTTTAAATGTACATTTTCAATCTATGCTTAGCAAATAACAAATATGGTTTATGAAGATGCAATTCAAAACTAGAAACGGTAATGCAACTGCTAGAAACTACAATTGGGTTTAGATCTTACGAATATAGTTTATAAAGATGCAAATTAGTCAATTTGCTTCAATGTATTTTGTACAAGAGGCTAGGACAATTTCAGTAGCCCCTTTCCAGGGTATATGCACTTGAGAATTAGGCTGCAAAATAAATCCGAGTCAAGCACACATCATGATTTGAAATATAAAAAAAGCAATGCTTTATATACTAGTCATAACTATATCAACCACAGATAATTATTTGGGCAAATCCTAGATGTAATAAACTTATATGTCGGATTTTGGGTATTTTAATTGCAATAATGAATGTGCCTAATCAAAATATGATATTGTTTATTATTAGATCACCATTGCATTTTGTGAGCATAGCCACCCTCTCTTTTTGTCTTAGTTGAAAGGGAATACATGGATAATGGTAGATCGAGAGCGGATAATGCCAAAATTCATTCCTAGCTGCAAAGTGAAAAGTGAATATTAGCAGTTTAAGCATTATACCCTAAAGAAGCAAGCAAATTAAAACAGTATGAAAAAAATCCTTGAATGCCCGAACTAGAATAGCTTTTTTTGTTGGTGATCCAGAGACCTCGGGTTCTTCCCACCCTGCTAGAGAGTATTACTAGTCCATCATGATCTAATTCTCTTAATTACTTCAAACTCTTCATAAACTAATGATTGGAAAAATTAAGCAAAAAGAAGCAGAAATTAATTATATGAACTTGCCTCCGGAATAAAAACAGTGCCATTTGTGTTATTTGCAATGCCTTCAATGAGTAAAGAGGATAACAAAGGAGACAACTGCAACTTGTTTTCAAGTGGATTAATCCTTCTCTCGCCAGCATAAGCATTAACAATAGTCATTTGTAAAAGAAATCTATTGCTGTTAGTATGTGTAGGAAGCTAAAAATGGAGGTAATTGTTTATACCACTAAAAAATGTTTTCTAACAACAAATAATCAAAAATAGGACTAAGTTTTTTTCCATGCAAATGAAGCTGAAGTTTACATTCATTTCAAAACTTTCATGGAAGTAACTAATATTGTACATGGAATACAACCCAATTATTTATAAGTGTTAAGACATTTGATAATGATTTAATAACCCATTACACTTCAACTAGATTATTGGTAGACTAAGCTTAAGCTGTTCACATCATTTGGAAAATGACTCAATTTGGGATAAATGTTGCATAAAGCAATTTTTCAACTTATAAATGATTGACATGATGTTTGATGGAATCCAAAGCTTTATTTAACATTTTTCAACATTCAAGACGACAGCCATCCCATTTCCGCTATATACTAGTCAAAAGAATTGATTGAGTTCCTTAGTGGATTGAAAATAAGATGAAAATGGAAATACAAAACTTCCTATTTCATGAAAAAGATTCATAAGTCATTAAATTTTACAACAATAACTTTGTTGTGCATGCTAAATTAATATTTGACATTTAGGTGATAAGACTCTCAAAAGATGAGGACAAAAAACTAATTTAGCAAAAGTCTCACCACTATGAAGTCTCGAATATGGTTACTATGATCTCAACTTGTAGGAGATCAACTACTTCCAGAGCCTTTAACACATGCGCAGGGGCAATTGTGCGTTTATCCTCTCTGCTGCAAACTTCATTAGACTCTGATGATATAAGGTTTATGAATTTTGAAACACATAAAAAGTTTCTTCAGTCACTATTAGGAATACAAATTGCCAACAAATTGTAAGATCCAGGACCTTATTGTCCGTCAAAGAAAAGTGAAAATTAGTTATCAAACTGTAATGCAAAAGAGTACAACTTCGCATCTTAAGTCTTAACTCCTGTAGTGCTTCAGAATAGCAAATAATATAAATGTTACCTTCATCAAATACACACCGAAGGGTCTTGACCAAAAAGAAAAGAAGAAGAGCAAAGAGCATATTTACCTTAAACAAATTGTTGGATTACATAACTGGTTTAAAAGGTAAATATTTCAAAAGTGTTAACAAGGAAATTTATTTACTTTAAGGATCTATGGAAATGAGATAAGTGGGAGTATGATGTGACTAGAAAATAGCATATAACAATCTTAGCTATAAAACATGTTACTCAATAATGAGGTTGTTCTAATATTCCCTTCTGTTGTAATTAAATTGTTGATAAAAAAGCACTTAAACATACTGAGTACAAAACAGGAACGTTAACAAATTACCAATGTACAAATGTCTTCAAGTTTAAGATGCTACCATATTACAGAGGATGACAGTGGAATAATAATGTGAAACTAATTAGATATGAAGGTCTCCTTGTAGCCTTTGCGTACAAATTCCAGTAAGCTCTCTTTTTCCTCTTATAATCCTAGGACTCCTAACAGTTTTTCTTTTATCTGGTGCATACCAATTAATCGGTTATAATGACAAGAGGTTATTTGTATTAATTAGAAAAGCATGAAGTAAGAAAAGATCTTTACCTTACTAAGTGTGAATTGAGTTGCACTCTCTGCTGCCATCTGTTTGTTTAAGCATAACTTGCCAGGGTCTTGCAAAACATCAGCACATGACAATTTGTAAGATACTTAACAATGAGGGTTAGAATCCGTATATATTGACGAGGAATGGAATTATAAACCATAAAAATATGGAATGCCACAATTCCACTAAACCAAACATACAATATTTCTTGGACAACCAAAGGAGCAGTTTGGTGTGCTTTGGACAAAAGCTTGTCAAACCAAAAACATATTACGATAATGACTTTTTTGAACATAATATCAGTTTTTCTTTAAAAATGCAGATCACATCTACTTCATATGATCAAATAATAAGTTCAAGAATTTAGATGAGGTAATTGATTGTAACATCCCGTTTCCATAGAACGGGTCGGACCTGAGAAACGGGCCCAAGTGAGGTCAATCGGAGAAGTTAGGA
>JAOTAY010000190.1:18450318-18467435 GCA_025629805.1 Erythroxylum baracoense
AAAAAATTAGTATATAATAATCACTTAAATGTAACCGTATTTTTAATAAATTAATCATTTCTTTAATTTCATTATTCTTATTAGTATATAATAAATTCTTTGATTTATTAAATTATATTTAGTATATATGTAATCGCTAATTATAATAAATTGTTTTATAGTTGATTAAGTAGTCAATTTTAATATTTAGCATATATGTTAATGTTAAATATTATTAATTAAATTATAGTTGATAAATTATTTTATAGTTTATATAAAGGTATGTAGTTAATTAGAAATAAAAAAGGAATTAGCTGTCACAGTTGTGACGGATACCCGTGAGAATTTGGTAAATGTCACGGGTAAGACAGCAATATGTCACAGTGACAGGTTAAACAGGAGTGACTTTTTCTATCACAACCGTGACATTCACATAAATGTGTAAATATTTTTAAAATATGATTTAATTTAAATCTTAAAAATTATACACAGATATTAATAAAATCTTATTATAGTTTTTACTAATGAAGTCTCATCTTGATTTTATTTTTCCATATATTTTTAATTTCACTAAGAACGTATTAAGTTTTTTTTTCAATTATTGTTAATTTTAGAATCTGTATTCATTTTTTGATAGGCATAATCTAGACATAATTAATTAACTGATTAAATCAATGAAGATATTGATTAATTAGGTAAGTACAAAGTACTAAATAATGATTTGATAAATTTAATCCATGATTTATCATAGTGAATAATATAATTTTGACATAGTTAATACAAATTACAGAATAATTTATTGATTGTTTTATTAAAATAGACCTAATTTATAAAATTACTATAACATCTATCCTGTCATATTTAATAACAATTAATATATAATTAATTAATGGATATCTAGAATTAGAATTAATCGATTAAATAGATAATAAAAACTTTTTCATATATGTTACTGCATTATTAATTATTATTAATTATCATCAGCCAACAAATTTGATGTAATATATTTAATATATATGAGAACTAAGACTTCTATGAAAATATAATAAATTTAAAATTCATAACTTGGAAATAACAAAAACTGAATATACTGTAAATCAAGATTATCTTTATTAAATGGAAAATTATGAAAAGGGAAAGGAAGCATTTGTGGCGCATTAATATAAAATAAACATATAGAGTTATTGATCACTGAAATGATCTGTTTAAAATCAAAATGTGAATTAATTCTTTCTTTGATAATTTATAAATTATAAATTTTTTCATAAGCTTAAAGTTAATAATTGTTTTTAATCTAAAATCAGGTAAATAAGTTAATAATTGTTTTTTAATCTAAAATTAGGTAAATATAAACACATGTTCTTATAAGAAGCAGAAACATTTAACGAAATTCGCATTTCATCATACAAAACGAAAATCTTAATTAATTGTTGCAAGTGATATTTTTTAAATTATAAATTTTATCATGAGCTTAAACTTGAAAATTGTTTTCAGGTAAATATAAACACATGTTCTTATAAAAAGCAGAAAAATTGGCAGTTGATGGTGTAAAGAAAAAGCGGCAATGGTACATAATAAAAATAACGGTTACAATATTCTTATCTATATTCCTATTTTAAAATCGACTGGATACAGAAAAGTAACTCACTTTTAGATGAGGTGGTATAATAGATACCACACCACCTATTGGAGGTCGCATAATTGACTTGTAAATAGTTTCATTATAAGGGATTCTATAAAATTTTAAGAAAGGTAAAAATGACTCCTGATATTTATGAGTTTTTTTGGAAAACAAATACATAATTAGTGATCGAAAAAAAGAAGGTTGTGGGGTTTATGGTTGAGCAAATCTAACTGGCTCCGTAATCCGCCGAGGACTAAGAGTAGATGGAAATAAATTTTTGTTGCTCACTGTTGCATAAGGTGATCCAAAGGGAAGAGATCTGGCATGTAACGAGTTAATGGAGGAAGAAATTAGAGGAGTGAGAGTTGCCGCAGAAGCTAGGGCAGTTAAACTAAGCTAGGGCAGTTAAACTAAGATACCATGGCCTGTTTGGGTTAGAATACTGTGACACTGAGAAGGAAAACCTTGAAGAGTGTAACTCATTTCCAATAGCTGATCATCTGTAAAGATGCTTGGGAAATTCTAATGATTCTTCAAAATCTAGTGAATATATGATATTCGTGATGGCTGTAAATTCAACAAATGATTTGATACCCTATAATAAAAATAAAATTTTAAATTAGACGTTAATAAAATACCAGAGGTTAGAAAAAGAACCAGAATATAAACCAAAAGAATACATATATACACGAGAGGAATATGTATAAATATCACCTTCCACATATAAGGAAAAAAAGATGGGGGGTCGACGATGAATAGCTTGTAAAGTCTGGAAGGATAATAGTGGGCAATAATTTTCAATGTAGATAAAAAAACATTAATGAAAGCCACAACAGATTTATAAAAACTTGGGAAAAGTAAACAAAATTATTATATTGTTTACAGGAAATTTTTTAAGATAAAATAGCAATTATAATTTTACTGTCAACCAATTAACAGACTTGCATCAAAAATAAGGACAAATTGTTCGGAGTTTTATCGCATTGTTGATATGGCAACTTCTAAAGTGAACACAATGAAGCGTGTGAACCTATAAAAATCAAAGAAAGGGAATTATTAAATAAAAGACAAAATTTCGTGAATACAATAAAATTTACAAATGTTCACTTACATATTTCGGGAACGAAGCTTAGTGTAATTTTGTTTAAGGCGAAACATCTTTATCCAAGAAAATGAAAGGAAAAATGAAGCTTAATAAGAAATTTAATAGGCGTAAATGTGATAACGAAAATTGGAAATTCAAAATGTAAATATTATTGAATTGAAATATATAATTGATAGAGTTTAAAATTACCAAAACCGGTTTGCAACTTTCATCGTGACCTGCTAAATAAGCAAGTCCTTCCATGATTTCAGCGCTAAATTCATCAGCTATTAAATTCTCTAATTTTCAAAAAAATTATTAAACAAAATAATGTAAGCAACATCTAAAAAACATTATCATGAAAATTAAAAAATACCTATAATAATGCTCTCTCTCCAAGAAAGGGAAGCCTTTAATTTTTTTTGCAGCTAACTTAACGTTGTTATCGTTAACTCTCAAAAATCTTGCAACACAATTCTTGGTACAAAATTTTTTCTGCCGTCAAATAAACAATATTATTATGGAAAGTAAGTATTTTCCTCTTTCCGGTTTAAAATACTAAAGAGTAGAAAAAGAGAAAGAATAACCTAGTTTTGTGACAAGGGAGTTTTCTTTGTAACATAACACATAACAGATTTAATTTTCTAAACTTTAGATATATTCTCTCTATAACTCATTTTCAAGAACTAAAACAAGAGGATGACAATAGAACAAGAGGATGAAAATAGAATGAGAGATGAAATGCGATTGAACTGTAATTGTTGTGAAGGAGAGTTTAAATAAAAGTAAGCCTTCTTCGTAAAAAAGGTAAAAATATTAAATGTTTATTAAAGTAATAGATGAAATCCGTAACAATCAAATAAATTCTCAATTTAAATAGCCGACCTATTAATTCAAAATATCGCCGACTGTATCCTATAAAAAACTGAAGAATATAATAGTGAAAGATATGTGCTCTCTCATAAGTCTCTTCTCTCACACGATTCTCTCTCCCTCCTCTCTCAAATTATTTTCTTTCTCCATCTCAGATGGTCCTCTCTCCCTCCTCTCCCAAGCGATTTTCTTGCTCAACCACGTAAAACCAATCTTGCCTAGAGTCGCGTGGATATCTCATCTCTATGGATGGTGTCCTGATCTACATGTTGGTTTCTGCGAATCCAAATAATGGAAATGTTGTGTCTCTGTATGGGGATTTGAGTAGAATTAAGTTAAAAAGGTTTTGAAATATACAAGAGCGTCAATTTAGAGAATGCGTTTTTTTAAATTTTTAATTAAATCATATTTTAAAGTAATCTGTTTAGGTGAGACTTCGGTATCCCTCGTGCACAGGGTGACTTCAGTATGAGGGTGAGATACACCCTCATGCTTGTGCGTGACGGTGGGATTTTGACTGAAGTATGATGTGCACGGTCATCCTCATGCTTGTGCACCAGTATGATGGGGTGACATTTAATCTTGATATTAATAAATCAATTCATTCATAATATACTAATAATCATTTGTAATTATTGTATCAGATATATGGAAAGTTGTATAACAACGAGATAATTACACATAATTGACAATTTTAAAATTATCTAACTAAATATCTCATTAAATATTTTGTATGTTTATCTCTGAACTGTTACAATATCTTTAAACTGTTGCTATATTTTGAACTATCGCATCTTCTGTATCTTTAAAGTGTTACGATATCTTTAAATTGTTACAGTGCATCATTGTATATATCTTTAAACTATCACTACGTCAGCGTTCTATTTTTCAAATAACATTAATTCAATCTAACTCGCGTATCTTTTAACTGCAATCGAAGAAAATTTGCAATCATTCTATTAAAGTATTAATTCAATCTAACTCGCGTATCGTCTAACTGTAATCGAAGAAAATTTGCAATCATTCCATTAAAGTTTCCATTAAATTGTAACTCCTCCCGAGAAATATTTACGATTATTCCATTAAATCTTATTTATTGTTGAACTGCTACTAAATTTTGTGTATTTTTTAACTACTCGGGAAACAAATATCTTGCGCATATTTTAACTACTCTAGAAACAAATATGTAATCATTCCATCAAATCTCATTAAATTGTACCTACCACCCAGGGAAATTTGCGTTCATTCCATGAAATGCTACATTAAATCCTGTGTATCTTTTTAACTGCTAAATCTTACATATGTTTTAACAACTCCTAAAAAAAATATGTTGCGTATCTTTTATCTACTCTGGAAGCAAATAGAAGTAAATATATGTCATCATTCGATCAAATCTCACAAATCTGACAAATATGTTGCGTATCTATACCTGAAACATGGCTTCAGTCTGAGTCTTCTATGATCAGGCTGGCATATTCTTGGTCTGGCTTCTAAAAAGTTGAAAGTTTGTAGAAGCACAAAAGGTCATAGTCTGCTCAAACGAACTATAAAAATAAGAAATTAATAATTAATATCGATGAAGAAATTTCAATTTCAATGACTTTTTCTAGCAAGCAGGCAAAACAACTCTCTAACGATTATCTTAGCCTTTTTACGGCGATATATACTTGATATATTCATATTCTTCTGGATCTAACTATTCCATGATCAGGCTCGCATATTCCTACTCTAAGTGTAGGACGTCGAAAGGTTGCAAATGCGCAAAGGTCATAATATGCTCAAACGAATCATAAAAATAAGTAATTAATGAGGAAATTTTTTCTACAAAAAATTTAGTTTGAAAGTTGAGTTAGTTTTGTAGGAAGCAGGCAAAACAACTCTCCAACCAACTCCTTGAATTCCTTGGGGGGTAGCATTACAACGACATTCAAATTTATAATAAATTAACCAGAACCTGAAGCCTTTACATCAAAACAAAGATCTTCATTATGTACCTATGCATTAAAAAAACAGCATCGACCAAACCAACCATTGCTTGAAGCAGTAATTTTATGAAACAGCATGGCATTATGCTCCCGCTTCTTCGCAGCATGACATCAGGCTCCTTCGTCCCTGTTTCCTGGAGAAAGAAACAATACAATAAAAAAAAGATCCAAATCAATTGCATGTAAAAAGAAGGTATACTGAAAAAAGACAACACATCAAAAAGAAGAAGAAAAAGGTTTTTATGATCCAAAGCAACAAGAATACACAGCAGCAAAATTTTTTTTGTAATCAATGACAGTGGAGAAATTAAAGGAAGCTGTAGGTAGCCATGCTACCTATCCATTAAAAAACGGCATCGACCAAACCAACCATTGCTTGAAGCAGTAATTTTATGAAACAGCATGGCATCAGGCTCCCGCTTCTCCGCAGCATGACATGAAGCTACTCCGTCTCTGTTTCTGAAGAAAGAAACAATACAATAAAAAAAGATCCAAATCAGTTGCGCAGAAAAGAAAGGCATACCGAAAAAAGACAACACATCAAAAAGAAGAAGAAAAAGGTTTTTATGATCCAAAGCAACAAGAATACACAGGAGAGAAAAAAATAAATTTTGTAATCTGTAACGGTGGAGAAATTAAAGGAAGCTGTAAAACATATTAGAGATTGAGAAATGAAGGAGTTAGAGTGAAAGAGACAGAAGGTTTGAGAAGAAAAAGAAAGGATTAGCATATTATATACTACAAGTATTAAATATGTCACGCCTGTGACTATTAAGTCACAGGCATGACATATAATAAACCATAAACATATATATATAAATACACACATAATATAGCTTAAATATTGATTAACAATTACGATTATAACTAATAGTGAAGGAAATAATAATATACTAATAATAATGAACAACTAACTTCGTTAGTAATGCAGTGTAGCTTGAATAAAGAAGAATGTTTTAAAAAAGCTTAGAAATAACTTGGTTAGTAGTACAATTAGCCGTAAAACGTGGAAGGATTATAACCGTTAGATGACGTATAATTAAGCGCAAAAAGGTGGAAGAGTTATACTTTCAATATATTCATAATAATAATTAACAATTAACTTCGTGAGTAATACAGTGTATCTTGAATAAAAGAAGAATGTTTAAAAAAAGTTTAGAAATGACTTCGTTAGTAGTACAATTACCCGTCAAACATGGAAGGATTATAACCGCTAGATGAAGTATAATTAATCGTAAAAAAAGGTGGAAGGGTTATACTTTGAGAGTCTGGTTCTTTAAAGTGACATTATTGAGAAACGTGACGAAGAGATGGAAGGTAAAAAATAAAAGCTGTCAGATGAAATGGACGAACGGGATGGATTTGGAGTTTGTCCATCCCGTTCGTACTTAGTATAATATACTTAAAGAAAAGAATTTCACCTCCAGGTACCGGCAATCTTTGATGGAGTACTTAGCAGGAATTCTTTATATCTTTGTATTTTATTATTTTCATAGATTTTTAAGGTAAATATTGTTGGGAGACAATAACTCTCTAAAAGATAAATCAAATACCAACAACAAAAATACTTTTTACTTCAACTAGGAAATCAATATGAGATAAGAAATTTAACAATAAAACAAACATTAAGAGTTACGTAGAAAGCTTTCTAGTATAAAGGGAAACAACATGAGCTAAACTGATAAGCAAATCTACTAAATTCAATTAAGGATTTACAAATATTGATCTCACAGCCCACATGAACAAGTTTTTTGAAAAAGTTTCAGCATTGAAATCAAAGTTGATATAACAATCGACAAACTCTCAAACCAATATTAAAAACAATAAAAAAGATGAGAACACAACATTATTTATTTTATCTTTTGTTTTTCCTCACTTTAGGACATTACGTCCTCACTTTTATACAAAACTTATATATTTTTCTATTTTATATCACGAAACAATTTTTTTGCACCATACATAGTCACATATATGGTTGTGTAAGTGATTGTATCTCTTCAACTCCATCTCACTCGTAGATATACACAGATACAAAAAGATACACATTTGTCACAAACGACCATGTATGTTATGAACATGGACATGTACATGACCGTGTATGTCTTCGCTTTTTACGTCTTTATTCACATGGTCATAAAAACTTACACAGTTGATCCATATAGCTGTATAAGTGAAGACACGGATGTGTGTCACTCTACACGAGTCTGTGTTCTTGCACGGTTAATATACACGGTTGTGTAAGTTAAAGACACAGGAATATAGCACCCTACACGGTCATGTCTCACCCTAAAAGAGCCTCATCTATCTTGTCTTCACTTGTTCGTCATCCCCATGGACCATAAAGGTGTCTACGATCATTGAAAGTCTTAAAATAGGGTTGGATACTCAACAATCTCCCCCTCTAACATAATTATAGGAAAGACACGTTATTCTCGAATATCTACTTGAGAGACATCCTGATAAGCTCACTGCATAGCTCTCGTTTATTTCCGGGAACAACTTTAGTCTACATATTAGCACCATTCGTGTCTGTATGAATCTTCTTCAACTTCAATCCTTGCTCCTTAATCTCAAACTTTAACCAGTGATATGTGACATATATATGCTTTGTGCAGAAATAATACATAGTACTTTTAATCAAGTCAATAATGTTTTGGCTATCACAAAATACTTCATATTCTTCTTGCTTCACATCTAACACTATTTATTTGTGTGATGACAGTTTCCACTTCTTATTCCTAAAAGTGTGTTAAAATACTTCTTAATCTAACACATTAGCTGATAACATATTTAGCTTAAATCGACAAAGTGTTATACATCTCAAGGTTAGAGAGCATCTGACATTTGTCTGAACTCAAATATCACCCATACCAACTATTTTGGCAAAACATTAATTTCTTATCATTACCCTCCCAAAATCTCCGCTCTTGTAGTTTGATAAGCACTCCACCTTTAGAACACGATGATAAGAAGCTCCCGTGGTAATCAACCACTCAAAACTTGAGTTATTAAAAGGAAGCATTCTCTTATTGCACAAACTAAGGATACCTCATCATCCATACTTAAAGTTGTTACAATTGTATTTTTATCATCTCCATCATTCTAATGATCTTGCTTTTTTTTAATCCTTCTTCCATTTATAGAAGAACCTATTAACATGTCCTAACTTATCACAATAATGATATGTCTTCACATCCTTTTCACCTATGGACTTTGATCGGTTCTTAGACTTGCCATGCCCTTTGGGACCCTTGCTCTTATTCCTTCCCCTACTTTCTATCACGAAAGCCTACATGTTGTCAACTCTCATCTCCTTTCTTTTGATTTCTTTATTGAACATACTCTCTTTGATTACATCCAAAAAGAGCACACCTTGAGGAGCTGCGTTACTAATTGTTACCACCAACGTCTCCCAACTATCCAATAATAAACTCAATAGGAGCAAAGCTTGAAGCTTGCCATCAAGAATAATCTTCATTGTAGTAAGCTTATTGATTATATCTTGGAAATCGCTTAGATCCTTTGACACATATTTCCCAGCATTCAGCTTCAAGTTCATAAGCCTTTTAATCAGAGAGGCTTTGTTATGGGCAGTCTTCCTTTCATAGAATCCTTCTAACTTTTTCTACATTTGAAAAGGATCCATTTCTTGAAACATATGGTTGAATATGTTGATATCAATCCATTGTCTAATCATGTCTAGAGTTTTCTGCTTTATCTTTTCTCATTCTCTATTTGACATTTTAAGGTTTTAAAAGAACATCATCCTTCACACCTTTGTCCACATCAATATCTAAACCTCTATCCCAAGGTCAAATGTCATGAGAATGCCATTATGTCTAAGTTACTTGACTCAGAGCCCTTGTAATGGAACAAAAACTTGATTTCTTAGTTATTGGTATTATCTTAAGAATGAGGCCTCAAGTTACTTAGATTAAGGACATATTAATTTGGAACCTCACCAATAATAGTTACTCTTCTATTACATCTAGGGTTGATATGCGCTTAATTGATTATACATTTACTTTATAACACTTAGTGACTAATGTTATGAAATGTTTAAGATTCTTATTTTGGTTCACAATTGGTTTTAGGTACAAGTTGGAAGCAAAATAGCTAAAATGAGTTAAAAGCACATTCTTTGAGCCATCCTTTTGATGTTCAAACCATTTGTCTTTTTGGAATAAGAAGGCGATGGATTAGGGTGAATATGGGACAAGAAAATGAAAGAAAATGAAAAATTTAGCATGATTTGCAAGATACAAGGTCGTGTGTCCGCTTGTATGGCCGTTTATAAATTCGAAAGTGGTGTTAATGTGATGCACAATTGGATACACGTCGATGAACCCAACCATGCATCTTCCCATAAACCTAATTTTTTATATAAATAGAAATGTGAGCTGCCAAATAAGGCATTAATCATTTTTGGAATAGAAGAGGAGACAAAATACTCACTTCTTTGAGATCTATGGAGGGCTAATCCTTCTTCCTTTCGACTCTAAAGGGAAATCAAAGTCAAAAACCATAATTGAGCATCTCTTCATTGTGTATTGTTGGCTCCCTTTTTCTTTGGAGGTTGATTATGTTATTCTTTGTTTATTGATCTTGGTATTTGTGTAAGAATGATTTGAAGGCTTTCGTTGGATTGTTTTTATATAAACCCTTTGCCAGAGTCATGAATACAATACGTAATAGTTATGTTTTCAATTCATTTTTGGTAAACTAATGGTAATGAATCATTAAGAATAATATAAAAAAAGGTTAAATGACACGAGCTTATATGGTTGTCACTTAGATTAATCTGTTTTCCTAGTTTGTAATGCAACTCTCCTACTAAATCTAAAGAGGTTATTCTAGGTTATTAGATATGCAGGTTTAGTTAAAGAACTTATTTTGATTAAACAAGACCTAAGGGAAAATCGGGGTTGGCAAAGTTTATTGTTAACTTATGATTAATTGTTTTTAGGAAAGGTTTGAAAACAACAAGATAATGAAGTATGTTTATTAATGTATAGGTGAGATTGAACCGAGAACTGGATTCTAAATGCATTCATCAATTTTGTCAATCTTCAATTGTTTGATTTGATTTGTTTTCATTGATTTAGTTTTTCTTTATTTTCTTAATTGCATCCAACCAAACCCCCCTTTATTTCCTAAACGTCAATTCTTTTCATTACAAAACCTATATGTACATTCCCTGTGGATACGATTCCTACTCACCACTGCTATAAAATTTAATGTACAAAGTTATGTTTATTTTTTGATACATTCGACACACATCAAGAATTTTGATATCGTTGTGGGGGAGTATGGTGCTTTATTTTTTTATTTTGATTTCAATTGGTGTTTATATATATATATTATTTCTTAATTTTTACACGTTTGCTAGTGTTGGTGTATGTTAGTAATAAGATCTCCTTATAGAGAACTTCTACAATTTGATCCAAAGATCAAAAAGACACTACAAAGGTTGCAAAGGGAAACAAGGACAACTTTAGAAGTATAACAAGAGCTTGAAATTGAAGGGACAAATGGCTCATTCGATAACATTAAAGGAGTTGGTTGCACCAAAACTTAACCTAAAGACCATTATGCATTACTTTTCCTAATTTTGTTGAACATGATACTTTTAAACTTAAGTCTGGGTTAATTCATCCTTTGTCTAACTACCATAGACTTGCAGGTGAGGATGCACTCAAGCATCTCAAAGAACTTGATGTGGCATGTCTGAGTATGATACCTCCAAAGGTGACAGATGAGTAGATCATATTAAGGGGTTTCCCATTCTCACTAAAAGATGCAAAAAAGTACTGGCTATATGATTTGCTTGCTAGGAGCGTGAACACGTAAATTGAGATGAAGAGATTGTTTTAGAGAAATATTTTTTAGCATCGAAGACAATCAGCTTAAGAAAAGAGATATATAGGATAAAGCAACACAACGAAGAGTCCCTTTACAACTATTGGGAGCATTTTAATAAGTTATGTACCAGCTGTCCCCACCACAACATATCAGAAAAACTCCTAATCCAATATTTCTACAAAGGATTGTTACATATGAAAAGGAGTTTGGTAAATGCAGCGAGCGATGGGGCATTATGTGAGAAGACTCCCATAGAGTCCAGGGCTTTAATTAAATGTGTGGGCCACTAATATTCAACAATTTGGAATTCATAATAATGTTTTTTATGTAAACGAGGTAAGTAATTCATCCATTGAACATCGTTTAGATGAGCTAATGTATTTTGTTAGATAAATTTCAGTCAAACAGGTATAGGTAAAGTGTGTGAAATTTGTGCAAATTCTAACCATCTGACTAATGGTTGCCCAACCTTACAAGAGGGAAGTCTATGTCAATGCTGCGAGAGGGAATTTTCCTAACCAGTATAACTTGTATTCCCATACGTATAACCAAGTTGGAGAGACCATCCCAACTTGAGTTACGGGGGAAATAAGCAGTAGAATCACTTCCCGAATAGGCCCTAAGGAACGCAACAATTTCAACCAAGGACACAAACCTCCTCTTCCAATTCAAGTACATCTCTGGAAGACTTAGTTAAGTCTCTTGCTACTAACACTTTGAAATTTCAGCAGGATGTAAAACAATTCCAACAAAATACAAAATCAAGCATGGAAAGCTAGATGGGTCAGACGAAGGTGGCTATCAATCGCCTAGAATCATAAAGCAGAGAGAAGTTGCCATCTCAACTAGAGGTGAATCTAAGGAACATTAGCGTGATAACTTTAAGAAGTGGAAAGGAGCTTGAGGTTCCTAAGAGGACCCCGACAAGGATGGCCAATGAAGAAGAGATCAAAAGTGAGTTGGGAAATGAAAATCCCTCGTCTAGCACAAAGGTAAACTTTGAAATTCCTAATATAGTTAAAACTAATCCTCCACTTTTTCCTCATAGATTAGCAAAATCGAACAAGGAGGAAAAAGATAAGGAAATATTAGAGACTTTTTGAAAGATAGAAGTGAACACACCTTTGCTAGACCCAACCAAGCAAGTACCCAGGTATGCAAAATTCCTTAAGGAATTGTGTAACAATAAAAGAAAGCTGAGAGGTAACAATAAGGTGATAATAGTATGAACGTTTCTGCAATCTTCAAGAAGAAGGTACCTCTGAAATGCTAGGATTCATATATGTTCACTATTCCCTAAAAAATTGGTAACATTGTGATTAATAGAGATGTGCTAGATTTAGGAGCTTTAATTAATGTTATGCCTCGTTCAATTTATGCTTCCTTAAATTTAGGAACTTTAAAAGAGAAAAGTTTTATCATATAATTAGCTTACTATACTAGCGCTTACCCTGTTGGAGTAGTTAAGGATGTATTGGTGTAGGTAAATAGGTTGGTGTTCTTTATGGATTTTTATGTAGATGATATGAATGAGGAAACCTCGTGCAATCCAATACCTGTCTTTCTAAAGAGATTGTTTCTTAACACGACCTAAACTAAGATACATGTTCATGAGCGCACCATCATCATGGAATTTGATGGAATTTGATGGGGAAGTAATTCATTTTAACATTTTTTATGCAATGAAACATCTTCAAGATGATCATTCAATTTTCTCTATTGATGTGATTGATCCCCTAGTCTGTTTAAATTGAGTTCTAAGGATCAATTAGAAGAAGTCTTGATTGAGCACTTAGAATCAGAAGCCACTAATGATGTTGAGTTAGGAGAAGAGCTAATCAAGATGGCAACTACCTTATAGTCATTGGATACCTCTCCTACAAGATATGAACCAGCTTCCATACAGTTACCTGAATCTTACCAAAGGTTGTTACCTTATAATATGCAAGTATTTGATGTGGAGTTGAAACCACTGCACACGCACCAGAAGTATGCATATTTAGGAGATAAACAGACCCTACTAGTCATTATTTCAGCAGTGTTGACTTATGATCAAGAGGAAAAACTGGTTCGAATGTTGAGAAAGCATAAGAAGGCCATTGGATGGACAATTGTAGATATTCAAGGAACAAGCCCTTCTATATTCATGCATTATATTTTGTTGGAGGATGATGCCAAGTCCACAAGGCAAGCACAACGTAGATTGAACCCTCCAATGATGGAATTAGTGAAGAAGGAATTGTTGAAGCTTTTAGATGTTGGGGTCATTTATCCCATCTTTGATAGTAAGTGGGTAAGTCTAGTTCAGGTGGTTTCGAAGAACTTTGGAATCACGATAGTGGCCAATCAAGAAGGTGAGTTAGTTCTCACCCACGTGCAGATCCGGTGCTAAATATGCATTGACTATAGAAAATTGAATACAACCATTTTTCCTTTCTCTTTATTGATCAAATGCTTGAGAGATTAGCTGGATATAAACACTACTATTTTCTACATGGCTTTTCAGGGTATCTTCAGATCCTGATTGCACTATAAGATCAAGAAAAGCCACCTTTACATGCCCATACGGTATATTTGCTTACCAAAGGATGCCATTTAGACTTTGCAATTCACCCGCCACCTTCTAAAGATATACGACGAGCATTTTCTCTGAGTATGTTAGGAAAATTATAGAGATATTCATGAATGAATTTAGTGTTTGCGGTTCTTTGATATATGCTCAATTGATTGTATAATTATTCCATAACACTTAGCGATTAATGACATGAAATTGCTTAAGATTCTCACTTTGACTCATATGTGGTTTTAGGCACAATTCAGAAGCAAAAGATTTAAAATGAGTCGAAAGCACTATATTTGGGTCATTTTTTGAAGATTCATATCCACTTGTCTTTGTGGAACAAGAATGAGGAACATTAGAGCAAATAAAGATAAGAAGAAGACAAGAAAATGAAAACACAAAGAAGAAGATTGCATTGTAACTCACAGCCATGTTAGAAAAACTACACAGCCGTGAGCATCACTCACGACTGTGCAACGACTGTGCATAAAAGTGTCACAGTCGTGAGCCTCACTCACGGCTGTGACAGCCACTAGTGTGTCACAACTCTCACACTTGTGACACATATCTCACGGGCGTGAGATATTGTCCAAGTGTCCACTTTTGTTTTAACCTAGTTTCTAATATAAACTGAGGGATATGTGATAGCAAAAGTATGAAATGTTTTGAGTGTTTTCAGTTGGGAGAGTCGACAGGGAGCTATTGGGAGAATGAAGAGGTGCAAACCTCTCATCCTTTGGAGACCTATGGAGAGCTAGACATTCCGATGTTGTTTCATAGGTGACATCAATGCCGAAAAACCTAGTGAAGCATTTCTTTCATTGTTTTTTGTTCTTTCTATTAGGGATTGATTATGTTATCCTATATATAATGTTTAGGTGTTATGTAAGAATGATTGAATGCTATAATTAATTATTTTTATGTAAGAACCCATTGCTAAAATTTCAATATAAATCGTAATTGTTATGTTGAGATTTGTTTGTGGCGATTAATGATTTTTAATCATTAGGGATAACATAACCTAGGTTAAATGACCCATGCGTATGTAGTTGTTGCTTAGATTAGTCTGTTTTCCTAATTTGTAATGCGACTATCCAATTCAATCTAAAGATCGTATCCTAAGTTGTTTGATAGCTAGGTTTAATTAACAAGCGACTCTTAATTAAGCATGACTTAAGGGAAAACCAAGGTTAACAAAGCTTGTTGTTAATCTACGACCAATATTTCAAGGAGAGGTATAAGCATAACAATTCAATGAAATATGTTTAACTAGGTGTAGGTTAAGATCGAATCAAAGAACTGGATCTCTAATGAATGCATTATTTTTCTCATCTTTAGAATTTTTTCTTTAATTTGTTTATATTAGTCTAGTTTCATTTTATTTTCATATTTGAAACAAACCAACCCCCTATAAGCTAAATACCGATTGATTTCCTTTCAAAAGCTTTACACACACACACTCTGTGAGATCGACCTGAACTCATCACTGCTACAGTAACATAGTTTTACGACGTGCTACTGTCAATTTTGGCGCCTTTGTCGGGGAATGCGGTGCCTTAGTTTTTGATCTTGAATTTAATTAGTGTTTTGTAAATAATTGTTTGTAATTAGTTTCCTTTTAGTTATTTCTTGATCTTTTCACTTTTCATTTAGTGTTTATGTGTTAAAAAATTTAAAATACGTGGACGGAAGTAATTTTTTTAACTCATATTCTCAATCCTATAACCATTTTTGGAGTGGTCATATAAACTTGGTTATGGATGGGATAATTAACAGAATTACTTCCTTGATAGTATACAGGACACATAGCAATTTGTGTATAGATCATAAGTTTCTTATCATGATTCAGGTACATCTTTGGAAGATATACTTAATATTATGATTGCTAACAATCTTTAATTTCAAGAGGATGTATAATTGTTTCAACAGGGTGTACAGCAGTTTCAGCAGAATGTACAACAATTCATGCAGGGAGCACAAAAATTCCAGTAAGAGGAAAGGCAATTTTGGTCCAGCTTCCAAGAGTGCAAGAGCTAGCAAAACTCAGGTACATCCTTGGAAGAATTAGTTGACGTTGTCACCACTAACACTTTGTAATTTTAACAAGGTGTAAAACAATTCCAACAAGATGAAAGGCAATGTTGGTAGGATATATGGTCTAGTGCCCAAGATTTGGAGAGCTAGCAAAACTCAGTTATATCTTTGGATGAAATTATAGAGACTTATATTACTAACAATCTTCAATTTCAACATACTATACAGCAACTGTCGGAACTCGTTTCTGGAGCCCGACTATCTCATTCGGATACCAATATTTTTACACAACCACTTACATTCAAACTAACCCCTTATTGGCTCATCTCCATTCTAGCCCAAATATGTCGAAGGATAGCGTTGGTGAGTCCCCAATTTGCATATGAACATGCTTCAGGTTAATTAGCATAACTTCTTAACTTCTTCTTCTGTGTTTGGCCTATCGTCTATGTTTTATCGTCTGTCTTTGACTTTTATCGTCTGGGTTTGACCTCCTCTCGTCTGTATTTTATCGTCTATCTTTGACTTTTTATCGTCTGGGTTTGACCTCCTATTGTCTGTCTCTTATTTGTGTCTGCCTTTCATTTGTGTCTGCCTTTCATTTGCATCTACCTTTCATTTGCGTTTGCCTCTCATTTGCGTCTGCCTCTCATTTGCGTCTGTCTCTCATTTGCATCTGCCTTTCATTTGCGTCTGCCTCTCATTTACGTCTGTGTGTAACGTCATCACAGACGATACTCTTCCTCTATATTTTCTTTTGCATCTGTGTGTGATGTCAGCACAGACGATTCCTTTCGTCTGCGTTTTCCCTTTATGTTTGTGTATGACATCATCATAGACGATACTCTTCGTCTATATTTTTCCTTTACGTCTGTGTGTGACGCCATCATAGACGATATTCTTCCTCTATATTTTCTTTTGCATCTGTGTGTGACGTCAGCACAGACGATACTCTTCCTCTGTATTTTTCCTTTGCATCTGTGTGTGACGTCAGCACAAACGATTCCTTTCGTCTATGTTTTTCCTTTACGTCGAGAACACAATCTCTCCAATTCTAACATGCTATTCTAGTACAAACAACCTTGGCAATTTCAACAGAGAAGAATATGCACATGT
>JAOTAY010000190.1:18467535-18480334 GCA_025629805.1 Erythroxylum baracoense
CTCTTTCTTTTTCCCTTCTTGAGTAACCCCAAATTCTCTCTTTAAGACTAAGAAAATTTGTGACCTAGTTCAAAGCTTTATTCTTTTTAACTTCACCGAAACCTCTCTTCTTCTTTCTCTCTCTTCCTTTTTGATTTTCTCTCCTTCTTTCATTCATTCACGTTTTTAGGTCTTCTTATTTACAAGACAGTCTTTTCCTCTTCCCATTCTACCCTTAATGGGTGAGAGAAGTCCACCTTACGCTTCCTTTAATGCCTTAGTGCTTCTAGCCTTAAGTAATCTTCCAAAAATACCCTTATGTACCATATAACATCAACACTTTAATTCCATCAATTCATGAATTAATCCCCCTAAACTTGACATAATAATTAACTCCAATTAAAATGATTTATGTAACAATACTACAAAATTTATTCAAATCATGCTTACTAAAATAAAAAAATTTGGGGCCTAACAGTAACAACTTCAATAGGGTATACAATAGTTCCAACATGAGATAAAATTGAGCATACAGAACATGGAACGCGAAATGGATGAGATGGTAGAGAGGATCAACCTCCTAGAATCACAAAGTGAAGATGATCAACCATTTCAACTTGAGGTATACCCTATGGATGTTAGCGCAGAGGCCTTACAAAGTGATGAGAAGCTTGAGAATCTGAAGAATCTTGAGTGTAACACTCAAGGAATTGCTTGTGAAGAAGAAGAAGTAGAGAAAGATCTCCAAGTGGAGAAGGATACATCTTTTAGCTCAGAGGTAAATACTAAGTTCCAATTTGTTGTTAATGTTAGCTCAATACTTAATGATTTTGATGATGACCTTTCAAATTGGATTTATTTCCTTCTATTGCTAATGGTTTAATTCTCCAAAGGAAATAAAATCATATGATAAATGCTTCCTTTCTTGTAGAAACCTTTCTTATGAACTTACTTGATTTATTAGAAATGATTCCACAATATCTAGAAGGATCTTACAAATCATAATCAGCTCCATTATATGATCATTTGTCTTAACATCTGGATACTGAAAGATTTTATCAAATATTGTATTGAAGATTCAAAGTCAATTCAAGATATAAAAGAAGCAATGACTAGTTTGAAGATGTCTATTTAAAGAAGAGCCACTGCATTTTACAAACGAGAGGATAGAAGCCAGAATCTTTGAAATACTTCAGAAGAATTAATATTCCCAAAAATCATATCTTGATCAAAATCTCTTGTGCCTTAGAAAATGACAATTCTTTTTGTGAGAGATAATTAAAGCTCATATGGAGTAAATTACTTCATCATTTGTTGAGAGCTTATAGAGGCTAGCAAAATACTACTAGTGTGAAAGGTTGGAGAACCTTAAAAAATATGTACTCGTGCGTTTATAGAGGCTTGATAAATACTACTAGTGTGGAAGGTTGGAGAACCTTGAAAAATATGTACTCGTGAGCTTGAAAAGGCTCATCAAATTACTACTTGGATTTTTATAGTGAAACACTCAAATTGGATACCTAGGGACTAGACGTAGGCTTAAGTTGTAAGCCGAACTAGTATAAATCGACTGCATTCTTCTCTCTCTTCTCTTAACTTTTATATTTTGGCATTATATTGTGTGTGTTCATTTCAGCAAGAGGCTCCTTCAATATTATAATAGGCTCCTTCTGTTTTCAACTTGCAAGAGGATCTTTTCATTTTAACATGCGCCTTCTGTTTTAAATTGTTTAAACTGGATTTATCCTTTAGCAGGCTCATATCATTTAATAGGCTTCTATCACTTAACAAGCTCTTATTGCTTAAACAAGGTCCTATCACATAATAGGCTCCTCTTGCTTTGCAGGCTCCTATTGTTGTTTTAAACTTCGATAGGCCCCTGTCGTTTTATTCAAATTAAAAGTATCTCTTGCATATGTTTGCTTTAACAGTTAAGACTGACTTTGACCTTTATCTAGTAGTTTAGAGAAATTAAACAAGGTGAAGAGTCATTCGAAATATTTCTCAGGATTGTGGACTCAGTAGAGATTAAGATTCTAAAGATAGGGAATGTGCTGAATATGACAGATTATCAACCAAGATCGTATCCTAAACAACCTCACGTGGAAATGGCTTAAATTATGACATCAGAAGATTATAATTTTGTCATATGACGAGAAAACATAGAGTCGAGCTAGCGACACTAAACAAAGGTGTTTTTGGGAGGCAACCCAAGGGACATAAATTTCTTTTCCTTTATATTTTTACACTAGTTAGAATATGCATGTGTGTTTCTATATTGGTTCGTTTTTGGTTTATTTTAAGTTTTCAATCAAAATGAGAGAGAGAATAAAACAAACAATCAAATATTTTCTAATTTTTCTAGTGCCTCTAGGATTATATAGTCATGATTAGAGAATGAATTGACTAGAGAATTTTGTGGCAACTTTGGCATATACTTTTGGTCTTGTGATTAGTCAATATGCATTCTCTTTAGAAGAGTAGTGACTAGTGGTAGACAAAGTCAGTGAGATTTTGAGCCTTTATAGACTAACACATCCTTATCAGTCTCATTGTCTTTGTTTATGTGTGACCTTCATGATATGTATATCCTAACTTTGCTTTGATTTTTTATTCAAGACCACATTTTTAGCACATGCATTAACATGAAAATGATGAGGCATTCTTTTCTTTTCCGAACTGCATTAGTCAAATAGTTTACCCATTATATGATTTTCCTTTTAATATGCCCCCTTGAGCTTTATTTTCCTTTTCTTTGTGTACTAACCACATTTCATGCTTAAAACCTAACCAAATGTCCTTCCCAAACCTTAAAGCTAGTGGAAAATTTGTTGATTGTTGAGTTTGTGGATGTAAAAAAGTATAAATGTGGGGGTGATATACATGTGGGTTGTTTATAATATTGGGATGCTATTTTATGACTTATCATTGAAATTCCCTTGTTGATGTAATTTCTTCAATGTTTATATGAAAAAAAGAGGGAAAGAAAGAAAGAAAAAAGAAAGAAAAAAGAAAAAGAAAGAAAGAAAAAATGTTTAAATAAATTTATCAAGGAGGAAGTGCATATGTATTGACAAGTCATTTATGATTAATCTTTCCTCCTAAAGTTGTATTGAACGGGTTACTTGAGTATGTTGGATATGAGGTGGATGTTGCTTTCAATGGTCATTCCTTATGGTTACAAAGTCTTGTTTATGATCAACTTTTGTGAGTGATTTATGCTTCATGTGATTTGTATATGAAAGCTCGAGTTTGAGTTGTGAAACATCGTTGTTGCATTTATTATAGCTGATAGTACCTAGTTTTGAATGAATGTTAAGTTATGCACTTGATATCACATTGAGTGCTGCTTTTGTTTCACTAGCTTTAATGGCTTTCATGCTACTTAACCTAAATATATCTCACCTTACCTTTGCCCACATTATAACCTTGAAAAGTCCTTTAATTCATGATTTTGTATATAAACCTTAGTGGTGGAGAAATGAAATGATATGCAAAGTTGTGGAATATCTTGATTGTGAATGATGTTGAGTGTACCCGAGAATATATCTTCTTTAAATATATTTTCCAAGTCTACCATTAGATTTCTCTGTTTTTGAAGGTATTGAATGTTGATTGATCATGAGTAGAAGCGTTGAATGTTAAATTCTTATTATGAATTTTGAAAGTCATTCATCTTTTCTTATGATTGTGTATTCTTGGAACATATGGGAAATGAATAAATTCTTTTGAGTCTGTGATCATAATTTTGATGTTTTTCCAGGACGATCAAAAACTAAGTGTGGGGGAAATTGATATGTGCTCAATTGATTGTATAATTATTCCAAACACTTCGCTATTAATGACATGAAATTGTTTAAGATACTCACTATGACTCATATGTGATTTTAGGCACAATTCAGAAGCAAAGGAGTTAAAGTGAGTCGAAAGCACTATATTTGGATCATTTTTCGAAGATTCATATCCATTTGTCTTCATGGAATAAGAATGAGGAAGATTATAGAAAATAAAGACAAGAAGAAGATAAGAAAATGAAAACGCAAAGAAGAAGATTGCATTGTAACTCACGGCCATACTAGAAAAATTGCATAGCGGCGAGCCTCACTCACGGCTGTGACAGCCACCTGCTTACACCTATGCTATAGTGTGTCACATGTGTGATACACTCTCACACCCGTGACACACATCTCATAGGCGTGAGATATTATCTAGGTGTCCCTTTTGTTTTAACCTAGTTTTTAATATAAATCAAGGGACATGTGACGACAAAAGTATAAAATGTTTTGAGTGTCTTCGGCTGGGAGAGTCAATAGGGAGCTTTTAGGACAGTGAAGAGGGCAAACCTCTCATCCTTTGGAGACCCTGTTGGACATTCTAAGCTGGTTCGGAGGTGACATCAATGTCAAAAAACCCAGTTAAGCATTTTTTTCATTGTTTGTTATTCTTTCTATTAGGGATTGATTATGTTATCCTATGTTTAATGTTTAGGTGTTATGTGAGAATGATTGAATGCTCTATTTGATTATTTTTATGTAAATCCATTGCTAGAATTTCAATATAATCCAAAATTGTTATGTTGAGATTCATTTGTGGTGACTAATAGTTTTTAATCATTAGGGATAACATAATCTAGGTTAAATGACCCAAGTGTATATAGTTGTTGTTTAGATTGGTCTATTTTCCTAATTCGTTATGCGACTGTCTAATTAAATCTAGAGATTATATCCTAGGTTGTTCGATAGTTAGGTTTAATTAATGAGCGTCTCTTAATTAAACATGACCTAAGGGAAAACTAAGGTTAACAAAGCTTGTTGTTAATCTATACTTATTGTTCAAGGAGAGGTATAAAGATAATAATTCAATGAAATATGTTTAACTGGGTGTAGGTTGAGATCAAACCAAAGAATCGGATCCTTAACGAATTCATCATTTTTATCATCTTTAGAATGTTTTCTGTAATTTGCTTTTGTTAGTTTAGTTTCATTTTATTTTTGTATTTGAAACAAACCAAACCCCCCCCCCCCCAATAACCTAAACACTGATTGATTTCCTTTCAAAAGCTTTATACACACTCTCTATGGGATCGACCTAGACTCACCACTGCTATAGTAGTAGGTCTAGTTTATTTTATGTAGCATTACGACGCACTACTATCATTCTTCTTTTAATGAATGCTTAAAGAATCTTGTTCTTATCTTAGAAAGGTGTATTGCAACAAACTTGTACCTAATTGGGAAAAATACCATTTTATGGTAAATCATGGTACAGTTTTAGGGAATGTTATATCTGTTAGGGGTATAGAATTCGATAAGTCTAAAATTGATCTCATTTCTACCTTACCTTACCCCTCAAATGTGCAAGATTTTTACTGCAGATTCATTAAGGATTTCTCGAAGATAACCTTACCTTTATGCAAGTTGTTGCAACAAGATGTGTTTTTTTAGTTTGATGAAAAATGCGAGGCTTTTAACAAACTCAAGAAGCTCTTAACATCCCCACAAATAATTAAACTTTAAATTGTAGCCTTCCCTTCAAGATCATAAGTGATGCGAGCTATTACACAATGGGGGTAGTTCTAGGACAAAAAGTGGGCAAAGCTGTATATGCCATCTATTATACTTCATAGACTCTGGGTATAACTCAATTAAATTATTCTACAATTGAAAACAAACTTTTGTTTATGGTTTTTGCTTTAGATAAATTTCGATCATATTTTCTAGATGTTAAGGTTACTGTTTATTCTAATCAAGTAGCTTTGAGGTACTTGCTTACAAAGAAATAAGCAAATTTGAGGTTGATTAAATGGATGCTCCTCCTTCGAGATTTCGATTTGGAAATAAGAGATAAGAAGGGGGTTGAAAATGTAACTGTTGATCACCTCAGTCACTTGATTAGAAATGAAGATGATATCCCTCTAAGAAAAATATTTCCAAATGAACAACTATTTTTACTGATTTGTCACCTCTATGGTATGCAGATATCATGAATTTTTTAGTTACTAGCAAATTACTTGTTGATTTCTTAAAGGATAAAAGGGATAAATTTAAAAATGAAGCCAAGTGCTTTGTTTGGGATGATAAGTATCTATGGAAGCACTGTGCATATCAAATCATAAAAAGGTGTGTGCCTGAGAGCGAGATGCCTTTAATCTTAGACTTTTTCCATTCATATGCACGTGGAGGAAACTTTGGGGTAAAAAGGACTGCCTATAAAGTTTTGGAGAGTGGTTTTTACCAGCCCCCATAGTTCAATGATGCGTATATCTTTTGCAAGTCATGTGATAGGTGCTAAAGGTTAGGTAACTTGTCCTATAAAAATCAAATGTAACAAACTCCCATCCTTTTCTGTGAAAATTTTGATGCTTGGGGTATTGATTTTATGGGACCTTTTCATCCGAATTTTGGTTTTAATTGTATATTGCTTATAGTAGATTATGTTTTCAAGTGAGTGGAAGTTAAAGCCACCAAAACTAATGACGCTAAAGTTGTTGTAATTTTTGTCAAATCTAGCATCCTTTCTAGGTTTGAGATGCCAAAGGCAATCATAAGTGACAAAATAATTTCTGCAATAGGGTGATGGAAACATTGTGCACAAGGTTTAACTCCTACCATCCTTTGACCAGTGGCCAAGCGAAGGTGTCCAGTTGAGAAATTAAGTCAATCCTGGATAAAAAAGTTGAGACTAATAGAAAGGATTGGAGCATAAGGCTTGAAGATGCATTATGAGCTTATAGGACGACTTATAAGACACCAATTAAGATGTCTGCATGTAGACTGGTGTTTTGAAAGTCATGTCATATTCTAGTGGAGTTGCAACATAAGGCATATTGGGCCATAAAATGATGCAATGTGAATTTTGATGACTAGGAGCAATGTTTTAAAAACCAAACCGAACATCGAACCGGTCAAGTAAAAGGTTTAAAGTTAAAATGTTCAACCAGTATTAAAACGCTATAAAATCGATTTATAATAAATAAAAAGTAAAAATTACAAGAAAAAGTAAAATATAGTATAAAATAAAATACTTTAATGAAATAAAAATGCATTAATAATGTCTATTGATGTGTAATAAACTAATAATAAATCTAATAATTTAAACTAAGAATGAATATAAAATAAAATTTAAAATAATAATAAGAATAAATATTATATTATCATTTATTTAAGGACTAATAAAAGTTGAAATTTTTTAAAGAAAGTGATAAAAAAGACTCTAACTTTATTTTAACCTTTTCTAATATCCTTTAAACATAATTATTTATAGTTTAAATATTATATTTTAACACATTCTTATATTATCTTAAAAAAAGTTACTTATATATATTAATTAATAATTCAATTTATTAAACAAATTTATAATAAAAATGATAATTAGTTTTTAACAATAATAATTTAAAATTTTTTAATTAAAGTATAAAGAGATAAATAAAGAACCTAAATTTTGATAAATACAATTTATTAGTGAGATTAAATAAATAAAATTAGTAATTTATTTTTAAAAAATAATAAATTTTAATTAAAATTTTTAATTAAAATATAAAGAAATAAATAAAAATATAATTTATTAATTAAATTGCATAAAAGAATTTGAAAAAGTGAAAACTTTGGCACAAACAATTTGCAACTCTAAAAGAAAAGAACAACTTCAATTAATGCACTCCGTGCATTGTGAAGCATTAATTGCATTATGAAGCAATTAATGCAAGTTCAAAGTATTTATGGGTTTGTATGTATAATTTGTTGGTAGACCCACATTTTGACAGATTTTCAAACTACTTTACGAGTCTTCCGAGAACTGTTTGATTTTTTATAAGAGGTTATAAACTTAAACCAAATTAGAAATTAGGCTGGTTTATATTTATTACGATTAAACCGGCCTGTAGCACCCCACTCTCTTAGTGTATATTCTCGTACATGCCGTCAGTATTCGAGAACATATTCTACAAGGGTGGCATGCTAGGATAGTCAGTCAATCATACTCATTAAAAAAATTTCACGCATCACACGCATATTTAGGAAAACCAATAATCAATAATGGCCCATTTTACTCATAAACATTTCCAATCACCAGTGTTACAAATAATATACATATCATCATAATTTCAGTAATTATTTGGGCCTATTACAAGTACAAAATACTTTCAATCAAAATGTCATTTCATTTCTGAGTCATTCACATTTTCATTGTACAGTACTTATGAATACACACTTTAATACATAAATAATGAAATACATATGTAGACTCGAACTGATCCCAACCTCTATCTCTTATTCGAATGCAGTGACTATACTCCAATTTTTCAAACTGGAGATTTCTTTTGAGTCTGAAAGACAACGTTGCAATTTTAGTGAGTTTTGCGAACTCAGTAAGTGGATCATCCTCGATGGCTCACTCATATCACATAACACAACAATTCATATAATCACATAATTCACATCACTTCATTAATTCATCATGTAGAATCAATTAACACCTTATTCATTTATTTCACATTTCACATTCAGAGCATTCAAACAGTTCATTTCGATCATTTAAAACATACATATCAATTATATATGCAATGCTCGTGAGACTCACTTTCAATTGTGATAGTTGTGATCGAGTGCCTGTAACTGTCTCGTATCCATTGTGGATATCGAGCTCCTTAATAACTGCCCCTTATCCGTTGGGGATACAGGGCTCATTATACATAGTGAGTCTTTGGCTCTTAATCACTTTCTAAGCTTTAAGCTCTTTTTTGGTGGCTACTCCGGTCATAACAGCCTTTATCTATTCATGCATTCATGTAGTGGAATGCCTCACATTCACATAGATTCAATCAATCATTTGTGTTCAATTTACACCTTCACATTCACATTTTTCATCGGATTGATGTCTGGTATTCAACAATAATGTTGAGAATCACTTATTCTGTCAAATTCATATACAATGAGCACCTGCAATAATTTTCATAAATCAAACGCCTCAGATATTCAATGTCTGGAATCAACACATTCGCTTCACATAATAATTCATTATAGAAATTTAAATAGAACAATTATTTAAAGTAAGACCATCTCGATCGACCCACAGTACGCTCCAGATTAGCATTTGCTTCTAAGATCCAGAAACGTCCGGGCACTGACATTCAATCCTGTGTATCAACTTTATGCAATACATAATGTACACACATTACTAATTGTACAATCACATAAACATTCAATTATACACATATGTATATGTGTAATGTATAATGCATGCTCAATTTGACTATTTTGGGTATGTTTCTTTAATCACATCACTTAATCATTAACAATATCATTTATGTATGTCAAGCTTATACTTAAGTTTATAGCTCAAAGAACTTAGTTATTCTAATATCACCAATCATATATCTATCATATATAAGCTCTCTAATCTTTTTTTTCTAGTATTTTATGATCAGATAATTTCCAATGTCTCATTCACCTTTACTTAATACACATTTCTCAACTTCTTTGAATCACATTTGCCATATAAGATCACTTTCGTTTCTATAACATTTCTAATTTTCCAGAGTTGAATGTAGGAATGTCGATAGGTCGGGACAGCCCAGGCCATTTTTTAAGCTAAAATCTTCCAAAACGACGTCATTTTGAAAATAACAGGCAGGCAGGGCTGACTTGTGGCCCTCCCATGGCCTGGTCAGCTAAGACCAAAGCGGCAGGTTGGGCGGACCAGGCCGATTTTGCCGTCCCTATTTGAATGCTTGATGTATATCCATCCATTCTTAAGTTATATCCTCTATCATCACTCTAAACATATTACTCATTTAATCTCTTATTTCCTCATCAAACTAAGTACATTTCAAGCTCTATTCAAGCCTAAATGCATTATAGGAAAGCATTGATTAGTCAATAATTTATATATATGATTTTGGGACAAAGGGCATAACTTTCGTTGTGGATTTTGGATTAAATTCATTCAAGTACGCTTTCGAAGAGGACTCCGAATTCTATAACTTCTGTGAAGATTCTAAGGAGAGATTTTACCGTATAAAGGATCAAAATCTCACATTTCTGTGGATGTCCAATGTATGTCTACCCAGCAAACTGATGTCCCTCCAAATGTACATGAGGGAAGCTAGGTAGTTAGAAAACCTGAGAATGTCCGCCCAGCAGATATGAAGTCTGGCCAACAGACATCTAAGAGGCATATTCCAGGTTTTTAACCACTACAAGTTACATCTATCATCTCTTATGCTTAGTCTATCATTTCTAACTGAATTCCGTATCTTTTCTACTTCATTCTCACCTCCATTTCAACACAACATCATTCACAAACAAATCAAAATCTATAATTGATCATAATCACCAAAAATAGAGCATATACATATACATATACATATTCACCATCAATTTTCTGCACATTTTCAACTTCATTTTCACCTTCATTTCATCTCTAACTTATCATTCTAATTCACCTCATTTCAAGACACTACTTTAGCCCTTTCTTTAACCTCAAGATTATTCTAGTTCATCCATATAACAACTACCCAAAAATTCATATGATTAAGCATTAAAAACATAACATGAGCATATCATCTCTTCATGAAATTTTTGCACCCTTTTTACATCATCATAATGATCTTTTCTATCTAAAAAATCATCTCAACAATAACTTATGAAATATTGATCATCAAATATACAAAAGCAAGACATGAACATACCCAAGTTTCTCATTCAAGTTTCAGCAAATATACATCCTCATTTTATGATCATTTAACTTCTAACTATCAACATACATGTCTCATTCAACAAATCATGAAGAGTAATATGTTACTTACTTGTTTAACCTTCAAGATCTTCAAAACACACTTAGCCCTATCTTCCTAACTTCATACGAACATCATCATTTATGAAGGAGAGATTAGGTTTTTAATGACAAATGAAGAAGATGAAACAGTCTTGAAGAAACAAGTGAAGGAGTTTGACAAAATCAAAGATCATAAGGGTTGTAAGAAGAGAGTGTCGTGAGAAGTAGAGGAAGATAAAGAAAATGAGAGTGCTTGTGAAAAAAAATGAAAGACAACGAAGATGTCTTTCAATTGGGCATAAAATCGTGGATGGGTGAGTGGCATGGCAAGTGACACTTGTCACTTGCCACATGTCACCACCTTATGGTCCCCAATTGGTCATTTTATTAACTAGTCCATTTGTCCTACAATTTCTAATCCAATTGTCTCCCAATTTTCAATAATACTTGTCATTAAATCCTAATGTCACTTATCAAAATTTCTACTACCATTTGACACTTTTTTCTACTACCATTTATTATTTGTCTTGCCACTTGGCATTTTTCCTAGTCTAAAAATACCCTTAATTCTAGAAATTTCTCAACTTAACAAATAATTTCCTACACCAATTAGCATTTATTAACTAGAATTCAAAACCTAATAATTATAATCCACATCATAATCACATTAAAATCATTTATACCTAGAAAATGTCAAATGACTGCATGAATAGTCATTGTAATGTGTGCGAAAATTCAAAGTCACGTGTGTGTATGCTAATATTATTCATGAGTATGAAATGCATTTTTCTAATCTTTCATTGCTATTTCCCATTCACAGAAATCTAGGGTTCTAACCCTTAGTATGGAAACAAGATGTTACACAGCCAGTTCGGTCCAGTTTTAAAAACATTGCATAGGAGTGCATAGAAAATTGCAAATGTAAGAGTTAGAGGAGATACGGAATGACTCCTATCAGAATGCAATGATATATAAGGAAAAGATCAAGGCTTTTCATTACAAGATGATCTTGAGGAAAAGCTTTGTTGTGGGTCAGAAAGTGCTTCTCTATCACTCTAGACTCAAATTATTCCCAAATAAGTTGCATTCTTATTGGGTTGGTCGGTTCGTGGTATCTCTTGTCTTTCCTTTTGGTGCAGTAGAGATACGGAGTTTGAAAAGAGAAAAGAAATTCAAAGTGAATAATCATCACCTAAAGCCATCTATGAAGGCTTCCAAATAGAGAATGTGGAATTGGTGATGCTTCAAGACACAAATGACATCACTTGATAAGGACAACATGGAGTCCAGCTAACTACATAAAACAAAGGCACTACTTGAGAGGCAACCTAAGGGAAGTTTGTTCCTTTTCATGTACATTCTAACATTTGTTGTTTTTTTGTTACTCCATTTCTTACATTTGATATTACATTGGGGACAATGTAAGTTTTAAGTATGGGGGTGAGGATCTTAGTTATCATGCACATTGTTAAGTTTGTTTTTTGCTTATGTGTTTTTAAAACATCAAACAAGCAAATAAACAATTTCTCTTTTTCTATTGCTTTTAAGACTATATCGTCATAATTAGAGAGTGAATTAACTAGAAAAATTCATGGAAACCTGAGCATGTATTTTTACTCTTCTGATTGGTCAATATACATTATCTTTAGAAAAGTAGTGACTAGTGGGTAGACAAAAGCCAGTGAGATTTTAAGCTTTTACAGACTGACACATCCTTATCAGTCCCATTGTTTTTGTTTATGTTTGACATTCATGACATGTACATCCTAACTTTTCTTTGATTTTCTATTTGAGACCACATTTTTATAATATTCATTAACATGAAAATTGTAGTACCCTACTCCCGCAAGACCCGAACCTGACATCATTGGGTGATATCCGAGTCCGTGACCCGCAAGGGTGGCGTGCTAGAGCACTCAATCATTTCCAGAATCAGTATAACTTGTTTCATTTTGAAACAACGACAAATATATGTGGAAACAATAACCACTTTGGGGCCCACTTTCATTCATAAACATTTCCATTCAACACAAAATATTTACAATTT
>JAOTAY010000190.1:18503783-18527342 GCA_025629805.1 Erythroxylum baracoense
CATAATTTGATGATAAATGTGTTTTGAATGAGCATTTGCATGTAAGTGAAAATGTGATTCTCAACTTAATGTTGAATGCCGAACTAAGGTCCGATGATATAGGAATGTGACTAAATGGGAGCATGCAAATGTTATTGATGCATTTCATTTCATGAATGCATGAAATATAATAGCAGTTATGACCAGAGTAGCCGTCGATCAGAGCTTAAAGCTCAACGAGTGAAAAAGAGCCTCAAGCTCAAAAGTTATTCAGAGCCTCAAGCTTAACGTTTAATGAGGTCTATATGAGACAGTTATCAATGAGCCCTATATGGGAAAGTTTAGGCACTCGGTCACAACAAATAATAAAAAGAAAGTGGGTCTTATACACACTACATATGCATAATATGTCTGATTAAATTATATTGATTGTGAAATGTGAAATGTTGTGAATGTGATTTATGTGTTATATGACTGGGTAAGCCATCGATGATGGTCACTCATTGAGTTCGCAAAATTCACCCAAAATTTCCAAATATTTTTCAGAGCTTAGAAGAATACCCCGTTAGGCAAACGAGAGTATACCTATTACATGCAAGTGAGAGATAGAGGTCGGGATCAATTGGCGTCTGCATAATTATTTTTATTTAATTTTTTTGTATGAAAGAATGTATTCTGAGATTTTTGTATCATGTTTATTGATCAAATCTATTTTGTAATAACTTTCCAAAATGGAAAGGGTTGTAAATGAAATTGATTTTGAGTGCAATTATTATATATGTGATTGAAAAAGTTTATGATCGAAACGGGCCCAAATTGATTATTGATTTTCAGCAAAAGTGTACATTGTTTTAAAAAGAAAAAAAAAATTCTACCGATTTTTGAATGATGAGTGCTCTAGCATGCCACCCTCGCGGGGCAAGTTCTCGAACATCACACAGGATATAGGGTACGAGTCCTGAGAGGGGGGTGTTACAGTATAGAGGTAGTTGAGTAATCAAGATAAGATTCATCACCCTAAAGTACTTAGGGAGAATGTTCTGTTATTCTCGATTAGTATTGATTTAGGAAATCCTTGGCCAATGTAGAATGACATTTTGTAAATAGTTTACAAATGTCATTAATTGAATCAATAGCTAATAGCAGAGAACTAATATGATTGGACTCAAAATAGAGCAAACACCAATTGTATGCTCTATGTCTAATCGGAATATTGTATGATGAAGGGATTGAATTATACAAAAAAATCACGCACAGAAACAAAGCCACTTTGACATTCTAAAATATTTGGGTGGTGAAGATATGTTGCTAGATGTCAATCTTAATCTATGATTATAAATTACTTAATTGGAGAATTAAAGATAAATTAAAATGAGTTTTAATTTATCTACTTCTAGTTATGAATTATAATTACAATCCTAATGGGTCTCGTATAAAGAACATATTGAAGAAGCAAAGATATTTTAATCAAATTGGACTTGACTGTAAAGTTTGAGAAACTTTATAATTAAATATGAGATATTTTTTTAGAGATTTGCTACATTTTTAATCTGTAATGTACATTCATTTATGTAGCTTCCAAATGTTACGATCTCCAAGCTGATGAAAAGATGATTGAAGTAGTAAGAAAAGGCATCTTTGGTGATGATTTAAGCATTTTTGGGAAATTATTACACTTTACAAACCTAGGGGATCTTCATCCTTGTATTGGGCAAACAGTGAGAGTGAAGATCATAGAACTTTGTCCGAGCTGTAAGGAAAGTCAACGTGACATTGACCTTTCAGAGGAGGCTTTTATGGTTATAGCAAATCCTCACGATAGATTAATAGAGATTGATTACCAATAATACGTCTAAAACTATAACAAAATTATTATAATATGGAAATTAGTGATGAAAATATGAATTC
The DNA here is from genome assembly GCA_025629805.1 of Erythroxylum baracoense. Taxonomy (NCBI): domain Eukaryota; kingdom Viridiplantae; phylum Streptophyta; class Magnoliopsida; order Malpighiales; family Erythroxylaceae; genus Erythroxylum; species Erythroxylum baracoense. Next base: position 18,505,671 of record JAOTAY010000190.1, read on the forward strand.
TTAAGAGCCGTTCACTTCTAAATTATAAAGTTTACTCGTAATGCTAGGAACTATATATAGACATTCTAGATTACAAAGTTCAGTCAGTGATAATGGTAAGTGTTATATGAATCTTTGGGTTTGGTGTCTTTTATTGGAAGTTGTATTATATTTAATTATGTAGTCATGCTTATATGGTTATTTAGGAGGGTTTAATTATATCATTTGGGAGAGGGATATACATTTCGTGTATCATAGTTGAATAAAAATTCGTTGACTTTGCCTTTTCATATGGATATCAACTTTTTTTCTTATTATTTTCAGGCCTTGAAATAATGCATAAAAAATGGATCACAAAAAATTTCACTCCTTTCTTGTAATGTTTCTTGTTTTATGCAATAAAAGATAACTATATGATCAAGTTGCAATAAAAAGTAATAAATTGTTGTCAACACCATAGTTAAATCATATTTAATTAGTATCATTTATGTTCTTGCTAATCAAATCATTCTAACAATATAATTTTATTACTTTGCTATTTGATTTGTTAAAATTTTTATTACTGAAGTGCTTTATTAGATCTCGTAATCTTATGAAGTAGATAAAGAGTATCTCCAACATTAAATCAACAATAATTCATGGATCTACTCCATTCATAATAATATTATGAATTTTAGTTTAAATTTCATCGTTCTCCATTTCCTCAAACTCCAGTTTGATTTTCATTTTTGTGGAGAAAAAGAGTAATTATTAGCATAGAGAAGTGTAAGAAACTCAACATGTCAACGGTGAAATTGGTACAACAATCTTACTCTTTCATGTTTTTATTAATTTTTGCTATTATAGCAAATTAAGGAAATAAAAAAACAGTAAATTTAACCTTTTAGCTTAAATGTGTCTGCCTACGATCCCAACTTTTTCTAATTCCATTTTTAAATACTATTTCTTTATTCCGATAAAATTTACGATATTAAGATATGTAAATTTTTATTGTAATCTTTTTTTCCTCTAGCCCCAATAAGAGCTCCTATCTTCATCAGACACAAGTAGAGCTCTGATTATTGGAGTACTCCACCCCAGCCTGTTAAATTGGGGATAGTATAAAACCTAAGAATAATTAATTTAATTTAAATAATCATCAAATTTCATAGATAACAACTAAAACCAAACTAAAAGAGAACTCCCACAAATAGTAAACATAGAGGATTGTTGATCAATGTAACTTTTGTTGATTCTTTGGGATTAAGATCAAACTGGTTGTTGAAATTTTAATTTTTGAATTTTTGAATAAGTCAATGATAAGACTAGATTCTAGTTTGTTTAGATTTAATCTTTGAGTTTAATTTTTGAATTTGTAAGTTTTTTAGTAGAATTTATGAGATTTTTGTTGAGAATGGTGTATAAATTCAATGCTTTTGAATGAATAAAATATGAATTCAATTCTCAATATTTTTCCTCTTTAGTTTTTATGTTGTTTAAGCTTATAAGTGGTATCAGAGCCCTCTTCTTCTTAAGGTACTGGTGTGAGTGATAGAATCCCTATGGGAGTGAGTGAGTGAAACGTGAGACTCCCTAAGTGATTGAGTGATGTGAGTTTTTCCTCTACTAAAGCAAACACACTATCTCCAAGCCAATAAGCCAATGATGACTGGAAACAATATCCTATCAACTCCTCCTGTCTTCATAGGAGAAAATTATCAAATTTGAGTTGTCAAGATGAAAACTTATATGAGAGGTCATGGTTTTTGGCAATGGGTTGAAGAAGAATGGTAAGTAATGCCCTTGGGAAACAACCTAATGCTCAATCAAATTAGACTCCATGAAGAAGAAAAAGCTAAAGTTCCAAGAGGTTTATCTTTGTTGCATGTTGCTGTCTCAAACACAATTTCACAAGAATTATGGCTTGTGAATTAACTAAGCAAATTTAGGACACACTGAAAGACCTATATCAAGGTAATGAGAGAACTAGATGGATAGAGGTGTTCAATCTCAAAAGAGAATTTGAGATTCTCACGACTAAAGAAAAGGATTCCATCAAAGAATATTCTGATCAGCTGATGAACATGGTGAATAAGATCATATTGATGGGAAAAGTGCTACCCGATAAAAGGATCGTTGAAAAGGTGCTGGTGAGTTTGCCTGAAAGGTTTGAGGCAAAATTTTCCTCTCTTAAAAACTCAAGGGATATAAACCAAATGTCTCTGCCAAAATTAATCAGTGGTCTTCAAGCTCGAGAGCAAAGAAGAACAATAAGAAAAAGAAGGGAAATTGAAGGAGCCTTGCCAGGTAAAGAAAAGGATGCTCAACACAACAACAAATGCAAGCAGTCGTCAAATAAGAAGCAAAATGAAGGTGACAATGATAAAGGAGGATCAAAGAATGCCAAATATCAACCTTGTCAACACTGCAAAAAGACATCACACATTGGCATTGTTGGTTTAAGACAAACGTGAGATGTAATGGCTATAACCAAATGGGACATGTAGAAAAGGTGTGCAAAAAACAAGCAGCAAGGAGGCCAGCAAGCTCAAATTACTAACCAACTACAAGAGGAGCGACTACTTACTGCAACCTATTCTGCCTCCAGTGAAGCTTGGCTTATTGATAGTGGTTGTACCAATCACATGACTTATAACAAGTCAATGTTCAAGGAACTTGATAATTCATGTGCTTCCAAAGTTAAAATCGAGAATGGAGATTTCATTGAGGTTAGAGGAAAAGGGAATGTTGCCATCAACATTTATTCAGGTATCAAAATCATTACTGATGTTTTATTTGTACCTGAAATTGATCAAAATTTATTAAATGTTGGGCAACTCTTAGAAAATGATTTCTTTGTTATTTTCAAAAATAAATCCTGCACAATTTATGATCCTATTGGAAGTAAATTATTCTCAGTTAAGATAAAGAAAAAAAGTTTTCCATTAGATATTGGGTAAGTTGTCTTTTTTGCATATGCTAGCCTTGATGAACAATATCAGCTTTAGCATAAGAGACTGGGACATTTTCCTTATTCTGGTCTTGCATTTATGGTTAGAATGAAGTTAATGAAGGATCTGCTACTGTTGAAGAAGGATATGGGATTTTTTCAAATTTGTCAATTGGGAAAGCAATCAAGATTGCCATTTCCACGTGACACAGTTTGGAGAGCTACAAAAGGGCTTCAATTTGTTCATACAGATGTTTGTGACCTAATGAGAACTCAATCCTTGAATAGCAGCAGGTATTATATTGCATTCGTTGATGATTTTAGCAAAATGTAGGGGTTTATTTTTTGAAAAAAAAGTCAAAGGTTCCTAATGTATTTTGGAACTTCAAATACTAGAATGAGAATCCAAGTGGTTTCAAAATAAAAATACTCAGATATGATAATGGAACTGAGTATACTTCTAACATGTTCAATAAGTTTTGTGAAGATGTAGGTATTGAACATCAACTCATAGCAACATACACATCACAACAGAATGGGGTGTGTGAGAGAAAAAACAAAACGTTAATGGAGATGGCCATGTGTTTGTTACTAGAAAAAAAACTCCCTAAAAAGTTGTGGGCTGAGATTGTCAATACTGTAGTTTATTTGCTCAATAGGTTACCAACAAAAATCTTGAAGAGCAAAATTGCATTGAAATATTGTATGGATATAAACTTTTAGTTCAAAATTTGAAGGTGTCTAGCTGCATCTGCTACACTCACATTCCTGATGTGAAGAGGGACGAGCTGGATCAGAAAGTTGAAGTTGGTGTTTTCATTGGGTACAACTGCATCACCAAAGGTTACAGAGTGTATCAACCTATAAATAACAAGGTGATTACAAGCAGAGATATCAAGTTTGATGAATCTGCAACATGGAATTGGGATATGTCAACAATGAAGATTGGTGAGTGCAAGGAAGCTATTCCTAAAGCAATGGAAGATGAAGTTTTAGATGAATCTATTGATGATACTCCAGTTAAAGGTACCAAATTATTATCTAAAATTTATCAAAATTATAACGTTGCTTTAGTTGAGCCTACAGGTTATGAAGAGGCTGCTAAAGATTAAAATGGGTTAGAGCGATGGAAGAGGAGATAAAAATGATTGCAAAAAATCAGACTTGGATCCTTATGGATAAGCCAACTCATTAGAAGCCTATTAGGTTGAAATGGGTGTTTAAAATCAAGCTAAATATTGATGGCTCCATCAATAAGCATAAAGCTAGACTGGTGGTAAAGGGTTATGCATCACAATCTAGTGTGGATTTCTTAAAGACGTTTGCACCAATGGCCATATTAGCTACCATCAGATTGTTGTTGGCAATTGTAGCTTAAGAAAAGTGGAAAGTTCACCAACTTGATGTAAAATCTGCATTTTTGAATGACTACTTAGAGGAGGAGATTTTTGCTGAACAACCACAAGGCTTTGTGCTAAAAGGTGAAGAAGACAAAGTTTATTTACTTAAGAAGGCTTTATATGGCCTAAAATAAGCTCCAAAAGCTTGGTACAGTAGGATAGATGATCTTATGCAAAAGATTGGGTTTGAAAGAAGCTTGAGTGAGACCATTTTATATGTGAAAATTTCTAGTGCTGATATTATAATTATTTCTTTATATGTTGATGATTTATTGGTGACAAGAAGCAATTCTGATATAGTGCAAGAATTTAAAGATCAAATGATGAAGGTCTTGGAGATGACAGATTTAGGAAAAATGTCCTACTTCCTTGGCTTGAAGATTTTGCAGTTTCAACAAAGAATTTTTAGAAGTGCAAATCTATCCGCCCTCCTTTAATGCATAATGTGAAATTAAGAAAGGACGAAGGTTGCGTGAGAGTTGATGAAGGGTTGTATAGAAGTCTCATTGGATGTTTAATGCGTCTCACATAAACAAGACCTGATATCTTGTTTGCCGTAAATTTGCACTCAACATGTATACATTATGCCAATGAGTCACACTTTAAATCTACACAAAGGGTGCTGAGATACATCAGAGGTACTACTAATCATGGAGTTTGGTTTACAAAAACAGAGGAATCAGTCTTATATGACTTTGCAAATAATGATTAGGCTAGTTCATGCGATGATACGAGGAGTACTTCTAGATATTTATTTAGTCTTGGATCAAGTTGTTTTTCATGGAGTTCTAAAAAGCAAGATGTTGTGGCTCAATCTAGAATATGTAGCTGTTGCAGATGCTATGAATCAAGCCTTATGACTAAGGAAAATTCTTCCAGATTTAAAATGTGACCAAAGTGAGGCGAATAAGTTTTTTTTGTTGATAATCAAGCTGCAATTTCCATTTCTAACAATCATGTATTCCATTGCAAGACTAAACACTTCAAGATCAAGTATTATTTTATCAAAGAAGTCCAAAAGGACAACGAAATACATTTAGTTTATAGCAACACAAAGGAACAACTTGTAGGCATCATAACAGAGGGTCTGTAAACAACCAAATTTGAATATTTGTAAATAAAGATGAGAGTTCCGAGAAAAAGTGGGAAGGAGGAGTGTTGATCAATGCAACTTTTATTAATTCTTTGGGATTAAGATCAAGTCAGTTGTTGAAGTTTTAAATTTTGAATTTTTAAATAAGTCAATGATAAGACTAGAGTCTCTTTAGATTTAATCTTTGAGTTTAATTTTTGAATTTGTAAGTTTGTTAGCAGAATTTATGAGATTTTCTATTGAGAGTGGTGTATAAATTCAATGCTTTTGAATGAATTAAATTGCATTCAGTCAATATTTTGCCTCCTTAGTTTTTACGTTGTTTAAGCTTAAAAGGATGCATGTTAGAACTTGAAAACAGCAGCGCCGCTTGATGGCTTTGAATCAAAAACATGAAGTCCAAGATCGTTCTTGTTTATCACTCCCCTTTCAATCCTTGATTGGAAAAACTTTTCCTGATCAAACAAACAAACACATATGACCATGGATTATTAAAATTTTGAGAACATTAATGATGTATCCATTCAGTTATAAATGATGTTTCATTACCTTTAAATTAAGAATGAACTGCGGAACTATACCCTCTTTAACCAGCGCTACAGCACAACCACCCCATCCAGCTCCGGTGAGTCTTGCCCCTAACGCACCATTATCTCGGCAAATATTTACCAACTCTTCCAACTCCGGACAACTAGTTAAAGAACAATAACATAACAGTAATGGACAGTCAGCATGAAAACATTGATAAAATAGGACTTACCAATTCAACATTGTAAAGACCAACTTTTGCTAAAATCCAATAATTAGACATAAATATTCAATTGAAAAATGATCCATGGTGAACCTCATTTACCTGCACTCGTATAGGACACTACAGCTGTGGTGGCTATCGTTCATAAGGTCGCCCAATTTCTTTAGCTTGTCCGCATGACTGCAATGGGATTTATCACCTCAGAAGCGATAATCTAATACTTCCCAAAAATGGTGCTAGGTTTTAGGAAGAATCACCTATGTAATGACTAGTATAGATTTCCTTCCATGACATGAAAAAGCTCATTTGTCCTGCAACTGTATACGAGAACACAAAATGTTTAGGCCAAACCTCAAATTTGATGGTACAGTGTCCTTAAAGGCGTATACCCGCTTGGCTTCAGAGTAAACATGAGTGGCCCTCTGGAAATAGGATTAAAGTCAATTTTTGGTACCAAATGTCAACTTTCAATAGCCCAAAAGTTTGAATCTCATAAGAAGCACATCAACCAATGGAGACGATGATCTCATAGTAAAGACTATAAACTATCTTCCAAGAAAGTCAATACAACCTTACCAGTTACTACAAAGAAATCCAACTTGAATCCAATATAATAAAAGAAAAAAAAATTGTAATTGAAGGCACCCAACTAAAATCTGTTTTCAGATAAATGAATTTGAGATGATGATGAAAACCAAAATCACTATACATCTTCACGAACAAACCAAAAAACTCTGATGTTCCAAGATGCAAGTCCCACAAGACAAGATGTAACAAACAAAGAATATGGAAGGTACCTGATGCAACTTGAAGTGCTTGGCAGCTTTTAACACATCCAAAGAAGAAGGGGAGTTACTAAAGATTGATGTCAGATCCTGTTCAGCGATCTTCTCAATTTCTTCAGCAGTATATGGTTCCTCTTTCAAAAACTCCTGACAACAGAGCCACATCATAAGTCATGCCATATGATGACAAAACGCCAGTATGCATTACTAAGTAATGAAGCAAATGATCCTATCTAAATAGCAAACGCGTGTATCATTTGAATTACATTGAACTAACAAGGCAAAATAGTGCAAAATATGGACAGAAATACCTTAACAGCAATGACAGGATCAGAAGAGTCCTTTTTACCGGCAAACGATACACATAATCCTTCAACATCAGAAAGAGTCTTGACTTTTGATATTGCCTCTTGAGGTTTCATCCGCAACTTTATTCCAAGTACAATCTGATGAAGTGCCCCAAAACAGTACCATGAGCACAGATTGTGAAGATTAGCTTTGCAAAATATGTCCATATATTTTCCCACATTAAGAGTGAGCGTGGAGAGGACATACAGTGAAAGTTGTGGCTGAGAGGATAAAATTCTAGAGATTCTATCACTTGGCCATTCTAGGTAAAGATGTCTTAACATTGGCTAATTTGTGGTGTCATCAGAGAAAACACCAGGCAACTCAGACATTCCAATTTAGTCAGGATACCATCAAGCGTTGCAGCTAAAATGAAAACAAGACATCTGAACCAAAAAGTATTACTAGTTTGTGTTTTATGCATGTATTGCTTACAGATGCTAGTCGACATTCAACAACTCTGTTATTGTAATTTGTAGCAGCAGCGATTGCTTTCTGTGATTCTGCCAAAGAATGCGCAATGACAAAAGTCCCACCATTAGGAAGTTCAACATCAGTTGCACAAATGGGGTTGAAATCAATAAGCTCTGCAAACCCAGGCTTAGCCGTAATGGAGATTGCCTGCCAGTAAAGGAAGATAAGTTGAAATAAGTGTCTTACTTCACCCATTTAGTTTCCCGCTAACAATACAAGCACCTTGTTCTACGTCCACCTTGTTCTCCGAAGTTTGAGAGTCAAAGAATTAATAGATAATTAATAATAATACATGGAAATAATACTATGCAGCAATTGAACACCAAACAGTTCAGACAAACAGGAGCATTGAGCTATGTTAGTAATTCAAAGGAACAGTCATGTAGAAGCCATTTTGAAGAAGTGCATTGTCCAAGAAGGTGAAATAGAAGACTCTCTTAAAACTTTCAAGAAGCATCGTGATGAACTGGAAAAGAAAACTTCAGACTTAGGGATAGAAATTTTAACGTGGTCCATCCCACCAGATTGTGTTCCAATGTGCCTTTCACACTGGCATGTCAGCAGGGCGATTTCTTTCTGTTAAACACAAAAGGTCAATAGAATCAAATTTGAAAGGAAGAAGTCATTGTAGCATGCTCAACTTTAATCATCGTCCTTTGTTTTGTTCCCTTTTCCCTTTTCCCTTTCCTCCTTATCTATTCACCATTTATTAGGCAACATTTTCGTTTCACACTCATCTTTCTCTTTCCAAAAACAGAAAAGAAGAAGCATAATTGAGGTATTTTACTCTTATTTAATAGTTATAAAATTTCAGCTTAAATCAACTTTGCAATAATCTGGTGAAAGTACTATGCTGGTGATGTTTTGTGAAGTAGGATTTAGACCTTTGGAAAGCGCACACCAAAGGCAGTCATAACAGCAATTGTAGCAGAACATACAAATGTAGCAGAACTTGATAGACCAAAACCTATCAAATACAAGTTAGTCATTTATTTTCAATGAAGGTATATTGGTGAGACATTAATTACAGGTAACAACCTGTTGGAACAGTTCCATCAACAAGAACATCAAGTCCAACAGGTGTGCAATCGTTGACTCCCTTTGATTTGGAAAATTCGTAAAAACCCTTGTACCTGGGAAGCAATAAAGGCTCAGTTTTCAAACCAAATATCTATTACAAGTCTTGCTATATGAAAAATCATAGGAATAACGGAAATAAGGAAACAGGTAGATGTTCCTCACCCACAGAGGAAATAATGGCCCCATGTGTGATTTTTCAAGTCGATTGGCTGCAAAGGTAAGATTGTTATGTAATACGTAACGTTACTTTAGTTATGTACCCTGGATCAAACGTGAAAGAGCAAAAAACGGAAAACTGCGAAAATACTTTCGGTTCTGAAACTTCAACTTAGCTTTCCGAAGCCGAATCGAGCCCGAATTCACAGCCGTCTTCATGAGAATCGCTCTCTGGGACACGGGCTAGTCTTTCTACAGTTTTCTCAAAATGCAAGCTCTCTTAACGGGTCAGAGATTCCTTATATTCGCGATTGATATGAGCAATTATAGGGGACCACAACCTATTTATATAGCTTCCATATCGGGCTTCCCCATCACAAGGTCAATAATCTAGATCCATTTTTCGCCCGGGCTTCAACCCATTGATTTAGATCATTTATTGGGTCACTTTATTATCTTCATCTAGATCAAATTACGTAACTTAACCGATAATTTATTTAAAAACCAAATTACAATTAATAACTGTCCACTTTATGAGAAATTGACAAATTTGCCCCTAAGGGCAAATTTGTCTTACAATCTCCCCTTTGGACAATTATTAATTGCAATTTTTGACTCAACTTTAAAAACAGTTTAAAAACTCGGTTAAGCTGCGCTACTGTATTAGTCAACTGAGTTTAAAAGAAAAACATTTGATCCAAAGATAATAAAAGTCCAACATTCTGTCCTACAAAGCTTTCTATACCGAAAAGTATCAGATGCATGTGTCATGTGTGACACTGATTCAATGCAATCATGTATACCTAATACCTCACTATATGAATGGGAAAATAGAGTGTGGCAGACTACGATAATACCTTTATGATCTAATATGTATCATCTTCGTTTATAGGTATCAATTTCTCCAACTTTATACTAAACTGTATTGCTAAACTGCATCAGAGAAATCTTGTTTTTTTTCACTGAATGCTAAACAACATTAGAGAAAAACTTGTTTCCTTTCACCATATGCTAAACAGCATTAGAGAAAACATTTATATTCTCCAACTGAATGCTAAACTACATTAAAGAACCTTTATGGGATTAAAAACTTATATCCCCCAATGTCATATCAAATTTTAAGGGTATATTCGTATAAAACTGTATGTATCTAATGACATAGGCTTAAGGTCAATCTTTATAGATGTTCAATGACCTTTAAAATGCTTAAGATCAACACAAATCTTAAGGTTTCCATACATATTATGACAATGTATGATAGCATGTATTACTGAGGATAAACAATGATCATCTTTACTGATGAATCATCATACCGTCATAATACATTAAAACATACAAATGTACGTGGAGCAAACATAACGATCTTTTAACTAACAGTGTCTAAGGACTTCAAAACACTCATACTGTATACTTGTGTTCCAAACACAAGTGAGTAAAGTCCTTCAGTTAAAGAATCGACTCTTAGTTCCTCAGTCTTTAAATGCTCCAAACCTTAATGTTACCTTTTCGTATCAACTACTCATGATCAAGAATTTGATCTCAAAATGCTAGGACCCTGTGATATTCAATGTTGTTGTTAAATAACACAAAAGCTTGATTATCACATTACAATTAAATGGGTTTAGCCACTAAATCAATCACAGACAACTCAGAAATCAAATTTCTGAGCTAAACCGTCTATGAAGCAGCCCTATGGCATGCACTATGCATGCATAGTTAAGGAAGTCACCCGTGTCTATTTGACACACTTCCACAACATTGTACCATCTACAACCTTAAACTGTAACCTTAAGTGAACTTTCGATCATCCGGACACATAGCTAAATTTGAATATGAATTCCCTACGAGGTTTAATCTGTTGACTTTTCTATATGTCAACACATAATCCTTGGTTCCCTTCAATTATCTCAACATTCACTTGACTAGATTTCAATGGTCTACATCTGGGTTAACCAGATACTGACCAAACAGTCATACAGTAAGTGCAATGTCCTGCTTAGTACATAGTCAAGCATACATCAGGCTATCAAACATACTAAAATACGGAACATTCCTCATAACCTCTCTCTTTATTTTTTGGTCACTGTGTCAAAGATTATCTCTCACAATGAGAAATAGGTGTTACGACAGGTTTACTGTTAACCGTATTAAACCTTTGTAACATATACTCAATGTATGCACTTTTTGAGAGGTACGATAAGTGTTAAGATCTGTCCCGGTGAATCAAAATACCTAGGACAAAAGATGCTACGTCAAGGCCTTTATTTCAAAGTTCTTGACCAAAAGTTGTATAACCTTATACAACATTGTCAAGTAATTTAACGTGAGAAATATATCATCCTCATGTAGTAATAGAAAGATAATTTTGCTCCCCCTTCATCTCATAGTACAAGCATCCTTTTAACTTATATTTTCTATAAAACCAAAAGAGGTCATAACCTCATCAACTATAAGGTTTCACTTCTGGGAGGTTTGATGTAAACCACATATTGATCTGCATAACATGCAAACCATTTCAGTTCCTTTCGGCTCCTAAAATCCTTCAGGTTGTATCATATAGACAACTTTCTAAAGGTCCTCATTCAAGAAAGAGGTTTTGACAACAATCTGATGTAACTCTTTATCATCATGAGCTACAATTGTCATAATCACTCAAAATGTATCCTACGAGGATACGAGAGAAAATCAATACTTCTCCCTGAGTGAACCATCAGGCAATTAAGTAAGTCCATAAACTGCTGAACTTTATCCTGAATTCTTTTAGGTCTTAAACTTCATTTACAACTAACGGTTTTGCAGTTCCGCTACAAAATCAATTAATTTCCCAAACCTTACTATGCTTCATAGCTTGCATTTCATAAGTCACTGCAACCTAGCACAATTCTGCGGCTGGTACAGAAAACAACTTTGTAAAAGTAACTGGATTCTTAATATGTCTAATATCATAGTCTTGTTCATCTAATAGAATATGATATCAGATGGGATAATAGGACATCTCACTCTGGTGGATTTACAAAACTGCATTAGATCTTGTACTCCCAGGAACATTTGTGTGTACATGTATGAGTAGCGGATATATAATAACTGTAGTATCCATCCTGCTATCATCCGAAGGGTCAAAGGACTCACCATCATCATAGACATCGTATTTCAAAAACTTAGCTGTTAGTGATTCTACTATTCTGTTCCCTTCTGCTCTACAGTAAAATTTGTAGCCTCTAGAGTGGTTAGGATATTTTACTAAATAGCAATGACTATCATGAGCATGCAATTTTTCTTTATAAGGATTATACCACTTCGGTAGGGCAGCCCTATACATAAATGTGTGTAAGGCCAGGTTTTCACACTCCTAGATAATTAGGTAGATTAGTCTTGTTCTGCATTGACTTTTACAAGTTCTTTAGGGTGCGATTATGCCTTTCGGTAACACACCGTTTTGCTCAAGACTACTCAGTATAGTGAATCAAGTCACTGTCCCAACTGATCCCATATATCTGATAAACGGACCTTTTCAAGTCCTAAAATACCTTGTTTGCCATAATATTCTCCTCCATGGTCAGATCTGACATTCTAAATGAATTTTTCCAATTGGTTCTCAACCTTCAGTCTTTAAGCAAAAACTTATAACTGTAATGGGAATAACCATGACAAATGTCAAAATACTTTTGGAATTGCACAATGAAATTGTATAAGGTCTTCTAATATTATTATGTATCAGACTTAACAAGTCAGAAGTATAAGTTGACTTCAATATCCTTATTAGTCAACTTACCCCTGCAATAGTCTATTAGTCAACTTACCCCTGCAATAGTCAACACATATTTCCAGATCATCATATTCTAGAATTAAGAGAATGCTTTCCTTTATCAATCTCTCAACCTTAGCTCTGGAAATGTGGCTTACACTTTTATGCCACACCATGTATGGCTTTTCATTTATCAGGGTCCTTTATTTCACGACTTGTTCAGCAAGACACGAAGAAGCATATATCTAATTCGGGGGAAGACACACTCTATACAAACCATATGACAAGAAAGTTGTACCATTATGTTTTGCATTGAACACAACTGTACAACAGAAGTATTAAATACAAAACATCAACTTTCTTTGTCCAAAATTGATCCCAAGATCATATATAAAATGTGTCGTGTAAAAACCTTAATCAACCTTGCTACAAGATTCAGTACATACATCTCCTATAGACATTACTTCCATTTCTTCAGTGCTGTCAACCATCAGTTCTCTTTTTTCTTTATTTGGCTTTGTCCTGAATATGAACTCATGCATTGTGGAAGCACTTTGATCAGATACTCCACTATATAGTCACCAAGTACTTAATACGACTATCGCAAAGCAGATTCATAAATTGACAAACCAAGAAGTTATCTGATAGTCACAATCTTTCCTTCTAGGCCTTATAATGCTGGTTACTTCATGTCCTGAGGACCTTTACCAACACTGGATTGACCAGCATCAGCGTGTGGAGAAGATTCAGTCTTTCTACCTTTAATTTTAGTGTGTTTCATCTTTGCCTTTCATTTAGTTGCTTCAAGGACTATAGGAGTAATAAGCTTGAGTTTCTTCTCCTTAGCAACGCAATAAAAAATCAAAGCATTTAAGTCACATTTCTCATCCTATGAATAATATGTCATCACCAAATTGCTTAACTCTGAAGGGAGTGTATTTAGAGTTTGGTGAATAATAAAGACATCAGGAAGAGAAATGTTTAACATTTTCAGCTAGTGTGAAGATGGATCATTCTTGATATGTTCTCCTTACTCCCCCTTTTCCCCCCGTATACCTTATAAAGAATAATTTATTATTCAAGGCATTTATCTCAACACTAGATGAGATTACGTACCTCTAGGAGATATTTTCAAAATTTACTATGCTATGTCTGTGGCTGGAAGTTCACTAAATAGATGGGCAAGTGCGGATCTCTTAATCGTCATAAGACATATTCTGTTAGACCAATTCTGGGCTTCATGGGCTACTTTATGAGCTTTCGAGCTCATGGATATAGGTGGAGATGACCTATGTACCTGTATGATCATATCAACCCCAGCTATTTCCATAGCATTCAATACACCTTCAGCTCATTTCTTTGTAATGAAATCAGTTAGGGTTTCAATGGTGACACTGATTTCAGTGACCGAAAAGGTGACTCTTTAGTAACTTTGATTAGATCAGCACAAATGTAAGATAACAGCGATACTGAAAGCCATTAAACGGTATCTTTCCTGAAAATCTGATCACTCATATTATGAAACACCTTTAAGCTGAATACATAATATATGCAATTAGACTTTCACATAAAAAGCGATCAGAGTACAAACCATCAACTCTCGCGACACTATTACCTTTGGGTGAATAGATCGTTTAAGCAACGGCTTTCCTCTATCAATACCATTTTGATCATCTCAAAACGTTATGTAAGGCAGAATAACCAAACATAAAGCCAAAAACTTCCCCCAACATGTAAATAGAATAATCCAAAATACAGACTTAAAAGGTCACTTTGGTGACTACATTCTCATCAGTATCCCAGAAAGTCCATTAACACAAGGGATACAATTTTATGTCATCCTCACATTCTTTATGGGCATATGGTATGTGACAATGTACCTTCAATAAATGCAAAAATCCAAATGCACAGTCTCATTGTCACATACCCGTGCTGAAAACATTCTCTAAAAGCTTCATTTGAGACTTTCGTAAAAGAAAAATCTTAATAGAGTGACTATCGTGCCTTACTTGATACCGAACTAACCATTCAAGACACAAGAATCCCATGTATCTCAATTATGGCAAGTTCGTCGCGCAAAAATTTACTCAAAAATGGCTTCAAAATGTCTCAATTCTTTTTTTGATTGACTATCATACAATCTCAAACCCTGAATATGAGACCCGAAATACGAAAATTTGAAGTATCTCCCTCATGTGATGTCCGAAGCATGAAAATTCACTTGAAATCGGACCCTGAATAGCTTAATTCTTTTTTCTGGAGTTAAACTTTAATTTATTACTAATGTAATAAATCAAAAAAAATAGAAAAAATCACTTTATAAATTTCACGGATTGGAAAACTGACCCAAAATCCCGGGGCACTCTTACGGGAAATCTAAAATTTTTGTGTTTTTTATTCTGGAGTCACTGTAGCAGACGTCCGTACGTTGATGTCAGCATGACGTCAGGGTTCTAACGTAGACCACGTGTCAGTCGCGCATCTGCCTGGATGGCCCGTGTGGAACACTCACCAGCCCAAATGAGCGAGCGACGCTTGCGCCTCACGTGTAGGCGCGTCCATCGACCCTGGCACGTGCGGTACGCCAGACACACGTCCCGCATCTATTGGCCCACGTGTCGACGCATGCAATACACACGCCTTACACGTCGCCTCTTTGCTGCTACTGTGCACTGTCGGGCGCGTGTACAACGATTCTCGCAAGAAAAATGCAATTTTTGGCCAGTTTCGGGTCATTTTTCGGACTTCTCAAGCTCGTTTTTAACCCGTTTCTCAAGGATAAACATATGTATACTATTTTCATGCATTAAAAAACAAGAAAAAACTGAGAAACAGAATCTAAGTCTACGAAAACCTTATGGAGAGAAAAACCAAAAAAATCTCCATTTTTAACCACCCCATCACGCCACTGCTCTAATACCACGTGTAATACATAACGTTACCTTAGTTACGTACCCCGGATCGAACGTGAAAGGGCAAAAAATGAAGAAATGCCAAAATACCTGATTTTCGGTTCTGAAATTTCAATCGAACTTTCCGAAGTCTAATCGAGCCCGAATCTACCGCCGGCTTCACAGAAATCGCTCTCCGGGAGGCGGGCTAAGTCTTTCTACAGTTTTATCAAAATGCGAGCTCTCTTAACGGGACAGATATTCCTTATGCTCACGATTGATATGAGCAACTGCAGGAAACCATAATCTATTTATATAGCTTACATATCGGGCTTCCCTGTCACAAGGCCGATATGGACCAGGTCCACACTAATCTGGATCCATTTTTCACCCGAACTTCTGCCCATTGATTTAGATCATTTATTGGGCTACTTTATTATCTTTATCTGGATCAAATTACGTAACTTAACCGATAATTTATTTAAAAACCAAATTATAATCAATAACTGTCTACTGTATGAGAAATTGACAAAATTGCCCTTAAGGGCAAAAATGTCTTACATGTTAGGCAACATGACAAAAGACCTAATTCATTCAAATAGAAAGGAAGCAATAATAAACTTGAAATTCACACAGATAGGATTCGGTAAAAGGTTCAAGCTCAATAAAGCCGTAATGGCAAACATTGACCTCCACAGTATCAGAAGAAGAAGGAAAACAATAGCGGAAGTCAAACAATTAAAGAACAATTATTTTTCTCCGTAATGATTGAGATTCATCAAAACATAATATGACATGTTGGATGCTAATTCATGCATGTCCAAAGAGAATCTTAAGTTAGCGGGGGCTTGTTCACTTATTTTCCGAGTCTCATACATGTAAAAGCGAAGATTGAAGCTATAATGTCTAACTCCAACCCAACAAAACCAAAAGTCACTTTTAAGCAAAACGCAGTAGCAACCTAAGTACAAACGCTAAAAACCAAAGCAAGCACTGAACTAAGTAATAAAGAAAGATGAAGCAAAAGAAGGAATTACGTTGAGAAAGTATTGACACCAGATCAGGATTAACAGGTTAACTACACATAGAATACTTCTGATCGTTGACATTAGCGATGCGTAGAGACTTTTGAGCATTACCGACGTCGTTTTTACGAATTGCTATGATATTATCTTGCCGGACTGCCATTTATGTAGTGTGGCCGAAGACTTCTTGAAATTTGGACTTCAGTTTCTGGAAACGAAGCACAGCTTCTTCAAGCTGAGACCCGTCTGCAAATACAGGCTCCAAAGAAGAGTAAATGGGAATTGGTTGGTCTTCGTGCTTCGCCATCTCGCCTCTTCGCTTTCCTTCAGCTCTCTCACACAAACAGATCACTGTAGAAGAAAGGCTGTTGTTTTTAAGTTTGCGGTTCTGTGGATTATCGTCTCCAAGGTATTATTTAATTATTTGTGTGTGTAAAAGAAAATGGAATTAAAAGTCCTATTCTTCAGAGAAAAAAAAAAGCAATAAGATTCCGGTTTGCAATTATAGGAGGCGAATCTTTAGGATAAAATTCCGATTCGTTTTATTTGCACATATGTAGGGATAATAAATCTCAATCTCTTCGATTTTTTTAAGTATTTAAATTTTTATTTTTAATTCTTAAATTAATTATAATATTTTAAATTACAAATTTATGTATCATAAATAACAAAAAATATGTCAATTAAATTAGCAAATTAGTAAATTATAATTTAAAAATTACAAAAAAAAATTAATAACTTCAGACAATTGAAAAATTAAACAGTTTAATTATCCGTATATACAAAGACGTGATTTTAAAAAGTCAATAAAAATTTTAAAAACTTAAATACAATTGAAAATATATATATAAAGATATAAATAATTAACTTTTTATTATTTACTAAACTTGAAGGCAAAAGCACAGATATTTATGCGACCCGAATACGACTGAAGTTAAATTGGGAATTACGTGCGGTAGGCACTGGCCGACAAAATTAGTGGCACCATAACTGACCAATATGTATAAAGTGGTTCCCACCAGGAGATTTCTTTAACACTCGTTTCTTGCACCCATCAGAACAAGCAACTGTGTTATACCATATATTCCTTATTTTACTAGCGACTGGAGACGACAATAATCGTGCTAACCCTTCTTTCTCTTACGTTATAACTACAAATATTTGTCCAAGTTTAACCCCAAAAAAACAAGGCTAAACTAATCACCAAGGAAACAGAACCTGTCCATTATCAACCTTAGGTCCTTAATCTACCTAGTTAGTGCAAGTCCCATAACAAATTTCTTTCCGTATCTGCATTAAAAAGAGAACCTGGCAACCTCATCGTCGTCGTCACCATCATCTGCAACTTCTTCCTCACTATAACTCTCTATTTCATAATCTTCCTCTTCATCCTCCTCTTCTTCTTCATCCATCATGACACTACTTTGCCCTGCTTTATCCTTCAAACCTGTGCTCAAAATCACAGTTTCTCCCCGGGATTTCTCCATGTCCTTCCTCAACTTTTCCATGTTTTCCCTCCTACGTTCATCCTCCAGGCGTTGCTTCTCTGCCCGTCTTTTGTCAAGGTCAGCCCTAAAGCATCATGTTCCATGAGTTGAGACATTTAAGAGAATGAGAAGGCCAAATTAGTTTCAATATGTCAAGTATGTAAAACGTTAAGAAATTAACCTATGAAGAAATGGTATATCAAATAAAGACAATACATGTAAGTTGTCATATATTCATCAGCACTTGCTTCAATGGCCTTAAAGAAACAATCCATTCCGGCTCCCGTAACAGCAGAAACTCCAACAGATCGTAAGTTCTTATAGAATTCATCAAGCGCCAAGCAAAGGCTTTGAGTTAGAGTGGACATGTACGAATGATCATTGCTCACTGCTGCTTGAAAGGCTTCAAAATCTTCCATCCACTGCTCAAATTACAATTTCCCAGGCATGTTTCCCAACAAAGAGAGCGCTAGTTAGAACAGTATAAATTGTAAACGTAATATAAAAAAGAAAGCTTGTTTTCTCGAAAAAGAAAATAACGAGGGAATGGGATATGAAAACCTGTAACCTTCCCTACAAGCAATCTTACTTTATAACAAGCCTCCAAATCTCAAAGACAGTCTTTTTATACAGCAAGGACTTGATGACTCAACAAATTGAAGCCTTAAGAACTACAGGAACTCAGCTCTCTCATTCACCAAGTTTCTGGTTGCATCATCTGTGGTTCAGCATTTCCCCAGTCTAAACTCTAAAACCAAGTATAATGAACCCTAAAATTTCTGTCCTAATTTTCATCCTATATAAATTGTCAGCTTATCTTGTATCTTTTTGGGATCAATAAGCGCCTAATTATCAAGATTCTTCATCCCAAAACCACTTCCATGGTATTATTTTAAAATAAGAATTACAGCATAATGCTAGGGAGGAGTAACTTTAAGTAACCGAGTCACCTTGTATTAAGGCACTAGACTGATGAAACAAAAATGCTTTGAATAAAAAATGAAAATAAAAAGATGGTGCTCATAACAAAAACCATCTATCCCAAATTTGAAGTATACCTCTAATGCAAACTGGTGTTGAGCCACATCAGTCTTGTTGAATGTCAAAACAAGAGGCAATCGTGTCTTGTAGAGTATACTACAAGTGTAAAGCATATTGCTCATGAAAGTAACAGGGTTTAAAGAACGTGGTGTATCAACAATATATGTAATTACAGTTGGAAATGTTGAAGCAAAAGCTTCTGTAATGATAGCTCCAGAAGCAGACCAAGTAAATATCTCAATCTGACCAGGTGTATCCACAAAAATATAATCAAGTTGACCAGCCCGCCTCTCAATAACAGATATAACCTGAAATAGAGAAGCAGAAACTTACAATAACAATGAACTTGTTAAGACATAAAGGATGAGTAAAAGCAATGGAAGCTCAGCGCATAAACACCCCGATCTTCATAGAAATTGAAAAACAGTTAGTTTGCTTTGAAAGAACTATGGGTTGAGCATCATAATACTGCAGGTATATGAGCCAGAGTTTCCCACAAGAAATTATTATGGAAATCATGCGCTTCTTTCACTGAAAATAAGGTGCAGATAATTTTAATGAAGGTCAAGAAAAAGATGCAACTCAAATATTCCAAGACAAACTACATACACACTTTTAAGGTAACAATACTGCAAGAAACATTACCTCATCAAATTTTGTAGCAAATAAGTTTAGAGATGTCAAGATTCCACCATTAGGTCCAAGATTGAACTGCTTCATCACTTCCTTGTACCGAACAGTGTCTCTTATATCGATATTAGCACCAAATGGGAGAGTCATCACTGCAGGATCCAAGTTGAGTACATAACTACGAATGTTTGAAGCCTGTGCATGGCAAACCAACCTATGAAGGAATGTTGTTTTCCCACTCCCTGCACACAATGTAAAGATCATCACTTGATCTTCATGTCATTCATTATCATACTCCAGTTCCAATAAAAACCAAGGAGTAGAGCCCAATTCTTTGTCAACTAATTAGCTAACTTACCTGCCATTCCTATAACTATGATAACAACAGGTTTCCTTCTGAAAGGAACTGAAGATAGAGTAGCCTGCCCTGTTTGCAATTTCTCAATATTTAGTTTGCCCATTGATTCCACAAGCTCCTCTTTCCCTTCTCCAGTTACCTCCTAAAGATCAGGCTCAACAAATTAACTTTCAACCAAGGATGAAAAAAAACTAAACTAAACTAAATATATAGAAAGTATAAAGTTAAAATTCTGCTAACAATTGGAAAACTAACCTAAGAAGCTATCGAGCGCTATGCGGTGCTTGATTTTATAAAGGTGTTTAAGCATTGAAGTTAATAGCATACACAATATATCGTACTAAGTTTCCTAATTCTATCTATAAAAAAAAAGGCATATATAATAGAAAATAAAAGATAAAACAAAGAATAACATAGCATATTTGGACATAAAAAGTACCTTGGAATCCACCTGCATGGACGAGCCTTCATGTGCAGGTTTGATATTCACTTTTTCAATATCAGAATCAATATCCATGTTAAAACTCGAAAAACTTCTCAACTAGCAACAAGTAAAAACCCTAAACCACAAGAAACAACAATAAAATTGTCATTAGCACACTAACAGACATCTAAACCAGAAAAACGCTTAGAATTTATACTATCACCGGAGAACAAAAAGAATGAGTCTTGTAAACCAAGAAAATCGTATTTTTGCAACTCATCGTAGTCAATGAACCTAGAAATAGAAAGCAGAGCCGGAGACGAGATGACACACAGGTGGACTTGCCGGAAAGGAAGAGAACCGGCGTCTAGCGATGGAAGTTGAGGCGGCGAGTCTGTGACTCTGCTGCGTGTGTGTGAGAGAGAGAGAGAGAGAGAGAGAATGAGAACAAGGGAAAGTTGTCAATCACCAGATTCCAACGGCACCGTTTTCGATGACATATAACAAAAAAGAGCAAATTAGCTGAAGTTTATTTTAGGTGTAAATAAAAACTGGCTTATAAATAAATTATTTGGAGGTTTAAAAAAAAGAACATTTTAAGGAAAGCAGATTCAAATAATTCATTAATATTTAATACATAATTTGCACGACCCATGGCCATAGGGCATGGAGTCAAATTGAAATCGTATTAGAGTTATATCCCAAAAGAGTTGATTTTGTATGCGCAATCCAACTCATCAGTCAGCAATTAAGGAACCAAGGATGACTTCATAATTCCTCAACTAGCTACTATAAGGTTGACTTGGAATATTTTATATTTTATATTTCCATCAGGAGCGGAGCTACAGAAGTACAAGCCTCCGCGCCAGGGACTCAGATCCTCTGTTCCACCTATTCCGTACCAACTCTGTTCCGCGATTAATACGTCGTCGTTTTGTTAAAAAAGGAGACATATTCATATTTTGTTTCCTTTGTATTAACTCTGACGGAGCCACAAGTCGAGCCGAAGCGGAGTTGAAATTTAATTCTTACATGAATAATAATATAATATTTTATTTTATTTTAATTTTTATTAA
>JAOTAY010000190.1:18527442-18542722 GCA_025629805.1 Erythroxylum baracoense
TAGGGTTTAATTGAATTGGGAAATTGAATTTATTTATGAAATTGAATTGTGAATTGAATTGATTTGTGAGATTGAAACTTATAAAAAATGATTTGCGAAATAAGATGGGAGACGAATGGATGAATGACATAATGGTGGTATATAATGAGAGAGAAATCTTCAAAAAAATTAATAATGAGACTATTTTACAGCGGTTTCAAGCCATGGTGATTCGCCGAAAACAATTATTATCTATTAGCTCTAATGTCTCTAAAAATATGTAAAGACATTGTAATTTAAATATTTTAGTTAACTTCATTTATGAATGTGCTTTGTGAATGCGAAATTTTTTTTTAATTAATTTTGAATTTGCCGGAAGTCTTCGCCGCCAGTCCATCGCTGTCCAATCAGCCCCGGCTCCAGGACATTCTTGACTCCACCACTGATTTCCATTAAGCAAGCTTTTACTTGTAGATTTTATTTTTACATAGAAAATTAAATTACGCCATATAAATTTAATTTCATTTTTACTAGTGAACTTTTTAATTTTATCCTTTACAAAATTTTAATAAAATCATAAAAACTAAATTCAATTTATAAAATAAAAATAAAAAATTTGAATTACAATAAAGTAAGTAATTTTTAAACACTTTTAAAAATAAAATATTATAATAATTATTTTATTTTATACATACATCTTATTTATTTAATGTATTTGTGACTTTGGAATCTCTTAAAAATTAATTGTTCATATGTAATATTCTTATTTTCAAGATATAAAATAATTATTGCTGTAAATACGTTAATATTATTACTAAGAATATTATATAAAATTTAGTTAGTAACAAAAATTAGTTTATACCTCGTAATCCTTTATTTTAAAGTTCTTATTAATATGTTCAAGTTTACACTGTGCAATATCACAGCATGAGCTAATCTTGTACATGGGAGAATAATTACGAAACTTTTATGATTTTTAAAAGTCAAGATTACTTAAAATTTTATAAAATAATTAACACATAAATTATAATAAAGTAAGAATCATAATTCGTACCTTAGTATAAAGTTTAACCATTTTCTTGTCGTTTTCCTTTAGTTATTTCTGAACTAACTCATTTCAATTACCATAGCAGTATAAGCATCTAACCTCTAACGATATCTACAAAATGTGTTGAGAGAACTCTGCAACTATTGCAAAGAGAGTTAGGTAAGGAGCGTTAGCTCCGCTCCCTTAAAGCTTAAGCATATTTATAATAGATTTTCATCATTTTAGTAATTTAATTGAAATTAGATTTTAAATTTAATTAAATTTTGATTAGAATTACAATTAATTATAATTAAATACTAATTATGCCCAAATAAGATCCAATATCTCATATTGATCGTAATTTATTAAATATCTCATATGTAATAATAAAATTTCTCAAATTGTACAATCAAGTTCAGCTTGAATAAAAAAGGTCTTTTCTATCTTCAACATGTTGTTTGTGTGTGACCTATTAAGTTCCCAAATATGTTGACAATGGATATAAATTATAACTTTAAATCATATTTAGGATTAGATAAATTAAACTTATTTAATTTATATTTGATTCTCTAATTAAACAATTTATATCCATAAATCAAGATAGACACATAACAATACATCATGACCACCTAAATATTTAAGAATGTCAAATAATTTTGAGTAATTTTTTGTGCATAATTTTACCATATAATTCAATATTTTCATCATACAATGTTCTGATTAGAAATAGAGCATGTAATTAATGTTTACTTTATTTAAGTCTAATCAAGTTAGTTCTCCACCAATAATAGTTAATTCAATTAATGACATTTGCAAAATATTTCACAAAGTGTCATTCTATTTTGACCAAGGATTTCACAACTCAATATTAATCGAGAACAATGGAATATTCTATCTAATCACTGTAGGGTGATAAATCCGATATAGATCACTCAAATACTTCTATATAGTTCATACTATATTCTGAGCTATCCTTGACTAGAATAGGTTATAAGTAATATAAAAATATAACAATCCCTTTATGAGATAATTTTAGAGATCTCAAGTCAAATGATCACTTATACCATCATCATAATGAAAATTTCCACATATATATAAGGAATGTTTCAAATTGATCTCTTATATGGGGTCAATTCAGTAAACTTGTTCTCTAACAAGCATCCATACGTTTGTTTATCTCCATACCTTAGTTTGTGAGATCAGTCACTTCCTTCATAAGGAAGAAATATAACGTGTGTTAGTCTTTTATGCTCTATCAATATCTGATCTCAATAGAACAATGATTAGAAACAATTTAAGAATAATACACAAATTCAATATTAATCTCATAATTATGATCTCATCATAATTTTATTTAAAATGTATATTTAACAATGAACTTTATCGTGTACATTTAAATATGTATAAGATAAATAATACCTTTAAATAATTATGTCAATAAACTACAACCAACAGATTGGTTGTAGGACATAAACCAACAATCTCTCACTTGCATTAAGACAATCAATTAAGTATCTTATACAATATCACTATATTGCAGTCATGTTATTGCTAGGACAATGATTTAGTGAGACAATTTCATAGGACTCTATGGGGAGCACTTGCTTAATTCTTATAGCTTTTACTTTAATTATCATCATAATTAAGAGAAACTGACTAAATACATCATTGGATCTTTGATGAGACCTTAGCGCCTTTTACATGCCAATGACTTTAATGTTCAACAATACATTACTGTCTTGAACAATGTAAAGAACTATATTAAGTTTATTAAATAACTTATTGATCCAAATAATAATTTCCATTAAATGGAAAATATATTATGGCTTAATTAACAACCATTGCTACATTGGAACCTTTCCAAACTTGAAATATTATTGTTTTAAGTAAATTGTACCTTAATCAAGATTTGCTTATAAAGTTAATATCTATGTAATCTTGAATTTAAATATTAACTCATAAATAGAATAATAGATATCTTTAATACTTCATAAGTATCAAATATTTCAAATACTAAACACTTTTAAAACAATATCTATACATTTGGGCTAGAATAGGTAAACAACTTTTGTATTGATCATTGTAGATCTAATTTCTAGAATTAAATTGTTACCTTTTCATATCCAATAAGAGTTGGTCTTGGATAATTATACTTTCAACAATTGCAAATATGAATTATTATTCTCTATGAGCAATATACTCCCACTGAAGAGGATAATTATACTCTCACTAACCTTCATTTAAACATGAAAACTTCATAATAATATCTAAAACAAGCTCTTTGAGTTCATCGTAAAAATGAATCTTTCAACATCTTGTAGCATTTCAACTATACATCAAATGTATCAACGAAAGCACTAGTTCCAATTGGATATATTGTTATGATACTTGAACCTTTCAAGTTTTATCTTGCTATCACTACTTATCTTGAAAACCATTCTCACCTAAGTTTTATTGAAACAAATATTTTGTTATATGGGGTATGTAAGTTTGTATCCAATATTTTGGATATATCATAACCTTTTATTATCCAATTTAGTTATAAACTTATTAGATAATAGATGCTTTATCTAAATATATTGATTTAATTTGAAATATCGAAGGTAAGTTGTAGTACTAGATATAACTATAAAAGAAATAAATGTTGCATCATACAATATTTTGTATTGTGCATTCCTCCTTATATAAAATCATACTCTAATGGAATTTAGTTATGGAGATATTAACTAGAAAATCTTATTCCCTATATATAACTGAACAAATTATGTCACCACATCGATCTCATTGAAGTGATTCAACTTTCTTAATACTTAATTTCTACTTATATTTAAATTAATATTTTATTTAATATATATGACTATCACATGAAGTCATTAGTACTTCAAATGAAATATAAGAATCATTATTTTATGAATTGTTATTTCATCCAATACATCATACGTATAAATTTAACATTTCAATACCATCATCACTAAAGGTTTATTTGATTATTTTTTAACTTAACAAGTTTCATAATTTTTATACGATTCATAATCAAAAGGTTACATATATCCTTATAAGTAACTTCATAATTCTCATTATATTGATCTAACTAAAATGGGATAAAAGAATAACATCAGTTGGATATTCTTACTACTTATGTTAAGCATAACTCTGCCTTGGTCCAATACATATAAACTATTTGTATAAACATGAATCAACAACTTTTTCTCAACATTTTATTACTTGCCACTCAGATACTCATGAGTATGAACTAAAAATATATATGATCTTTATCATATTTTGTATAGGCAAGAAAAGTCATACAATCATTTCTTCTAATAATAATTATGATTATCATTCTATAACAATGCCTTCAATTTTAGTACACATTTATGCTTTTAATAGGCTAAAATAAATGGAACAATTCTAATAAGGTACTATACCTTTTAGTTCTATTTTATGCAACCTCTTTCTTTGTGCTATTATAATGTTGATATACATATTACATGTTGTCATCAAAGTTTATGAGACATTAGTCAACTTAAAATGTCAAAATATTTTTTCTTCTATATGATTTAAACATATCTTTAAAACTTTAACACCAAATGCTCAATAAGGACTAATAGCAAAATTGCATAATGACCATATAACTTTTCTATCTGACTTTGAGAACTCTTCTAAAACATAATTTATATCAAGAAATTTGGTTCACTAATTTAGTATTAAGAATACCAAACAAAGTAAATTACATTTTAAACAAATTATAAATGTAAGAAAAGTAAGTATTGGTTACATGCTATAACTACCAAATAAGATCAGGACTTTAATCATGTATTTGGTTAGTCACACTAGCTTATTCAAAATAATAACCTCCACTACTATTCAGAAAGATTACTCTAATCTTTCTAGTGGACTAGGATTCCACCCAAATTTAGTTAATATTGAGTTTGCTAGAAACCAACTAAACTTAAATTAGGTATATTCATCTTATGTGACTCCTACATTTATTAGGTGACAACTCTTGCCAAAATATATCTTATATGTTATTCCTAACCCCACATTTAAATTCATATGCTCATGAGTTTGCTTCTCTAAATCACATAAATTTAGATAAGTATGATCCACTGTTATAAAACTAAATATATTTGGGTTAAAGTGACCTTGAATTTGCTCAAATATGCCTAACAATGAACAAAACTATGATTTATTCTTATAACAATAAAAGTAAAAATCATGTTCAAAATATATAATTAATATTTTAATGAGGGATTTAATTTTAAATAGTCTCATCAAAAACAAAATTGTATGTAAAATACCATACATGTAAAACATAAAATTTAACATGCATAATATATATAACATATATTAAACAAGCAATTTATTACACATAATCTAATTATATGCATAAAATATCAAGTATCATTTGATTATAATTATTGATCTTCATATTCTAAAATAATATTTTTAACTCTTTGGAAAAACTAAATTAGATTAAACACACTGATTCTTAAATGAATTAAATTCCAATTCCAAATAGAAATTTGTAAACTATTTCTAATTGTCTCAACTCCTTTAACAAAATTTAATTGAAAAACAATTTTCAATAAGTTATGCTTCTTACTTATAATAATTAAAAAAACTCTTAGAAAAAAATCAACAAAGTAAGAAATTATAGTCCAATTAGAAAACTATTTCCAATCTAATTAGAAATTATTTTCCTTAATTATAAAACTATTTTCTAATATTAAAAAGAAACCACTTTCAAAATTAAACAAACACATTTAAAATTAATTAATGAAGTCATTTATATTATTTATTTAAAGATTAATTTCTTAATTAATTAGAAAATCTTTTTTAGTAAACTAGAAAACTATTTTGGAACATTATTAAAGAAAGCTTATTTTTCTTAATTTATAAATGAAAGCACCCTTTCAAATTTAATTAGAAAAATATCTTTTCTAATAAGTTAAGAAACTTATTATTCATAAATAAATACTTTTTTTAAATAAATGGAATAATAATTCCCTAAATAAATAAATTTATTTAATTCATCTCAGTCAAATTGAAATAAATAAATATAATTAAGAAACACATTTCTTAATTACAAAAAAATTGTTAATTTTAAGGAGTCTAATCAATTAATTTCAATCTAATTAAAATATGATCAATTATATTCTAGAAATAAAATTTTATTAGGAATAATTATAATTATTAATCCTAATCAAATTACAAAAAATAATTACTTTAATTTAAAATTAAAATATTATCTTAATTAATATAATATTATTATATTAGCTTATCTAGCATAATCTAATTATGAAAATATTCCTTTTAAATCTTTGCTTGATTCTAATTATTTATTTGATAAGTAATTTAATTTAATAATTCAACTTATTGAAAAATTAACTAAATTCTTAGAAATTCCCAATAAAACAATCATTCGGAAATAATTTTTAAATAATTAAAAAACAAACTTTCTAAAATTATTAGGCATTTAAATTAATTTATTCCCATTTAACTAATTTAATTAAAAGGAAGGTTTAAATCATAAAATTAAAAAACTAGAATTAAGTGAGACTATTCATTTCAACTAAGCACATGCACAATCGTTGACTGGCTCATATTGCAAATGTACTACACATATCTGACTATGACTTAGTTTGGAGGAGTGGTGACGGTTGATAACCTGCTGAAATGATAAGTACTTATGTGTTTGGGATTGTTGTTTTGGTAACTGCTGAAACATGAAAATAGGTGTTTTAGCAAGTGCGGTTGCGTTTGCTGAAAAAAATAAAATGACTAAAAAGTCCATTGATTTAATAAACTATTAATTGTTATATAAATAATTAAAAAATATATTATTGGTCATATAAATTTAAAATTATAAATAATAAAATATTAAATTAAAATAAGAAAAATATAAGTAAAAATTTAGTAAATAAAATATTTCATAAAAAATATATTATTAATCATATAAATTTAAAATTATAAATAAGAAAATATTAAATTAAAATAAGAAAAATATAAATAAAATAAATTTAGTAAATAAAATGTTTTATTAAAAAATATTATCGGTCATAAAAATATGAATTATAAATACGTTGGATTTGTTTTAAGTTTATGGTATAAAGGAAAATAATAATTATCAGAAGGTTAATAATGAAAAGTAAAATTTCTACCGTAGAAGCACTTTTCTATTGCAACCCTCTCTCTGCATATTGATTTTTGCGGTGGCACCACATTTTCTCCCAATCTCTGGTTATTTGCTCGCAGATTCACATATATAACTACGTTTGAAAACTACAGTGAATAAGTGCTTATCTCTATCGCACCGCAGATTCAAACGTATCCTTAATGCACAAACTTTTCGTTTTGAGAAGAAGGTAATAATATACTTGAACCTATAATTTTATAATCACAAAGAAACAACTTTACCGTATATTTTATGGCTTATCATTAATGGTTTTCATTAAGAGCGGAAGAAAAGAGACACAACCAATATATTTAAGTAATGGACACAATTTCTATTTTGTTGTCCTCTCCAATGTCCCGCATACATGTACTAGTAATTGACAACTACCAATTAGAAAGTAGGCATTATGATCACCGTCAACTATTTGTGGCTTTGGCGACTATAAGTGGCACTTTCACGCCAACCATAGAAGAAATGGACGTGTCAAAAACTCATTCACATGGCTTAATTAATTTGATGTCATCTGCTCTTTTTTTTTCATCCGTTGACAAAATGATTCAGTAATACTTGATTAAGTTGACTTCTTCATCGGCTTCGGGAACGACTTTGAATAATGATTTCTTCATCATTCTATCCGGTTGAAATTATGAAATTGAAGAGCACATGGAGTTGATCTGCCCTTCATCATGTCAATTGAATGATTAAAATATCAAAAAAGATAATTATGATCGTCATCGAAGACTTTCATTTTTTAAAATAAATTTGATAATAAATCTTGGATCTTGTATTATCAGCACTTGACCTAATTTTTTGGTCCCTAAAGTTTGATTTATATTATTTACTTATTAAATAAAATATTTATTTTGTTAAATTTTAATAAAATAACATTATTTTAATTCAAATCAATGTATAACTTTTAGTTATTTAATTATTGGTAATAGATAGAATAGAGATAATAAAGCTAAAATGAATCCTAAACAATTGCGAGATAAAAGATATTATTAAAATATTATCAATATTTTATTTATTTGTTTCTTTGATACTTTAATTCTTATTATAAAAGATTAGTTATAATTATTTAAAATTTAGTAATTTTTATAAATTATTTATAAAAATAAAATATTTTATTTACTTATGTGCAATTTTTATTTATAAAAATAAAATTTCATCTCTATTGTAATTCTTACTTTTTATTTTTATTCACTTTTTTATTCTGATTTTATCATTACTGGTTGCCAACCAGATCTAAGCAGAAACCGAGATAAGATGGTAGTACCTCTATGTTTTCGTAGTATTTTCTATTATAAAAAACGTAAAAATATGAGCCTGGACTATATATAGAGTCACGTGAATTGTCATTTATTATTCTATACATTTATGTAACTAATGTGCTTGTTAAACCATCTCTTTTGTCTCCTACCGTCCACCATGTGAACAATGAGAAAACAAGATGCCAGATCTTGGCCAATAATAGCTAGTTATTGCTTACCTACAGCTGATCTATTCAATATTATATAACCTTCAGAAATCAGGCAATCGATAATGGAGAAAACCTGAAGCCATAAATCAACCAAACACGTAAGATTTTGTATAGTTAAAAACTTGAAAGTGGACCTTCACCTGCTTCTTCTTCCTAAACAAGATCTGGGAGGAGGCTCCTAAAAAGTCTAACTTGCTGTTTTTGAGACAGATCTTCTTCCCATAGCTTCAAGAGTCAACAACTCAAAAGCCTCATTTTCAACTTCCAAAGTAAGCCCATGCACTGTATTATTGCATATTCTTGTTCATCAACCTGAAGCCAATTGGAAGTGTTGCGTGATTGCGTCCTTTACTGGCTTTTGCCTTGTAAAGGGGTTTAAGTAATTATTGTTCCACATCACATGCTTCCATTGCAGAAGTACCCATCCCCATCCTCTAGAGGGGAATCTTAGTGAGGTTACAGATCACACAACCAAATCAGAACCTCTTTTCCTTTATATCTCACATGAAAGTGGTTGCTGCATCTTAATTTCTTTTATCACTATGGTTTTACATTTAATGCCAACAAGAAAAGGACAATCAAGATTGCTCTGTATCGAAAAGCTACTAACGGTAATCCATTTGTTCCTTTACATCATTTTAATATAATTGTTAATATATAAAAGCTTTACCAAGTTTAAATTTCAAACTCAACTGCTAAAGATGTGAATGAATAAAGAGCCGCTAAGCTTGACGCTTTAAACCACACTTGACAAGAAAGCACATATCTTTAGTCTATTTATTGATTAGAGAAAGTCAGTAATGACTGTGGCATGTTAATTATTGCAGATCAATACATACAAGAAACGCCCCAAATTAAATAAGGTATTTCAGATAGCTTCAGGGTCCACCCACCCAGGCCCCAGCCACTGAATAATTAGACATTTAAACCATCTAATTTAAGTTGTAAAAAAGAAAAAGTAGGATATAGAAATTAGAGTAAAAGCAGAGAGGCATGACTTGGACCACCCATCAACCCTCTCCTCCACTTTGCTTTAAGAAATTCCTCTCAAAGCAGCGGCACGCGTTTGCATGCCAATTTCAAGCTCTGGACTCCATTCCTTTCATCTACAAAAGCTTCAAGACTAGGCTTTATTTAATTATTCTCAGATCAATTCCCAATCGCATCTTCTATACATCCATCTGACTCTCACCATCCATGCCCTTTATTATTATTATCATTCTCACGGTTTGACGCACTCCAACTTTCCCTTATGGGCTACTTCTCTTGCAATGCAGACTCTGCCATTGCAACCTGCGACCCATACAACTGGGATCGCAAACGTAGGAAGAACAATAAGAAAACCACTAACCCTATTCAAATCAGACACTTCATTTACGCTGACCTGCTCACCGCCACTAATTATTTCTCTGCCGAAAGCTTCCTCGGCAAGGGCAGTCATGGCACCGTTTACAGAGCCATCCTCGACGACGGCAAGCTCATCGCCGCCGTTAAAAAGACAACCCACCACCACCAATCCGCTTTCAACTCTTCCTCCCCCGCAGACAACGAGATTGAGGTTCTCTCCAGACTGCAACACCCGCGTCTCGTCAACCTTATCGGCTTCAGCGACACGGACTCCAATAAACTACTGGTCGTTGAGTACATGCCAAACGGTTCTCTCTACGATTTGTTACACTCTACTACAACTTGCACCAGTCCGCCCGGTTGGACCAGAAGGGTACGGTTCGCTTTACAAATAGCGAAAGCGGTTCAGGTCCTCCACTCCTCTAACCCGCCCGTGATTCACCGTGATATTAAGTCGTCCAATGTATTGATCGATGAGACCTGGAACGCGAGGTTGGGCGATTTTGGGCTAGCGTTGAGAGGACACGTCGAGGATGTGCGTGTGAAGTGCACGCCCCCCGCTGGCACTTTGGGGTACCTCGATCCCGCCTATCTTGCTCCGGCCGATTTAAGCAATAAGAGCGATGTTTTCAGCTTTGGGATTTTGCTGTTGGAGATTATCAGCGGCAGAAATACGATCGACGTTAACTATAGTCCTCCGTCTATCGTTGACTGGGCGGTTCCCATGATAAAGCGTGGTCACTTCGCCGGAATTTGCGATCATCGCCTCGGGCCCCCGGTGGACCCAACCGTGGTCCGCAATCTGGCGGTTTTGGCCGCCAAGTGTGTTCGGACCACTGTGGAGAAGCGTCCTTCGATGGCGGAGGTCGTCGAAGGATTGAAATTTGTGAGGAAGAGGCTTCACGCGCCAATATGGAACCATTTGAGGAGGCGTGTGTCGCGCGTGCAAGAATCTCATGGTTTGGATGTAGAAGAGGAGACTGTTGGTGTAACGAAGGCCGTTAAGGTGGGAAACAGGAGGAATAGGAAAGTTTCGAATGTTTCGAGGGTAGCGTACGGCAGCGAACCCATTGGGTCGGTTGCGGAACGGATGACCCGATCCAAATCTGTCGGGTCATTAGGTCGGAGAAGCAAAGCAGGTCTGGCAGTTAAAATGCCGGCGGTTGTGAAGCTAAGTAAATCGAGGTCAACCGGGTTGCTGTATAGTCCACAACTAGTGCACTACAAAGGTAAAGGACTTGTGCTCGAGATTGGGATTGGGAGAGATGGTGATGGACAAACAAGACAAAATGATGGACAAACATTGCCAAGGTTGTTCCTTGGTCTGGGCCTGGAATCCGAGAAAGAGATGCACGAGAAAACCCTAAGAAGAAAATAACTGAAATGTTCCAAATTCAGGCGTCGTGGTCGGTGCAGTAAGTTGACGAATTTGATGGGCATAGTCAGATTGATTGATTTGGTTCATTTCCATTATCGATTTGTTATCGCAGCTTGTTTAATGATTAGAATTCATCAACTTACAGCAATCGTGTTACGAGGATGCAATTGCATCGATTTGGTTCTTTTTATTCTTGGTCCCATCTCCTGTCCTGACACTTCTTCGAAACTTAATGCAGAGGATTTTCTAGAGGTAGATAGAACCATAGACAATGTTTTAACAAAGACCAAAGTAACTGTAACCTGTCCAGATTGTGACTGTTGATTATAAGATTTATGTTGGCGTAATGCTGTCGATCTGTCATAACATACAGAAATTTCTGACAGACGAAACGTGTTGGGACCTTAGGATTCTACTTCTAGCTAAAGCTGTGGATCATGTTGCTCATTGGGTTCTTTATCTATCTCTCAACTCGCTAACTGAAAGCGATTCGTTCTTCTTCAGAGGCTGTCATTAGTGTTTGCGAAGTTGACTGTATGTGTCTCTTTGACCCCATTATCAAATGCTTCACCGTTTCTGGTTAGTCGAATGTTGTCACCATCAATCTGACTGGATCTGTTGAAGATCAATTCCTTTCCTTTGATATTTACTCGTGAATCAAATTCCCACAAACATAGGCAAATGAGCATGATACTTGTATATTTGTTCAGAATGTGGGTAGAAAACACTGATTGGATGAGATAGTAAAACACACAAATAAACGTTTCCGTATCTGGACACGGTTCTTGGGAAACTATAAATCCACGGGTCCGTTGTTCATTTTGGGCATGAAATGAAGGCTATCTGAAGATTTTGTGGGCTTCTTATTGCAAGTTTTTCTTTCAACCCAATACAATTGGATTCGTACCGATTTGTTGAAAGGATCATGTAAGAAATTATATTTTATTATTTATAATATTGAAATCAATATTATGAATGTCATATCAGTTCTAATATCGGATTGAGGAATACCGAATATCGTTTTCTGCGATTCTTTAAATTTATAAAATAGTACTTGAATTTTTTAAAAATTTACAAAATAGTTCATTAGTATATTGTATTATATGCTTTTTAATTTTATATAACCCCTGTCTTCAAAAATTATAATAATAAAATTTTAAAATAACAAAAAAATTTTATTAGCAATCATTTTCAGATATTTTACGTATAAATAATACCACAATTAATTTTAAAAAATCATCATACAAATATAAAATTAAGAATAATATAATATTTAAAATGTTACAATTTCATCATATAATAAATAATAATTACATCAAAATATCAAATAAAAAGAATAATAAATATCCTTAACTCTCTAATTATTACAACAACAAGAGTTCGTAATAAGAAAACAACCAAATATAAGTGAAACCTGAAACAAAAATATTTACAATTACATTGCATAAATTGAATTTAATAGATACATCAAATATAAATAAAATTAAAAGAAGAGAAGAAACAAAAACTTGAAACTTCGTTCAATCATCTACAGGAAGATACCTCTATAACTGCACTGACCTCAATTATTATTTGGCATAAAATCATTACCATTAAAAGAAATATCTTCATCATCATCATTCAAATTCAATACACTAAATGACATTGAAAGAAAATGTTATTTAGTAACATTAATTAAACTTTACTATAATGTTAATTTAACTTAACCCAAAAATTCAATTTAAATCAATTAAACTTTATTTAAATTAATAATTTAAAATAATTATAATAAATTATTATCTTAAACCTGATTTAATTTGTTCAATTCAAATTTAATAAATATGTTAAATCATTATGTAAGCAGCATTTAATTAGTTTATGTGTTATGATCATGTCATATGTACTTCATTGTTAATTTTTAATCGAATTAATATTTCTAAAAAATTACAAAGAAATTTCAAAAAAATTAAAAATTAAAAATATTCTAATATTAATGCCTTTTAACCTTAATTCAACTTAAAAATTTTTGAGCCCTGAAATGATTAATATTTTGTTCAAAACCTATCACTAGATTAGATTAGGTTGTACATACCCTGAAATTATCAATATTTTGTTCAAAACCTATCACTAGATTAGATTAGGTTGTACGTGCACTTCAATAGTTTAATCAGTCTCTTTAGTATCTTCTCTCTTCCTCTTCTTCTTCTCCTCTTCAGCATTTATCACCATTGAAACATAATGGACCAACCTCTTTATTAACCTCAACTACCGTACATATACAATCACCTTTCCTATTTACAATCTTTTTCTCCATATAAACACCATAATTGAGTAGCTCAGAACTCATCAGTTCTAAACTATATTCTCACTTACAGTGTAACATGGCAAGCTCTCAAGCTCTTAAGTTGGTTTCCATAGTAGTGGAAAGTGTGAAAGAGAGGCACACAAAAAATGAAAGAAAAAGGAAGCAGATGAAATGCTTGCTCTTTGGTGTTGAATGATTGCTCATCTTCTTTGAAAACAACTACTCCTCTGTGTGCTTTTTTTTTTCTGAAAAATTAAAAAAATTTTCATTTTCGTTAGAAAGTGTCTGAAATTTTAAAATTTATAGTATCAACCGGTATTAAACAAAAATTTCGATACCAACCGGTACTAACAATCGGTACCGTTAACTTTGATACTATTTCAATTTCTGGCTAATACGAAACAATATTCACATTCTTAATTAAAATAACTGAGATTCATATAGAAAAAAGTTATTCTTCTTAAAAATTGGTGGCAGAGATCGGGTCATTCAATTAAATTAATTATATACTTATACGTATTGGATTTAAATCAATCTTAGCCTCAATAAGAGGGAATAATGAAAAGTGAAAACGGATCATGTCAGCTTTTCAATAGAATTTTTGTCTCTTGACATTTTCAGTCGTGGAATTGATCAAATGGCTTCTTAGGCGGTGTGAAAATAAAAGGCCCCCGAGTCACGAGGGATCATGAGTCATGAGAGTGAGTTTCAATTAATTGATTTTACAAATATTTTAAAAATTATATCAAAATTAAAATCGGTAAAATAAAATAATTTTAAAATTGAATAAAATTTAAGATTTTGAAATATGATTTAAGGAGATTATTCTTATTTATCAAAAAATTTGAAATTTAATTTAAAAACTCTCAAATAAAAATTAAATTTGATTTATTTTAATTTATAAAATTTATTTAATTTATAAAAATAACCAATGAATAAATCGATCAATTTTTAATAAAAATTATTAATAAAAATTGAACTAGAAATTCGAAAATTGAGTCTAAAATTTAGATAGTATAAAATTTTTACAATCGAACCAATTGATTTTTGAAAATATTGGGTTTCACTAAAAGTGATATGTTCCTTGCGATTTTAAACAAAATTTTAAATTTGAATTGAATCTAAATTTTGATTCAATTAAATTAAATTTATTAATTTAAAATCTAACCCAATTTAGGCTATACTATAATGATTAATTGGCACGTCCTTTATTTAACAAAATCATATTATAAACGATTAATTGGCTCGTCCCTTCCGACTTAACCAAATCATATTATAATGGCTTATTTACCGTAGTTTTTAAACGCAATCACATGTTTGGATCTGCAGGCGAATAATCGGAGGTTGGATAAAAGTACGGTGCCATCGTAAAAATCGATAAGTAGAAAGATAGTTACGGTAGGAAAGTACTTCTGTAGTAGAAATTCTACTTTCTATTAATGACCTTCTGATAATTATTATTTTCCATTATGTCCTCAACTAATAGAATATTAAAGGTACCTAAATTTATTTTTTAATTTAATAATTTAATAATTATAATTTGAATTTATATGACTAATAATATATTTTTATGAAATATTTAATTTACTAAATTTATTTTATTTATATTT
>JAOTAY010000190.1:18546935-18573610 GCA_025629805.1 Erythroxylum baracoense
GCGCCGATTGACTTGCTAACTACGCAGTCCACTCTGATATCGGCGTCATATATCTCGATACTTCACCCATTGGGTGCCACTCAGTCCTTTTAGAGGATTTATCAGGGATTTGTCTCTCTCGTCTCAATATATAATCTTTTTGCTATTCTTCCTTTAGATATAAAAAAAAAAAAAAAGTTGATGTAGTCCACAGTATTTAGTTCATGTCGGAAGCAGCCTTTAAGGAGGTCAGCCGCTTCTAAGTTATTACACAAGCCACAGCAAGCGTAAGTTAAAATACAACAAACACAGAACTAAGTCTATTTCTGCTTCTTGTCTTTCCGTAAAACATGCGGCATTTGGATATAGTCTAAAGAGAGTGAAATCTTTTTAGGTTAGGGTTTTTTAATTGCAATGGACAGGCACAGAGGAGGCGATCGCTATACCCACAACAATGGCGGCAACGGCGCTGGTGACTCCTACAACGGCCGTCGCTCCTCTCGCTTCTCCGATGGCACCTCTCGATTCTACGATGATCCTCCTCGATTCTCCGACGGCCCCATGAATCGTTACTCCGAAAATGGTAATTACGCACGCCGTAGCCCTAATAGCTATCGCGGTGGTGCTGATCACCGTCCCTTTGAAAGCCCTCCTCCTCCTCGTGGCGGTGGTGGCGGTTTGCGACCTGTGGGAGGCGGTGGCGGCGGTGGTCCTGGCCCTGGCCCTGGCCCAGGGTTTCGTCCGATTGGCGGTGGAGGTGGTGCTTTTGGTTCTAACTACCCGGAGCCCTTGCCGCCTTTTCCACATCATCCTCCTTTATCTGGTCAGAAGCGTGCTTTTGGTCGAAGAAGTCCTGGTAAGCAAATAAGGATTTAGTTGTTTATTAATTGATTGGGTGGTGGTGAATGAATACCAGTTCAGTGAACTTGGAATTAAGTTGCATAGGTTTTTGTGATTGTTGTATGTTTACTTCCCTTCTGATTTTCTGCTTTCATAGTGGAAATATTTTCTGAAATATGTGTTCTTGTGGGATATTTTTGTTTATGAGGTTGTTAACTTCGGTTTTGTTTTATTATGATTTAATAGTTGATGAACAATGTAGTGTAATGGCTTTTTTAGTGCAAGCTTATGGTAATAATTAAAGTGAAGATTTGGACTGATATGGGAGAAAAGAATGTCTAGAGATTTGGCCTCGTATTTTTGTTGTGTTATAGAAACTAGAAATAGAAAGAAGATAATTCACACTTGCTCACAAAGGAAGAAGAGATGAGAGAGAAGAAGCTTAAGGAGAATCATAAATGAAAAGAGTGAGAGAGGAACAAATCACAAGTTCATTAGTTATCGGATTTATTTATTACGATGAATATAGTACAGTACCCTTACTCCTTTAAGATGTGACACGTTTATAGGATTGTTATAGTCGTTACATTGAAATAGTGTGTAGTGAAATACAACTTAAGTGACTAATATCTAATTGGTATCGTTTTATTGTTCGTCTTCCTTGCTTCCCACGTTTCCCCTTACCTACTTGTTCAAACTTGTTCACAAGGCTAGCTTCAACAAGGTTAGTCCCTGAGAACCTTTTATGCAAGTTGAACAAAGCCACACATGTTGCTTCTTTCGGTGTTCCATCAGACCTTTGCACCAATACTTGTGTCAATGCTCTATTATGACATTTAATCATCCTTCAACCCAAAATGGTTATTGGTGTCCTATCTGTGCGAGTGAATGACAGTGCTAGTTGGTAGATATTGGTTCCTTGTCGGAAACATACTCTCTAAGTTGAGAAATGTAGAATGCAGGATGGAGACTACTAATTCCCCTAGTAATATGCAACCTTACCAATCTTATCAATGACTTGATAAAGCCCATGATATAGAGGAGAGATCGTCTGATGTACCCTTCCTTATAAGGAATGTTGCTTATATGGCTGACGCTTCAAGAATATTCATTGCCCCACCTTAAACTCCCTATTCGATCTCTTTTTGTCCGCTTATTGTTTCATTTGGTGTTGTGCCCTTCCCAAGTGAAAATTGGTAATCAGTAGAGATGTTTCTCAGTCTCGCATTGCTTGATCTATTGCATTGCTTGATTTATCATGGGAATTTCCGAATCCCCAACAAAATAGGGAACACATACAGGAGGAGGATAACGATAGAGGATTTCAAAAGGGGTGGAGTTAATGTTTGAGTGATGAGTGGCATTATACCACCATTCCATTGAAGAAATTCGCTCTGACCATTTACTAGGGGAATCACCACAGAAGCATCTAAGATAAGTCTCCATAATTTTTTTTAAACTATAGTTTGATCGTTAGTTTGAGGGTGATAAGAAGTGAACAATTTTAAGCCAACTCCTTGTAACTTAAATGCCTCTTGCCAAAAAGTGCTTAGGAAGAGTAAACTCCTTAACACTCACAATCACCTCTGGCATCCCATGAAGCTTGAAAACATTATGGATGGATACCAAAGCTATTTTCAGGGTTATATAGGTGAGTATGATAGCGATGAAGTGGGAGAATTTGCTGAACTTGTCCACTATCACATAAATTGCAAATTTGCTTCTAGATAATTGTAATCCTTGATGAAATCTGTACTAACTTCTCTCCAACATGCCTTTGGTACTGGAAGAGGTTGTAGTAACTTGGGATAAGCAACATTTTCATATTTATTTCTTTTGACATATCAAACATTTCTCGGCATAATTTGTTAATCATTGGCCAAAACTCCTACAATGAAACATGTTTTGCACCCTTTTGATTGTGGCAATTACTCTTGAATGACTCCCTTACTATCATGAGCCATGGATATCAATTTCTCTCTTAATTGCCCATCACAACTCACCATTAATCTCCTTTTCCACTTGAGCGAACTTCATCTTTCCATTCATTTGTCACTGAGCACACCTCTTTCAACTCTAGCGTCATAATGAGGTCTTGGATTGTGGCATCCTTCTCCTAACCTTGTTTGATGTCCTTTATCAAATGTGGGAATGTGAGCCACTATCAGCGATAGTTGCTCTATGTTGTACATTTGAGATAAGGCATTAACTATGTTGTTCTCTTTTTCCACTCATGTAAATGACTTCAAAATCATATCCCATCAACTTTGGAAGTCATGTTTGCTGGAAGGGGGTTGATATCCTTTACTCCAATAGGTACTTGAGGCTTTGGTGGTCTGTTTGCATCGTGAATGTCCTCCCACTCTAGTGGTGCGATGGTTTTATAGCTTTGATGATTGCTAAGAATTCCTTTTCATATGTTGCGAGCCCCATGTGCTTAGCTGCTAAAGCTTTGCTCAAGAATGCAATGAGATGTTTGTTTTGATGAAGAACAATACCTACGCCCATTCTATTTGCATTTGCCTGAATTGTGAAAAGCTGTGAGAAGTTGGGTAGTGCAAAAGCTAGTATTGATACTAAGGCCTTCTTGACTTGTTCAAATGCCGTTTGCTTATTCCCCACTTCCATTTCCCAAATGTCTACTTTCTTAACAATTTAGTCAAGGGCTTAGCCAAGATTGAGGTTAGCCACTGTTGTACTGTTGTTTCTTTCTTCAAATTAGTAGACACTTCCATAGCAGAGATTGAATGGCCCAAATAATCGATTGGCTTGCTCCAAAAATAAATTTATTTCCTTTAATAAAAAGTTGGTGATTGTGAAGTGTTTGTAGGACCTTTTGAAGATGTTCCAATCGTTGTTGGGAGGAACTAATGTAAACTAAGATGTCATCAAAGAAGACCACAATGAAGTTCTTGAGGTAGGCTTGAAGATCTCATTCACTAGGCTTTGTAATGTTAAAGGAGCATTACCGAAGGGCATCAAAAAGAATTCATAGTGGCTCTCATAGGTTCCAAAGGTTGTCTTTGGAATATCCTCATCATTCGTTCGACTATGATGATACTTGAATCTTAAATCCAACTTAGAGTACTAGCTGGGTCCTTGTAGCTCATCGAGTGGCTCCTAGATTAAGTGTATTGGGAATTGGGTCTTGATAGTATGCTTGTTAAGCTCTCTGTAATCAACACACATCTTTCATGAATTATCCTTCTTTTTTACCAACGCCATTAGTGAAGCATATGGGCCAATTTCGTCTCTAATGAATCCTTGCTCCATTAATTTTTTGATAGCCCTCTCTATAGCAGTTTTTTGGTTAACTGGTTAGGCTCTTTGAATGCTTCACTAAGTTCAGCTAACAATCCATTCATCTCCTTAACTGTGCTTGTTTGATTCTCCAAATTAACTTGTTGCATGTGAAACTTAATGGGATGTGAAAGATGTAGCATGTATAAACTTCCCTTCCTAGAATTCTTAAGGATTTTGTTCAAGCCCTTACTTAAGATCATCTTGGAAGTTAGTGTTTGGATTTCTAGTTAAGGTCACCATCTTGCCTTTCCACCTAAACCTCATTGTGCGAATTTTGAAATTGCATAGTACATCATTCAATGTCACCAACCATTGAACTATGAGAACCATGTCACATCTTCCTAAATTTGTAATTAATGCATCAATGTTGATCCTTAAGCCTTGCATGCTCTATATAAATCCCTTATAAGACTGGTGACAGTTTAATTTCAAGCCCACAATTACTATAATTTGAAGAGGTTGCACTTCTGCATTTTCCATCCCTTATTTCCTTATCATTGATTCATCTAGGAAGTTGTGTGTGCTTCCATTATCGATCAAGATATGTAGGGGTCTCTTATGATGAAATCTTATGACCCTCATTTGTTTATACTCCTCTTGGACATTCAATCTTGTCATGGGTTGAAGGGATACATTGGGAATCAACTATTCTCCATCCTTCTTTGCCATTGATTCTTTAGTTTCGAAGTTTACAACTTCCTCCTCTTCCACCATATATAACTAGAATTGCTTCTTTTTACACTTGTGTTCTAGTGTATAGTGATACACAAATTCATTAGTTGTTGGATTCGTTCATTACAATGGCTATAATACAGTACCTTTATTCCTTTAACATGCGACAGGGTTGTCATTGAAATGATGTGTAGTGAAATTCAACTTAAATGACTAAAATTCGACTGACATCATTTTATTTTTTGTCTTCCTTGCTTCTCGTGTTTCCCCTAACCTATTTCTTCGTAACATTATGAAGTTCATTCTCTTAAAAGGATATAAGAAAAGCAGAGTGAGAAAGTAATTTTCATTGAATGCCTCAATTCCCACTCTTTTATGTTGCCTTTTGCCTTCCAAGATTTCAGGTTTTACTACATTTTGTCAGTTCTTCTTAAAAGAGTGATGACAGTTATGTTGCTGCTATTTGCATGTGTTTTGTTACTCGTTTCGGATTTCAATACCGAGTTGCCTTATTGATTATCATTGAACTCTGTATAATCAGTTCTACAAGTTGCCATATTGGCATGCAGTCTCAAATCAATAATCAGTTGTAATTCATCTTGGTTTTATGGGTATACTGCACATTTAGGATGTGGTACTACTTCAACTTGCTTGGCTTGAAACATTGTTAGGAGAATTCAGTCATGACAGACAGATTTTTTTTTGCTTTGTCTTATTTGAATATGAATACAATTGTAGTCTTCACTTTGTTTGTTTCATCTTTTTTGAATATGAATACTATTGCAATCTTTACTTTGTTTGTATAGTCTAAACATTATTTGTTTCTTAATGCTATTTTGTTTTGTTTCTAAAGTCAATTCTCTTGTGTTTTGGTCACTGCATGTTGATGGTTTTATTTTCTACAGATCGTTTTGACACCGGTAGTTTTGCCAAACTTTTTGTGGGATCTGTTCCAAGGACAGCAACTGAAGCTGATGTAAGTAATTCATGTGATATGCAATAAGAAACAATTATTTCTTGAGGTTATAACT
Source organism: Erythroxylum baracoense (assembly GCA_025629805.1). Lineage (NCBI taxonomy): Eukaryota > Viridiplantae > Streptophyta > Magnoliopsida > Malpighiales > Erythroxylaceae > Erythroxylum > Erythroxylum baracoense. The sequence continues at coordinate 18,552,761 of JAOTAY010000190.1, forward strand.
TTCATGCACACCTCACGTGGATAGATCTTTATCGTTCGATGCATCAGTAAATTATAGTTTCAAAATAACACCACTTTATGCTCGTTCCTATAATTAAGGAATTTGTGAATGGTAATATTTGGTTGACTTTGTTTTGTCTCTCATTCTGCTTGCTGCATATTCTTCTTTTTTGTTATTTTTCTACGTTTATTTTGCACAATATCAAGCTTGACTGCTTTATATTTTCATCTACGTGTTCTGGTCCTGTTGGTACTAGAGTTTAAGCATATTGTTTTGCATTCTTAAATTGCATGCACATGCAGCCTCATATTATTCTTGCAGTATTGCTCTAACTATGTGTTTTGTGCTACATTCCCAGCAAGTATTATATTATCAAATTTTCATTACTTAATTTTAGATTCGTCCCTTGTTTGAAGACCACGGAAAGGTAATTGAAGTTGCCCTGATCAGAGACAAGAGAACAGGACAACAACAAGGTATCTGCATATGCTAGTTTCTTTGTGATGATCCTATATCAAATCGTATCTTATTTCAGGTCCTCTAAGAGGCTGAGCGGGGCAAAGTATGCTCATCTTCCGTCTCAGCTTGTTTTTACAACAAGTTTTGGGCTTGTTGGTTTTTTGCAACCCATTTTATGTGTACATCGTTCCAAAACAAGAAGGCAACTCATGTGAACCTACTGAAAACCAGTATATGTATAGCAGTTGGGAATGAGCAGATTAGTTCTTTTATCATAGTGGACGCGGGAGTGGTGGCATTGCCCTACAAAAAAATTGTCATGGGATCATCCACTACCATGCTGTCACTTATTTTGGTGTTGGGATGTTAGAAGTTCAGACGTTGTAAAGTTAGTGACATAATAATAGAATTACTGGAATTAATTTTTTTTATAATGGGTGAAAGTACAATGTAAAGGAATTTTGTGGATTGTTCTTATGCTGTTGAAAATAGTGGAGTACTTGACATTGAATGGTTTCAAATTTCATATTTGTCGTCTAGTGTGTTTATCAACAAATTGGATGGATCTAGAACTTGAAGTGGTTGTTGAATATGGTTGGAATGCTTATACTATTCTTGTGTGTACCTTAAGAGCCTCTTAAGGAACTATGCAACCATTGACAATGTCATGAGTATTCCGATTTATGAGTTTCTTATCACTTCTGATCTGTATGGGCAAGCTAGTAGATCTAGTTCTAATACTTGAATGTTATTGAAAGTTCTCATCTATGGTTATCTGATAAGGATACGCTTGTGTGGAGGTCACTTATGTTGAATGTGGATGTTCATGGTGTATTATCATGGTGTGTAGTATGTTTCAATATAAGTAGTTATTATTTATGAGCCGTCTGGATAATCACTTATCATGGATGTTTATAGTCTTAGCTACAGTTTGATGGCTGGTATTATGTTTCTTTATTCTAGGTTGCAGACTAATTATGTCTGTCTGGTGCGGTTTTTTATTTTGTTTGCGTTAAGCAATATGTTGTTTCATCACAAGGCAATTACACACAGACTTTTGTTTGGCTTCTTTATGGTGTAAAGGAAAACATAAAGTGCAGATCAGCCAGGATCCATGATTTCAGTACGCTGTTGGCTACCCTTTGATGTGGTTGTTTTTGAGATATATGGAAATTCCCTTTTAGGGTTGAAATATTGAGTTTGTGTGGAAGGATTGCTTACTGATTCTGTTAAGCGCCTAGATGCAGTTATGAAGTTTCGTGGTTGATTTGATCCTTTTTACCAAATTTGTTTAATATAGTACTTTAAGATTGTTCAGGATGAGCGTTGTGGCAAAGCCCCTAAAGCTTTTGGTTTCTGTGGAAGTAGCTCGTTTGACCTTTTGTCTCTTCTGCTAGGGGAAACATAAGTTGTTCATTTCTGTCTACTATTAACTATTAGCTTTTGCCAGTTCGTTTTAGTTATTTAAAGTGCATTATGGCATGCACTGTTGTGAACCAGAAAACTTGGTGCTTAAATTTGGGATTGTTGATTTTATGACATTTGAGAACGACAGAAATGTACATGGAAATCCATGAACTTGTAATTAAAGGTTTTTGCTTGCTTACCTATCCTTGTTACTCTCGATGTGGTTTGGTCAAACATTAAAATGATGCAATGCAAGTTAATAGTTTATATTAATGCACAGTCCTCAGGATATCAGATTTGCTTCATATGTTTGATTAGCTTGTGTCTGTGGCGACAAACTGTTTGCTGAACAAAAGATAAACTTTTGAAATTCTTTGCTATTGCAACTAATCTATTAGATGGGTTTTTATGTAACAAAAGTGAGGTGTGGAGTGTGTTTTTGGCATTATGTAGAGCTGTGTTTATTGGTGCATGTGTTTCCTTCTTAACGTGCTCTACTCTACTGCTCTTTGTACGAAGATATTAAAAGATCAACTCATCCTATTGAAGAGTTGCTTTAGTTGCAGCTTTGCTTTTGTGTGTATTACTTTTTTGTATTGGTTTCTGAGGATATTTACTTGTAGTTGAAGGTAGAAGTTGACTTTGTCATGGTGGTTGCTCTTTACTTTCCCTTTTTAGGAATGGGGAAATAGAATGAGTTTGGAACAGTTGCGTGTTCTAGTAACAGAATTTCCACCTTGGGTGTTTTGTTGACCACTTTCTCTTCTTTGGGGAAAGGTGTGGGGTTGGTAATATTGTGTTGCTTATTTTGATTTGGATCGCTACAATGCTATGATGATGGAACAATATGAAAGCGTTACTGTTAATTTCTCTGCGGATTGTATGTGTATTTCTTATTTCATATACTTACAGCGACAGCCAATTGGAATTTTTGAGTCTAAACTTGTGGCTTAGACTTGGAACTTAATTCGTGTTGTATCTTCACTGGTAGGAGTGGTACATGCATGTACATCATGTGCATCAATTTCACTTTGGTCTTAACTTGATTATTTTGATCGTATCATTCTTGTTGGGAGCGGTGTATGTATGTGCACAATGTACATAAGAAATATTCAGGTGTATTTGCATATCTTTAGCATTGTTATAATGGTGAAGTAACCTATCCGATCAGAAATCCTTGTACATGCAGGGTGTTGTTTTATTAAATATGCTACTTCAGAAGAAGCAGACAGGGCCATCAAAGCTCTGCACAATCAATATACACTGCCTGGGGTAAGTTGCTCTGCTTGATCATCTCTTCTAGGTCATTTGTAGTAGTTCCACTTATTTAATATTTATAATTTCAGGGAGTGGGTCCTATCCAAGTTAGATATGCTGATGGGGAACGGGAGCGTCTTGGTAATGAACCATGCTTTACTAAATTTTAAGCCTTTGGGGTTTTACCTTTGTAGCATCATGGTTTACATTTTTTGTGTCTTTGGGTTTTTCCTCGTTTATTTCCTACACCAACTTGCAGTACAGTGAACTGCTCTTCAAGTGTGACAAATTCAATCTTTTTCCATTGTGACTCTTATTTTGATTAGTTGTTTCATTAACATTGACATTTTGCTGGTGAATTTCTTTGTTTTTTTTGTAAACTTTTGCTGTTACAGAATGTTTTGTGTGAATAACTTATTGGGACAGTCTTTTCATCTTGGAATCCCGTCTTTTGTATGATTTTATTTTTCCTTTATTGCAGGTGCAGTTGAATTCAAATTGTTTGTGGGGTCATTAAACAAACAGGCCACGGAAAAGGAAGTTGAGGAAGTATGTTATTAAAACCATCTGTTTGCTGTAATTCCAATCTTGTTTCTGAATTAGCATCCTTTGGGCATTTCTTCAACAACACTCCGTCCCTCCCTTTTTGCCTCTTCTTCCATACTTTTTCTTTTTCCCGGATGCAGATTTTAGTTTCATATGATATTTAGTTGTTGCACTTTGGTGGTCATATATGTATTTGGACATGTTGATCCTTTGCATGTAGGATCTCTTAATCCTTTTCAATTCTCTTCTCCAAATTGATATTGCCAAACTTGTAACCAGTATCTACTCTTCAGATTTTCTTACCCTATGGCCGGGTAGAAGATGTTTACCTCATGCGTGATGATATGAAGCAGAGTCGAGGTGTGTCCTTTCCTCAGTAACAGTAAATTAATCTGACTTGTTGAGATGATAAATGATATGTGTTATGAATTGGTTGGCCTTTCCTTTACATTATAACTAGAGGACTTTCTGTTTCTTTTTGGTTCTCGTTGGATGATTCCATTTGTGATTCTCCTATTTTTATGTGAAGCTAACTTTTTGATATTTCTTATCTTGTCATCGCTTTTGGTTTTCCTAATTCTCGTTTGAAGGGTGTGGATTTGTTAAATTCTCTCATAGAGATATGGCATTGGCAGCTATAAATGCTCTTAATGGGATCTATACTATGAGAGTAAGCACACTATACTGCATTTGTAATGATGAATATGCTGTGTATGATGTCTGAACATATTATGTGGGTATTGCCATGTAATAATTCCCTTTTTTCCTTGATTTGTCTTAGGGTTGTGATCAACCATTAACTGTTCGATTTGCTGATCCTAAAAGGCCAAGGCCTGGTGATTCAAGGTGTTTCAGCAGATATTCTCTTTTTTAATGCTAGTGTGCCTTTTCCTTTCAGTTGGTCTTGTGTTGAGGTAGCAATATCAACCTCACTTATCTTAACATTTATATTTTTTCAGGGGTGCTCCTGCATTTGGTGGAGCTGGCTTTGGCCCGCGGTTTCAAGCACCAGCACCGAGGTAATCTTATCCTTCACTTTCTATTAAAGTCAATTCTTTGCAGGAGTTTATTCTCTCCTTTGTTCTATCATTAACAGATTTTTTCATGGTCTTAGACCACCACCTAACTTTGGCGATCCAATGGGGGAAAGGATTCCGCCTAATGCATGGCATTCTACGAGTCCAAAGAATTTGGGTCCCACGCACAACAACGGTGTTCATGGTTTTGGGACTCAATTGCCTCCTAGGTCTGGTGATCTAGCCCTGCCTTCAAATCAGGTAAAATTATTGGATTTCATCATATTAGGGACTGTTTGTTTTTAATTTTATTCTTCTGTTGTGTGGTTTTTAATTTTTGTTTTCTATTTTTAGTTTATGTTTTTTTTAAATATAACTAAAAACTTGTTTGGTTGTTAATGTCAATATAGTGATATTTTTATTATTGATAATAATTACATATTAGATAGAACCTAAAGATAAAATATTTTTATAAATAAATGAATTAAATAAATTTATTTTAATCTCTTATATAATATTTATTGATAAATTATTTTTATTAATAATTAATATTAAATAATATACATTTAGTTGACACTTGACAGTACATCAGATTATAAAAAATATAAATAAAAATAAAAACCAAAGTTTATAGTTTTCATAAATTATAAAAACTGGAAGAAACTAAAATAAAAAAATAAATTAAAACTCAATCAAACAGATTTTTTTTACTAAAATTGAAAGCAAAAACAGAAAACCAAAATAAAAGTGAAAACAAATAGGCCAACTTTTGGTCTTGCGTTTTCCTGCTTCTCTTATTCTGGTGTTTTATAAATCGGTGTCACTAATGTATGGTGTTAATAACAAGGAGTTTTTTTTATAAAAAAATAGTGTATTTAACTTATCTATTTATAGAGTGACAACTTTTAGCTGGAGGATTGAGGTTCAATTAAAAAACCACTATGCGTTTTATTTTCCTTCTTTTTCTTGTCTAATTTTCTTCTTTTTCTTGTCGTGGTTGTGAAGGTGTCTGTTAGTAGCATCATTTTCAAACTCTTTTACTTCGAACTTTATATTGGTCTATTAAGCAGGCTTTCTGACTCTCTTTCTGGATTCATAAGTACTAAAAACCACAAGACATTTCATCCTCATCTTTTAATGATGAAATAATTTCATTTCAATTCCTTTCATTCACTAATTCAAATAATTTTAACTAATCTTTACAGCAGGGGCTGCATTTGGGCCAGCAAATATCACCATTACACAAGCCTTTTCAATCACCTCAACATTTGCCATCTTCTCAACTATACTCTCAGGTAACATCTTATTCACAGACACAAACTTCCTACACTGATCAACCATACTCCTCTAACTGTTGCTCAAACACTGTTTACCCAGGCACTTGCGTCGCAGCATACAGCTTGTATCAGTGGATCCTTGTCTACTACTCAACCTCAGCTCGCTCAGAGCATGTCATCCAATGCAGCAGCACAAGCACCTGCGAATATCAACTTGCCATCCCATTCCCTTCCTTCCGTTCCAAATATTCAACAATTACCATCATCTATGCAGCAGCATTTGCTCCAATCTCATCAGCAGTCACCCTCTCAGCTGGCTCAGATGCTGTCACAGCAGACACAAACTCTACAAGCAAGTTTTCAGTCATCCCAGCAAGCATTCTCCCAGTTGCAGCAACAACTTCAAATGATGCAACCACCTACCCAAAATTTGCCACTGCATCAGAGTTCTCAGGTTACTAAACCGCAGGTATCAATTGATAGAAAAGTATGAAACTTGGATGTTTTTAAACTTGAAGAAGAGCTCGTCAGCAAATAACCTTAGTTGGGGTAGTTATTGCTTCATGTTTATTCTAAAATGTAGAACAAAAATCTTATGTAACTGGTAGTATAGGATACATGGTAATAGCTGGAGCTGCTGTTTGACATGTTTGTGTAAAAGTAGTGTTGCTTGCTTGAGAAAAATGATTGGCTACTAGGAAAATTGAGTCTGCAAAGAGTGTTTGCTCAATTCTTGTAATTATATTATGAGTTGAACTTAATGCCATAAATCCTATTTTGTATTTTTTAAGATCTGTTGACTTTGTATACCATTCCGTTGTAAATAAAAGATCTTATCACAGATCCATTGTGGTCTTGAAATGTTATAATAATGGAAATAATGGAAACAGCAACCCTAGTCGCCATCTCTATATATGGTTTACTTGTAAGTTTTACTAGGTGTGCCTTATATACTGCTTTTGGGCAACCTTCTCAACAACTAAGAGATTCATTCGAGGAACACGGGGACGATCAGTCTGAATTAGTAATGGCGTGTTCTATTTCTCGTTTATTTGTCAATGCCACTTGTCTGGTCGTTGGTATGCTTTCACTAGCGTTTTAGGTTATCTATGTTGTCATTTTGATATTTGTTCTGTTGTCTAGGCTTAAAGGTTCTGTTTACTTTTTGGAAGTTCTTTTACATTTCCTGCCTTCTCATTCTCAGTGGCCTGGAGTTGCACCACAGACTATTGCTGGTAATCCCACTACTACATTGCCTGCAGAGGTGCCTCCTACTTCTGCTCCACCAACGGCTGTTATGAACCAGGCAGTTCCACCAAAATGTAATTGGACAGAACATTTCTCCCCTGAGGGATTCAAGTACTATTACAACAGTGTCACTCGTGAAAGTCGGGTGGGATGCTAATCTCTGCCATCCTCTGGTGTTGACACGTTATCTTTCAACTCTGTGATAAATTCTTCTTTTGGCAGTGGGAGAAACCTGAGGACTTGACATCACAGGAGCAACAACAATCACAACAGCAACTGCTACAAAAACCCTCTGTTCAACAGTCTCAGACCCTGTCAAATCCTCAAGTTGCACCTACTCTGCAAGTGCCGCTTCAGGCACAGCTCCAAACACAGTTCCACCACCAACAGCAGCTTCAACAGCCTTCGTTTTCTTCATTGGTCAGTGACTATGTCTCTCTTTATACTTTGTTCTATTCCCAACTTTCTTATGTGCAATTTTTATTATGCCCCGTTTAGATGTAAGGTTGAAAGATGCTTAGGATAACAACTCTAATTTGAAACGAGAGATTTCTCTTTCAGTTGTACCACGGGGTTGTGTCAACTATCTAGAGTTGATGGTTTTAGAATCTACTAGCACTGGTGGTGGCGTGTAATACTTTTTTGCTTCAACATCTTTGTATGTTTCATATGTCTTCTTTTATTAATTTGTGTCTTGATCAATGAGGCTGTGCAGGAACATGGTTATGCTCAACTACCTGCACCTTCCATTTCTATCAATGATCCAACCTGCTTCCAGGTATCTGATGTTCGTTCGTTTACTGTATCTTTAACTATCTTTAGCTACACGGATCATAGCTAAATCATTGTCTGCTATTGGGGCTTCAGGCTTCTCAGGAATCAATGTGGAAGAATAAGCCTGCAGGTTCTTCGACTTCTCTCTGCTTTCAAATTATGTTTGATGTCAGTTTGGTCAAATGCCAATTCTATCAGAAATTTGAGTTTTTGGTTTGCTCATCATATTGATTTTTCCTTTAAAGCTTTTTACCCTTTTGTTTAAGATGAAAAAATAATCTTCATTAAGCTGGACTCCAATGCAGGCTGTAGCTATGTGTTTAGCTGACAGTGACTGATAGGTGGGAAATGACAAGATAGGATTAGTTTCAGAGCAAAAATTGACCTAAACACTCTTTGAGCTCATTGCCTGGTTGGTGATACATTTTGATGATAGTAGTCCTTTGCACCGTGATGTTAAAGCTGGAAAGTGCTTTGGACATGGTTGCCATTGTTGAGACTTGGATGGAATTTGCTTTGGCAGATTTTGTTGTTTGTTATAATTCTTTGTGCATCCTTGACGTTAACATAATTATGGTATAATTACCTCCAGGAACTTGAAGGCGATCCTGCTTGAGCACTAGGTTAAAGAATGGTGGCCAATCCACCCGCTGGGACAGGAAGCTGTAAACTTGAGTTGAAGCTCGTGTATAACTGGATCGGTTTCTTATGCCTCTTTTTTCCCTATTAACAATGGGATTTATCCGTCCCACGCGACCTGGTTAACAAATCAAATTGTGTCATTAGTACTCATAAGAAATGTATAAACTGTTTATGGCTCGTCTTGTAACATAAAATTACGAGCTCTCTTAAGTACACAATTCAGACTCGTGCAGAATCTCTGCTTCTTCCTGGTTTCCTTAATGTTTGCCTGCCCAAATATGATACTCTCCAGTTTTCATCGGAGAGAATGAGAGACTGTATTAGGTTTAAATATCTCGTTAGCAAGCAATGACAATGAAAGGTATATATTTTCTAGCATACAAGTCAAGGATATAGTATTAATATCGTATATAGACCTTCCAAATCGCCACTCTGGAGACTATGAGCTCTTAGCTGGCAGCCCTGCAGTTCCTGCGTATTGGTCCGTTAACTGTCAATGGCTGTAGACTTCGCATCCTAAACATCGAATTCTTGAACTCCTCGGAGAATAATGAAGGGTCCTCCACATATGACTCCACAGTCTAGTGTTTCATTATTGTCTGTGACAAGTCCAGTCTTAAGCAAGCAAACCTTCCCCTGAATTAAGATTGGACATATTCTGGTTGTCGAAAGTTTCATGAGTCACCAATTCGGATTTAGTGGTTGAGATTGATGGGATACCCAAAATTGAGTACAGAGGACCGATTCTAGCTGCTGGGTACTTGGAAAATGATGTGCACCGCCGTCTCGATGAACTCCAAATTAATAGCTGCATTGGTTGGGTCGCCCAAGTAGGCAGCGGCTTGTAGCCGAGAGCTAAAACTTGAACAGCTAGCTTTTCCTATCGGATACGCACCTGCGCATGTAAAAAGACATTTGACTTTCAGGACTAATAGGTTCTGTAAAGATTTGGATGTGGTCTTAATTTTGCCGAGTTTCGTTGTATCTTGAGGAACCTGACAACTTATATATAAATGGGATTAGACACGCTATTCTATCTCAGTTAGCTTTTATGTATTATCATAAAATAAAATTACAATAGAAAAGAGAGTATATTGCCGTCAGCAGGGAGCACAATTGCACCGTTTAGTGTGAGGCCAAGGTTCTGAAATTTGGAAACCAAACAATATTGGGACGGTGAAGCTGGGAGTAGGAATATGGGTGGTGGTTGCATCATACTATCTCCCCTTTCCATTTCCACTTGTCAACTTGGATCACCTGACCACCAAATATGAGTACCCATCCCAGATGGTAGAAACAGAAGTAACATTGTTGTATGGAAATATAAATTGAGAAGTTATTGGTTACGTACTAAAACAACAGAGTCTCTAGCTATAATTGCCAGAATATAAGTACAAGAAACAGTCTCGGATACATATTCTAGGGCAGACTTGATGGTGTCCATCACTTCGAAACCTGTCAATGAGTTCAGATTTGGTGGTGCTGATTTCTCACCAACGAAGTTGTCACCCTCACCCAGCAAAATCATTACCCTGCAGCGTTACATATGTCATTTAGCATGAGGTCTGACATAGATGCAAGAATAAGAGAAGGAATATAGTAAGAAGGAGATGGCTTGCATCGACAAAACAATCATGGAAATAAAGACGAAGCGGAGACGCTGCCATTCTTGGATCCTCGAAGATTGCATGCAGCTTCAATAATAGCGGAAATGATAGCTTTCGCCTCTGGACAACCGTCTTGATAAATTCCAAACTGCTATAAGAAACCTACATCATCCGTGCAAGTTTCATTCACGATTGTTAAGACAAGTTGAACCATCAGAAAACATAAAGCTAAGCACATGGCCATGTTTTGTACTGCTAACACAACCGAGTTCAGAAATGAAAAGTTTTTATTTTTCTATAAAGATGGAAGTGAAGTGTTAAATAAGTAGCACTCTTGAGTTGGTGCATGCAGTTACATACCGAAGTTGCCTGTGAAAAATGAGTGAGGAAGACGTCTCATGTACTAATGAGGTTGGCTAGGTTACATTATGTCATCACCAAGTTTATTTGCATTAGCAGCACGATTACAGTTATCTAATGCCATGGTGTTTCTTCACGATGATTCTCAAAATTTTACTCAACTGAAACTTGCGTGCATATGCAATGGAGGGATAACGAATTAAAGCCTCATTTCTATGTTGTAGATGTTGAGAGGTACCGGTGCAGCTTTGAACGGATCCTTGGGGAGCTCCTCACTTAACAGTGCAATGCTAACTCACGAGTGGACTAGAACTGCGTTTTAGGAAAAGCTATGGGCTCTTTGGACAAGAAGATCACTCGCCTGAGTAATGAACGTGGAATTCAAGCTTCCTAAAATTGCATCTCAGTGGTCTCAATAAAAGACCAATTGACTGCTCGTGTTGGATTGATCCTTTTTTCTAGGCAAAGGACAACCTGTATAAGCGTATAGGAAATGTTAGAAAATATAAATTATTTAGGTTCTAGCCTTGATACCTCTCTTAATATGATTATCGCATAATACGTGTCTTCAAAATAACTCAAGCCAACAAGCAAATTTTCCAGATAATTCAAACCAAAAATCCTTAGTTTGATAGCATCAGACTTTCCTTCAGTACAAGTCAGCTTTCACTTCTCTATACTATTGAGGAAGGAAAAAAAAATCTAGAGCTGTAGGAACAAGAAAATTGGATTAGTCATATCACTATCAGTGAATTTTGGTTTTCAGAGCCCATTTCGACAGGTTCCCTCCAATATGAAGGCTTGTAGTCCCCTTTTTTATACAAGAGGGGAAAAAAAAAAAATTGAGCCGGGCCAAGCAATTCAAATGGGAAATAGCAGGAGAAAAGAAAGCAAATTATTTGAGGGTATAAGATGACTTTACAAAAATTAATATGAAATATAATTATCCTCCATATGTTAGAGATTCATGGACACTAATAGGTAGATAATGAGAACTTAAGGTTTTTATTTTAAGACTCAAACCCAAAATAGCTCTACGTGAATAACGAGGGCCAGAGTATTTAAACATTCTTAAATATGAGAATCTTAAGGAACATGTTGGGTATATATGGTAAAAATTAAATAAAATGAGTTTATATTTCCTAATTGAATTGAATTGAATAAGATAGAATATTGGCAGGAATCATGACATCTGCTAACATTTTGGATCTATATGTAAGCTAATACAACCTCCAAATTAGTCCATCAAGTTATCTTTATCCCTCCAAATTAAAACCTTTATTTTCTGTCGATAATTTCTATCGCTAAAACCTATTTTTCTTGTAGTGATATTTCCCCTGCTACGATTCCATCTATAGGTAATATTTATCAAATACTATTCCAAATTTGAGACCCTTTACTTCATGTATATAGTAAGTATTACAACACAATAAGGATAGTTATGTAATTTTATAATATAAAGGGTATATGAATAAATTTGTATTTACAAAACTTACTTAAAAATCCTAAAATACCTCTCATCACATATCCATTATCTCCAGTATCTTCATCATATTCATCTTTTATTGCTCTCTTGGATAATATTAACATACAAAATCCAAATCTCTCTTAAATCTTTCAGATCATTACTTTTTAAAACGTTTATTGTTACGCGATCGTTTCACCACAAAAGTTTAAGTTTTTGTGTGAGACCAACTTAATTGGTTTTATATATTCACTAATACACCTCCTTAACTGAAAGCCTTTTGGGCTTGAAACTTGCACAGGCTCACTCCAATTTGTGCTTAATAATAGGTGGGTGGTAGGATTTGAACTCACGACTACTTAATCACAGAGGCTCTAATACTGTGTTAAGCGACCGTTTCATCACAAAAGCTTAAGCTTTTGTGTGAGATCAACTTAATTGGTTTTATATATTCAATAACACTTATACAATAAGTAGTTATTATATGGTGTCTCCTCTTCGTCTGTCTTTATGGTGTCAAACGTGACCACATCAGTAATATATTAATGGTGAGGAATAGAAGAAGTTCATGTCATTGATAGTGGAGGAAGATGGGCTCCATTTTTCCAACAATAGGCAATCTTGGTAGCTCAACCAAACCTCCCTATATAAGGCCCATTTCACCACTAACAGGGAATCTTGATACTCAATTAGATCAGCTCACTTATGCTCTATTTTTTCACTAATAGGAAATTGAGTTATGTGTAGCTTATTTTGGTGTGTGTTGACTATTAACATATGTTAGTATCTATTTTATTGCCAAGTAGTATAGTTTATATAATTTAGAGATATTCTCTTATTAATATTGTGGTATCTATAGTATAATGTAAGGAATATATTATACTTGTTTAGCAATTAATGTAAGAAATATGTTATTTTATTTTCTAGTATATTTTTCTATTGGTCACACGATAGTTTCTACAAGGATGTATTTCTTTTGCTAAGGAAGATAAATTGTAAAAATTCTATAATGTCATCATCCATCTTTATTAAAATAAAATTTCCTATCAAGTGGTAGATAGAGTGGAAAAAAATTCCATGGTTAGATGAAGTGAAGTTTGAAGACCAATTGAAGAGGGTGGGTTGGGAATCACATCAATCAACTTGTGTAACAAGGTGTTTATAGGGAAGAGGCCATGGAAGTTATTGGAGAAAAGGACTCCTTATGGATGAGATGGATACACACATATTTTCTAAGAAGAAAGGGCATCCCTATATTATGATAATTAAAAACAAAGTTGGTCCTTTAGTTCAAACTAAACCGATGCCTTATATCTAAAATAGGTTCTCTAGTAACACTAAAGTAAAGGCTTGGACCACTTATAACCAATAAACTAATTTCCTAGCTGAATTGTCTTATGTTATACCTAATCACAACCCCAATTTTGAAAGGAAAGACAACTGTCTGTGTCTTGGTCACTCTTCAGATTAGTTCACAAACAATTCATGTAGGGACCTGTTGAGGAATAGGAAGTAAGTTAAAGGTATAGAACAAAGTAGTATGAAACAAAAACCTCATCCTTAAAGTGTCTTTTTTTGTAGTGGTTAACTATCTACGAGAAATTGGCAACAATAGATAGGTTGAGGTACCTCAATTTGACTAATCTCTACCCCTATGCAAATAAAGTCTAAAGATGTGAATTTTGTGCAAGCATGTGGACAAACATCTATGATTATGCCATTTTCAAAGAACATATCTTAATTATGTTGAGGTTATCAGAGGGTATAAGAAGACAAATCTATTTTAAAAGATTATCTAATAGTTTATACCACAAGTCTTGGTTTATGTATGTACAAGACATGGAAGGATAAGCACAAGATGTTTTAATGGAATGTAAAGCACTAGAGAGAAGATACAAGAGGAAGCCATACGATGGATTAGAGGACAACTAATGTGTAATGAAGAGGTAAGAATGTGTAGTAATAACATAGGTAGCTCTTAGAGAATTATAGAGCCTAGATCACAACATTCTTGAGAGGCTCAAATAACTGATCCATGTACTAGTCTAACTCCAAGATTGGTGTGGATAAGAAGTAAATTTCAACAGTAACACTTGTAGGAGAGCACACCAAATAAGAGTTAACACCTTATCCACTGACAGCAAACAAAACTCTAAATCTATGTAGGGATGTTAACAACCAAAATTTATCCTTAATAGCAACCCCTAATTGGAATCCAAATCGATCCACTGAGCATATAATATTACGAGTGACACAATACATTGTATAAGCTATCCTATACTTATGGTGGTTAAATAGTTGAAAACCTATAACTAACAAGTTTGTTTAAAACTTGTTTTAATATGTACTTGACACCTTTTCCCTCTCAATATATCAATTTAATTTCTTTAAAAATTATAAATTATTGAGTCTAATGTTTAAATATCATATCTTTGTATTGCAAAAACCACAAGTCATTAAAAATACCACCACCATGTAATGAAATTCGTATAATGATAGTGTAAAAAATACCATCACTTAACTCCTTACATATTAGTGAACATTCTTACCAAAAATTAGCACACGAAATAATATTCCTTATTACATACTGTACTGAACTTATTACAAAAATACCATACGTTATTAAAAATAAGTAACACTTTATATGGTAATATTATAAATGAGTACAAAAAATATCATGTCTTAATAAGCTATACCATAATTCAATATATTTAATACTAATATATGTATAAAAAACACTACTAATCATTAAAAATAAGTAACACATACATTTTAAAATAGGAATATTATGATTAAGTACAAAGAATACCATATTACAAAATAAACCACACTTATGTATAAAAATATCATCACTTAATAAAATAAGTTTATCGACATTTTGTAATGGGAATTTCATAACTAAGTATAAAGAATATCATACCTTAATAAAAATTATAGTAAGACTTAATGCATTAAATATCACCCAATGTACAAAACTTACCATCAGTCATATTAAAAAAGTGACATCCTCACTTAAATATAGGAATATCATGACTAAGTATGAATAACACCTTGCATCAATGCACACTATGCTAGGACTATATATATATATCCTATACTATGCATATTTACAAAATGTAGCATCACTCATTATAGATAAGTAACTTATTTACTTATTTAAAGGAAAATTATGAAGGACACATATTGGTTTATGTATAGCAAAACTATATACCAAATCATGTCCATTTAAGGTTTTATTGGATATGATTAACTATATGCTTATGTAATCAACTATGTTTCTGTTATAAATTTTGAAGGGATTGTGAAAGAAATAGATTGGAACATGACTAGGTAGAAAAATGTGTACATTAGTGGTTTTGCTTAATATAGTAAATACATGTTTGTATATTTAATCATGTTCATATTAAAATTTTTAAAGAACATTATAAAGGATATGGATTAGCACGAGATCGTGTAGCAAACTGTGTTCGTCAAATATGTTGTTGCACATAGTTAAGTATATGCCTATATAGTCAACCGTGTTTATGTTATAATTTTATGGGTACTATATGAAGGACACATATTAGCACTCATCTATGTAGTAAATCGTGTCTATTAAATATTTTATTAGACACAGTTAACTACATGCGTATATGATCAACTATGTTCATGTTAGAATTTTTGAAGGAACTATATGAAGGAAAAGAACTGGCATATGCCACCTGTATACCAATTTGTGTCCATTAAAGATTTCATTGGACATGGTTAACTATATGCTCATATGCCAAACTGTATTCAATATTGTAATTCATATTGGAATGGGTAATAAGTAACTTTTATTACATAAAACTTCCTTGAGAAAAGTTAAATAACTCCTCATATCTAGTAAAATATAGCATCTTCTTATTTTATTTTACAGTGTCGAATGGAACCAAAAAGCAAACAACATAAATATTTTTTTTAATTATTCTAACTAATTGTATTTTAGAAACCTATGCAGCAAGGCAGACATTGTGTCAACATACCCATCAAATAACTAAGAATTAGATATAATAACTAGAAAATGTCTGTCCCATCTTCATCGATATCTTTATAGAGTTGTTTTGTTTCTTTAATATATATTTTTAGATATGGTTTCTAAAGTGTTGAGCATACTCAAAATGACAAAATTCGAGAGAGAGGCAGTAAGGGATAATGTGGTGTTGATGTTTTGGTTTTTTTCATATTGGGTAAGAATCTACAACTTATAACTTGGCCTGGTGATTATTTATCAAAAAATATGCTTTGATTTTTTTTATGGATGATATATATAGTTATGATATTTGATTTAGTGTTGTTAAATTTTTTTATTGTTAGAGACCAAAATAAAAGGAAAGTTCTAATTAGAGCACTATCTCCTCCATTAGAAGGAAAGAAGAAGGTCATAAAGGTGAAAAGGAAGGTAATTAGAAATCATTTTATTTAAAGAAATATGATGATGATATAAATTTATTTTGATTTGAAAATTTAAAATGTAGGATGAGGATGAAGTTGTCACCTCAGAGACAAGTTAGTAAAGTGGGAACGCAAAAAACAAGTTATGATATTACATTGAATTAAACTAAATTAATATAATTTAGTAATTAAGTATTATTGTCAATTTGATTTTAAGTACTTTTTATCAGTATTTCTAGAGTTTTTAAATGTAATTTTATTAGGATAAAGTCTTCAAATTGATGCAGAGCCTTACTTTAGAGCAGTTAACATGGGTTAACAATATTGGTTAAGAGGGATATATGCTGCTAGTTATGTGGTCAATTTGACCCGGATAAGTTATCATTGAGAGTAAAAGAGGATCGAGTAAAGGAGATTACTAATGATATTATTGGGATTACAAATGTAACCAAATAAAAGTACACGAAAGCAAATAAAGTTAAAGTGAAGAGGTTCTAGGAGGAGTATAAAGTCAATAATCACCAAAAACAATGGAGGAATGTTTCTAGAAAAACTTCCATCTATATGTGTTAGATGCTTTTTATGTCTAAATGTCAATTAAGGTATTAACATGCTAATGCTAGATACCATACTCGATGTTGATGCCCATAAGCAACTTCGTAGGAGACATTTCATATTGAGCCATCTTTGCAAGCATGCTCGCATATTCTGTAAAACTGTAGAGATTAAAGGTATTACACCTTGTATAGGTAGATGTGTAGCTATATTCATGGTGAGTTATACAAAAGTGAGTCTTATTAATTGAAATGTAGACCTATACAAAATGTGTTATAAATTAAAAATTGAACTAGTTTATAAATTGTTTACAACTATTTTATCTTGATAGGCTACTTGTAAACTGACCCTTCAAATGGGTGAATGTGGCAAGGATTACATCTTAGCATGATATTAGAGTTGATGAGGAATTAGATGTTGATATGGTCTCAGAATATGATTACAAAAAGCTAAGGGTAATGTTATTGGAAACTTTATGATAATATTTTAATAAATTGATTATGAAGAGTTTAACTGATTAATATATTTAATTATCTTAGATTTAGAGGATTGATTATAACAAGGATCAACTGACAAAGCATCACAATAGCTTAGAAGTAGCAAAGAATGTGGCAATTACTTTTTGGTAGGTGATAGATTTGAAGATAATGAGCGAATAACTTCACTATAACATGAATGACATTTGGCTACCAAAAATCATTACCAAAAGTCCAAAAATCGTCGCTAATAGTCATTAGTGATGATTTATATTCATCGTCAAAAACTTCACCAAATCCTCGTAGCTAAAAATTATAGGCTGTGTTTTTTGCTAATCGTCGCTAATAGTTTTTGCCTATGCTTTATTTTCATAGCAAAAAAGTATTAACAACAATTTAAGGAATCATAGCCAATACCTTTTAGCTCCGCTTAGTTTTCGTAACTAAAAATTATTAGCTACGTTTTGGAAAACGTAGCTAAAAGCATTGAGCTATATTTTGTAAAATGTATTCAAATTTTTATTATACATTTTAACGAAATGATATACCATATTGAATTATAATTATTTATGACATTTTTAATCCATATTATTGTATATAATATTTATATTTTATTTTTTGTCAATTTATTACACAAAAAATTATAAAAAATAATTGATAATTTGAAGCATTGTATATAAAAAATAAAATATTATTAAATTTATTCGTGTACAAGATTTTAATTACAACTTTAAACATACATATATACAAAATAATAAAAACAGAGATTAGTTTACAAGATATAATACAAATCACGCAGCCTCATTTTCATCTTCACTGCTTACATAATTTGGGCCAAGTAATTTTTTGAGGTACTTTTCATGCTTGACCAACTTTTTTTCAGTATGTTGTAATTTAACCTTAAGCGACTTATTTTCCTCTTGACAGCACATATCAAGTGAACTATAAAATTCACCTAACTCTGCATACTAAAAATTTGTAGTTGTGGTAAGTAGGATCTTATCGACAAGGAATGTTCAATTATTTCTTGTAATGAAAATAATTGATTTAAAGGAAATAAAACGGGTTCTAAGTTGACGCAATTGAGAAAACGAAGTAAAATTAAACTATGCAAGCAATTTATAGAAAATAATCAAAAGCAATAAAAGTGTCGAATACGTGTAAAACTTGGTTCTCAGAACAATCTCAGCCTACTCACAATTAAACATATTTTATTGTTATAATGCTTTCACATCTCTCCTAGAACTATTGGTCGTAGACTAACAATAAGCTCTATTAGTCCCAATTTTTCTTTAGGTTGTAAGTTAATTAAACCTAACTACCAAATAACCTAGAACACGCCCTCTAGATTTAATTGGGCATTCGTAGTACAAAATGAAAAACATATCAATCTAAGCAACAACCATATAAGCTCGGGTCATTTAACCTAGGTTTTTTATCCCTAATGATTCGAAACCATTAGCAGCTACAAACAAATCTCAAACATAACGATTACGGATTATATTCAAGATTTTAGCAATGAGTTCATACATAAACGATTTAACAATACTGAGATTAACGATCATTCATACATAAAACCCCAAATCTATAAATGCAGGATAACATAATAAATCCATATAGGGAGATTCAACATTAAACAATGAAAATATATGCTTAACTGTGATTCAGGCGTCAATTTCACCTTCGAACTAGTGTCAGAAAGCCTAGCTTTCCATCTTCTCTATGGGTCTCCACAAGAACAACTCTCTGTCGCCTTTCTTTCTCCCAAAACCCTAAAAATGAAGACTTCCTCTTTCTGCCTTCACACATTCTTTTTATTGTGAAAACTAGGTTTTTGGGTAATGTGGCAAAATGTCATGGGCATGAATTCCTTGCATGGGTGTGTAAAGAGTGTCAGGCCTATGACAACTTGTGTCATAGGCATACAAGGCGTGTCACGCCTATTACAAAAGTTTTCATGGGTGTGAGATATATTGCATGGCCATGAGTGATGATTGATGAGTCACGAGCATTACAAATCAAGTCATGACTATGACTTGCAATGCACCATATGCACTTCACTTTCTTGTCTCTTCTTTGCTCTAATCCTTCTTCTTTTTATTTCATAAAGACAAGTGAATGTGAATATCATAAATATGGCTTAAAAATTGTGCTTTTGCCTCACTTTAGCTCTTTCACTTTCAAATTATACCTAAAACCAAATAGGAACTAAAGTGAATGTCTTAAGTATATGGAAGCATTAATCACTAAGTGTAAAGGATTAAATGCATCAACAATTAAGCACATATCAAATTCCCCCACACTTAGCTTTTGACTATCCTATGAAAATAATCAAAATCAAAGTCACAAACCCAAAACACTTACTCATTTTCCATATTTTCTAAAAATAGACAGTCGTAAGCAAAGAGAAATAACTTTCAAAAACCATAGCAAGAACTCAACATTCAATACTTCTACTCATGATTAATCAACAATCATCACCTTTAGAAACTGAGCACTCTAGAGGTAGACTGGGACAAAATGTGTTTAAATAAGGTATATCTATAGGTAAACTCAAAACCTATTCATCATCATAACATTCCACAACTTTGCATATCATTTCATTTCTCCACCACTAAGAGTTACATGCATAATCATGAATAAAAGGACTTTTCAAGGTTGTAATATGGGTAAGGATAAGGTGAGATGTATTTGGGTAATATAGTGTAAAAGCCATCAAAGCTAGTAAAAAAAAAGTAAAAACTCAATGCAACATCAAGTGCAAGAACTAACATTCATTCAAAACTGGGTACCATCAGCTATGATGAATGAAAAAACTATGTTTCATTGCTCAAATTCAAGCTCTCACACCTCAAACCACATGAAGCAAAACCAATTAGAAGGGATCACTCATAAAAACTGATGACTACAATACCTTTAAACTATAAGGAATGATCCTTTCAAAACAACATCTACCTCATATGCAACATATTCAAATCACCCATTCAATACAATTTTAGGAGGAGAAATTAATCTTGAATAACTTTTCAAAATAATTGCATTTCCTCGATACTTTTATTTAAACATTTTTTCTTTTTTCTTTTTTTAAATGAAAATTGAAAGAAGCTACATCAATATGACATAAAATAGCATCCCAATAATTATAACGATCCCACACATATTGTAACATCCCCTCACATATGGGAAGGATAAAATGGTAATTTGGAACATGTTAGGAATGTGTAAAAGTGTATTGATATGTTCATGCATTCATAGATGCACATGAATAGCAAATAGTGAATTTTTGCACATGTAAATGACTGTACATGCATTCATGACATTTCCCGGTTTAATTGTGAATAACTGTGA
>JAOTAY010000190.1:18573710-18587701 GCA_025629805.1 Erythroxylum baracoense
ATATAGGTTTTGTACGAGAGTTGATGAAGACGAAGAGATGTTCAAGAAAAAGGTTTTTGAGTTGAGGAGTATAGATACTATCTTCTGTTGCGTCTATTCTTCTACGTCTATTTTTCTGCGTCTATTCTTCTATGTCTATTTTTCTACGTCTATTCTTCTGCGTCTATTCTTATGCATCTATTTTTCTGCGTCTATTTTTTTGGTCTATTTTCTGCTTAGTGTACTTTCTGCTTCGTCTACTTTTCACTTATATGACCATATCTTCTTCTATAGATCTCCAAATGATCTGATTTTTGAACCAATAGATTTTTGACACAGTGTTCTATCCCTCCATAAACTTTTGTAGCATTCCGAATTGAATTGAAAAATATTGACTAAATCAAAGTGTGGAGTCTGTCGGAACAGTGAAATAGGATTTGCTTCCTAAACACCGTTCGGTATTTTAATTATATCTAGATCTATAAGATTCCAAATGAGATGCTTTTTAATTTGGAGTAAACTAGAGATATAGGCTTATAAATTGCCTCAAGAAGTATAATTTTGATTCTTTCTCTAAGATATTGAATTTCTGGATGGAAGTTGTATTTAGTACATTATTTTTGATTGTGAACAACCCGATAATCTTGGAGGTATATCTTCCAAATTTCTGAACCAAATTGAGTGATTTTGGTGTCAGTGAAAAGATAAGACATAGGAGAACACTTTTCTAGAAGATAGTATGACCAAATTACATGAGATTCACTTTCTAATTGAATGTGAAAAATAGACTTGAAAGTGTAACTTGGAAAAATCTGAAGTGAGTCAATAAGAAATGAATTAAGATTCTAATGGTCTTAGTGAGGCATAAATCTAAGTATAAATTGTACTTAGATGAGTTTTGATATTAAAATGATTTTGTGAATGAAATTGATAGGAAGATACCCGGGGTTGTCATGAACATGTATTGTACATAATTTATTTCATATATGTGCATTATTAAACATTCATAATTTTGCAAATTGTGATATATATGTATAGTGTTTGATATAGAGGAGCAATTGGAACGTCAACCTCTAGACGTTGCTGGAACTTTCAGGCATTAGTTTCTAGAGCAACTAGTGGTGTAACCTAGATGGTCTCACTTAATAATTTGTTTGTTTAAATTCTGTTTTGAAATGATTGAATGAATGTGGCTTGATTGTTGATTCCGGACAATGAGGTTTCGATGACTGTGATATTGGATTGAGATATTGAAGTGCTACTTGTACGTGAATGAGATGAAATAAATATGCATTTGATATGAATTTGTCTTTTAATTCTCAACGAAAGTTGAATGCCAGACTTAGGTCCGATGGATCTGAAATTTTGTTTGAACTTTCATGTAAGATTATGATATATGAGGTATTCAGAATGTATTGCATTTCACAAAATGCATGCTCCGATAAAGGCGTTGTGACTTGAGTTGCCATTATGAAGCGCTTCCACATAGAGCTTTGCTCTGTGATTTTTCTGATTTGGCACGTAGAGCTAAGCTCCGTGATTTTGTCTGATTGAGCCCTGTGGGCCAATATTTGTATAAGTCTGTGATAGGCACTCGGTCACAACAATAAGAAAGAAAGTGAGTCTCATGTGCAATTGCTAATGCATTATTTGAATGAGTATAAAGTGTTAAAAGTATAATGTGACATGATTGATTAAGTGTAAGTGATCCAATGTGATTATATGTTATGTGAAATAATGTGATGCATGAATTAAGTGAACCATCGATGATGGTTACCTCATTAAGTTCGCAAAACTCACCAAAATTGTAACGTGGCCTTTTCAGGACCGAGAGACGACTCTATAGAGTGAGAGGCTCTTCGTGATTTTGGCAAGAGAAGTCATGGCTCAAAGGTCAGTCAGCTGGGATTTTTGGGCAGATCAGATAGACTATGTGTATTTTCCTCTTTCATGTAGTACTTTTATACTAGGTTTAATGATGTACATGCAGTAAGTGTTGAAAAACTCAATGCAGACTTTCGAGTTTGTGAAATGAAATGAGGAAAATGCTGGGTTTTAAATATTGTGATTTTCCATATGATGCTTTATAATGAATAATGATATGATGCCGCGTGAAGTTAGTATAGTGTTCGAACATAGCTCACCCTTATCATAGGGTATGTATCGGAATGACCTCCCGGCGTCCCGGCGTGTACCCTGCGGTAAGGGGGTGCTACACATATAACCCTGCTGGCTTATTAAGTCTGGCTTGAGAAGAGCACCACTGGTAGTTTTTTATTGCCATGTCTTTAATAAAGTTGTGAACTGCTTCTGGTGTCTTATTATTTAAATTACCCCTAGTCGTTGTATTTATTGATTGGTTTGTATTCTAGTTTAGCCCATTATAAAAGGTTTAGATATGCATCCAAAGCGGTAAACTATAATGTGGGCATTTTCTCAATATCTCCTTGAACCGCTCCAGGAGTAGGAGGAGATATCATTCCTTAACTTTGCAATTTTGGTTGGTAGGAAGCACTTTAATAAAAATTTCTCTACCACTTGATCCCATTTAGTAAGTGATGATCTTGGAGTTGAGTTCAACCATTGTTTCGCCTTTCCGCTTAGTGAAAATAGGAATAATCGTAGTCTTATCACATCATCATTGGCCCTATTGATCTTTAAGGTATCAAATCTTCAAGAAATTTGAGATATATGCATTTGGATCCTATCTTATAGTCCATCAAATTGTATAGACTATTGCACCATCTCTATGATACTCGTCAAAGTTGTTGGTGTTCATAGTCAGTTTGACAAACTGGACTTTGCTCCTGTCAAGCTGGTCTAGTGTATCATACATCGTCTTTGGTTGATCTGCTATGGTTCCTACTTCTTCAATATCAATTTGGCCTCCCAAGTCCTCTATTTATCAATTTGGCTTGAACGTTTAGTTATGTTTTGCAGGGATTTCTACAAGTTGTTCTTTTGATTTTTGGATCTTCGTTAACTAAGATCATTAGATTACTTCTGGTTATAAACTAACTAAATAGTTAATATATGTAAGAATAAGAAAATAAAAAAGTTAATAAAATAAACAAATAAATTAGAAACAAAAATATAATAGAATAAGTAAAAATGACTAGATAAATAAAAGCTAAACGTTCCTAATATTACTAATCCCCTACAATGATGCCAAAAACTTGATTGAATTTATTTCTTAAGTTTATAAAAATTTATCAATTTTAAACCACAAGTTCATGGTATAGCTATAGCTAGCACTAGCAAGTACAAGTCAATCCCACAAGGATTGTAAGTTCTAGTATTAACCTTTTTCATATTATCTAACCATCAAATCAAATTGTGGATTTAATTAAAAAGTTAACTAAACAAACTAAACTAAGATTGAAATAATAATGAGCTCAAACAGAGGAAAATACTATGAAAATTTTATATAAAATAAACAGTACCTAGGTGATGAATCCCCTAAGAATTCTTAAATATTAACCTTTCATCATGCAATTGAATTATTGATTATTGGAAGATGGAGATTCCTATCTTATGTTAATATCTTTCTCAAAACTATTAAAAACTAATCCCTCAGTTGATTAAATGAAATCTTTTTCTAGTTAAAACCCTTAAGATCACATTACTGATTCTTAAAGCTCACAATTAGGTTTGACCCTAACTTAGAGGATTTATGTCAACCTATCTCTAGGTTTACATACAACTACTTCCAATTATGGTATATCTATTCACATAAAAGGATTTATGAAATCTCAATCATATGAAATCAAATAAAGAACTAATATTTCTAGTATATTAGGACAAGAATATAGTGCATAATTGACTATTAATAAACTAGTCAATAAAATTGCAATAAATAAAGGATCAAATCATATTGTTATCCCAACTTAGGGTTCATCACACCTAGGTACTAAACAATTAATTTCCTATCCATATAATATAAAACCAAAGACAAATATTTAAAAGAAAAATTAGAAAGCAAAGAATTCTGATTCTAAATCTCACATTTTATTTAATGAATCTTTTTGCAATTTGGATTAAATAAACTCTTTATCAGATCGTGTGATATCATCTTTGTGTTTTCCTTATCCTCTGCTTAAATTTTCACTTCTCTATGTTTACTTTGACTAAAAAAATGCTCTAAAACTCACCTCTTTTGTTCTACTTCCATTCACATCCTTTTATAGTAAAAACTAGGATTTTTAGGATATACATGGTCATATAGGAGACTATGTATCTCCAAAACCACTTGAACTCGTAATTTTATAAAGGCATAGAGATTTACACGAGCAATATTCACAGTCATGTATATCAACATACATGGGTATGTAACTTCTTCATATGACCATAAACAATATTCATCAAATCTCCACGTGTTTATAGAGACTTACACAATCACTGTACATGGTCGTATATCTTTAAGTTGCTTTAAATCTTCGTTCCATACCACGATTTGGTTCGAATTCTTCTCTTTTTGTTTCATGAAGGCAATTATCACCTACAAATGCACTTGAAGTGATTGAAGTACCAAAAAATACTACAAACCATTAAATAAAAAGCAAAACATATTAAATATTGGCATATAAATATAGTCAAATAGTCATTTATTAGAGAGAAAAGTTAATATGGGTAATTTACACCAATGCCAAAAGATTTTTGGTAAGCATCGAGAGATTATTTCAAATCAATGCTCTTGCTTTAATGGCTGGATCATTATAAGGTATAATCCAAAAAAAGTTAAAGTGACCTAACAACTAGCTTCATATTAGTGTATTTATTTGGAAAATTTTCCATTAATGAAATATGTAAATCCATTGGGTGATATAATCCATATTTTCTTTTAGCTAATTTTCTTTGAAGTTTCTTGCATGCATCAAAATTTAAATTTCATAGAAGCTTGCTATAGAATGATTTGAAATCAATGAGGATCTCTATCAACCAAAATTGGTTAGTTGTATGGGATTTCAATTGTACCTTACTCTCTCAAGAAGCAGATGGAGAAAGGATGAGTGACAGATACAAAAATGACAATTTCCTACATTGTTTATCCTCTACTCAACTCTCTAACCTAAAATTTGGTAGATATTTCTATACATGAACTAGTAGATAAATGGATAACTATATGATTAGTAAGAATCTAAATCGTGTACTTGTGAATTCCTCATGGATTTCTAAATTCAAATCTAATTTTGCTTATTTCAATAATCCTTTTATTAATATCATACTCCAATAGGTACTTTTAGGAACAAGTAATGCTTAACATAATTTTTTCTTATAGATTTAATAACTTTCTAACCAATAATGTGAGTTTTGAGGAATCTTTTTTGAAAGGGTTTGGGCTTCATGTTGATGGATATGAAGCTTATAAAATTATGAGGAAGCTCTAAAAGTGTAAGAGAAGAATTTAATCTCCAAAGTTTAAATCAGTCCTAGGTTCTTTCATCAATATGAGTCAAGGTGCCCTCATTATTACTAGGAACATTGGTGATAATTTAAGTTCTTATATCTTTTTTAATATTAAAAGAAATTCAATTTCCTTCTCTAAGTGATAGGTTTTGTTAAAAGATAAATTTTTATGCTTTCCACTCTCTCTAGTGTTTTTACTCTTTATTTTTATTGCCACTTATGTGTATTAGTTATTTACGTATGGCTGTTTCATTCTTAATTGGGAAAGGAACTAGAAAATTAATCTTCAACCAGTTGTCACATCTCTAACTTTTATTTAGCCATAGTCTGCTTGTTCTTCTCCTCTTGTCCTATTCTTGCCGATGGAATCACAAACTCTTTACAAAACCACTTCTCTTATGCCAAATACTGCTCTACTCGCAGGTCCCACCAAAAAATTTTGGTAATTTTAGGAACACTACCTTTTATCCTCAAGGATGCTTGTAGTTATTCAAACCACTACCAATCCTTTTCCTCCTTTCTTAAAGAGAACTTGGATCTAAGTAGTGGATGATGCTTTGAACATATTTGATAAGCTCAGATTCCTTAATCCCATTTATGATTCCTTCTCCTCTAAAACTCGCATGGTCTCTCCCCCTATTGAGTTCCTTAAATAAAGAGTGCAAAATGGTTAAACA
The DNA here is from genome assembly GCA_025629805.1 of Erythroxylum baracoense. Lineage (NCBI taxonomy): Eukaryota > Viridiplantae > Streptophyta > Magnoliopsida > Malpighiales > Erythroxylaceae > Erythroxylum > Erythroxylum baracoense. The sequence continues at coordinate 18,579,773 of JAOTAY010000190.1, forward strand.
CACTTGTGGGTTCCTTTGTAGATAAAAAAGTTCATGTGATATGGTCCAATCTTAGGCTTTAAGAACTTGGTCAAAATCTAGCCTTAAGAATGTGCTTCTAAATGACAATGAGCTCTTCTTTTTCAAGTTTAGAGCTATCCATGTATACAAAAAAGTTTTAGAAGTTGGACCTTATTGATAGGTGTAAATTATACTATATTTTTTACATGTTTAAATGTGTTTTTAAGTTTTTATTAAATGATTACCATATGTATAGGCTTAGAATTATGTTATTGTTAATGTTTTTATGTATTCTAAGTGTTTGTTAAGTTTAGAGCAAGAATTGGATCTTAATTTTATATGTCATGAGGTGTTTGATGTTTGTGAGTTGATATGTGCTTAATTGATTATACATTTATTCCATAACACTTAGTGATTAATGCTATGAAATGCTTAAAATATTCACTGTATTTTATATTTGATTTTAGGTACAATTTAGAAGAGAAAGAGCTAAAGAGAGTCAAAAGCACAATATTTGAGTCATTTTTTTGAGACTCACACTTACTTGTCTTCATGGAGCAAGAAGGAGAAGGATTAGAGCAAGAGAAGACAAGAAAATGCATAAAATGAAGAGCATGAAGAGTGTAGAACACAACTTATGGCCAGCATCAATGTGCCATGGGTGTGAGACATCTTTCACACCTATGCAACAATGGCTTACAACCTTGAGCCATCATGCACATCAGTGAGAAAGGTCCAGCTCACCTGAACCCTAATTTTTAGTATAAGTACATCATTTTGTTGAAAAAAGATATGAACGGTTTGAGGAATCGTTCAAAGGTTTCAAGAAATAAGAGAGGGGCAACAAAGGAGATAGTTGGGAGACCCATAAAGGGCTGAGCTTTCTTGACTAAGTTTGAAGGTGATATCATATCGACGCTGAAGAACCCAATTAAGCATATCTTTCATTATCTTTGTTGTTCTTTCTCTCTTATTAATTGATTTTGTTATCCTATGATTATTATTCGGGTATTGTGTTAAGATGATCTTAATGCGTTCATTGGATTGTTTTGTTACGAAACCATTACTAGAATCTTCAATATAATATGTAATTGTTATGTTGAGATTTTTTATGAAAACTAATGGTTTTCGATCATTAGGGTTACAATTCGTAATTATTATGTTTTTGATTGGTGTCAAATCATTAGGGATAATATAACTTAGGTTAAATAACTCGAGCATATGTAGTTGTTGCCTTAATTAATCTATTTTCCTAACTCGTAATGTGGCTGTCTAATTAAATCTAGAGAGCTTATCTTATATTGTATGATGGTTAGGTTTAATTAACGAGTGTCTCTTAATTAAACATAACCTAAGGGAAAATCAGGGTTAATAGAGCTTATTGTTAACTTACGATTAATAGTTGCAAGGAGAGGTATGAGAATAACAATTCAATGAAGTATGTTTGATTGCGTGTAGGCCGAGATTGAACCAATCACCGAGTCCCTAACGAATTCATCACTTTCATTATTTTTAGAATGTTTTCTTTAATTTGTTTTCATTAGTATAGTTTCATTTTAATTTCTTATTTGAAAACCAAACCAAACCAAACCCCTCCCCTCCCCATAACCTAAGCATCAATTGATTTCATTTTAAAAGCTTTACACACACTCTCTGTAGGATCGACCTGACTTACCACTGTTATAGTTGTAGGTCTAGTTATTTTAAGTAGTGTTACGACATGTGACGTTATGAGTGTTGGAAATTAGGAAACTAAAGAATAAAGAGAATGGAGGCTGAATGAAGAAGGTCACAATCATGTCTCATGGAGCACGATCATGATAGAGAGAAAATTCTTAGGAGCATGATCAAGACTCTTATGTTTTTTTTCAGGCTTAAGTTTTTTCATTTGTTTTAGGGCTTGGGCGTATTTTTTGGAACCAATCAAAGTGGGAAAACTATAGTTGCAACCCAAGACCCTAATACACTATCTAAAGATGTGAACGACAAAAAAAATGTTGTAGCTAACACCAAAAAGTGAATCAAAGTAGGAGATCAAGAAGAACATCCAGGAGTTCTAGCTTTCCAGATCAAGTCCTTTTCTTCTTTTCCTTTAATTTTTTTATTAATTTTGATGTGTAATCTAAATTCTAAGATGATTAACATGTTCATGAAGTTCTAAATTTTAGATTAAAATTTATTCTAGATTTATTTTGTGGGTTTGATTATTATTGATTTTAATACATATTCTAGTGTTTGTCATAATTGTGCATGCTCATACTAGATAATAAATTGAGAGAGTGAGTCAAAAGTAATCAGAGTAGATTGTGCAATGAGAGTTGATAGTTTAATAATCTTGTAATTATCAAATTAAAAATCATTCGAAGAGATATCAAGAGAAATCTTGTTTAAGAAATTAATTATCCAATAGATAGCTTCAAATATAATTGAAAACATTAAGGAAAGCTTTGTGAATCGAGAGGTTGCAAATATGGAATTTTCAGATTCAATTAGGGTTTGTTGATTAGTTCTTGAGAGAGAGAGTAATCAATACCTTAGGAAATCTAGGATCAAAGACATAACTAGATCAAAAATAGTTAAGAAAATAAAATAAGGAAGGAATAAGTCTTAAGTATTCTATCTTTATCAAAATCCTAAATTTTATTAACAACTCAACTATTTTATTATTTACTTGTTTCATTTATTTAATTTTTTAAGATTCTATTATTTATTTTTATTCACTTCAATTTCATATTAACCTAGACAAAGTTAGGTTCAGAATGTTAGCTATTGTATAATCCTCGTAAGATCGACACCTTTCGATACTACAAGATACGATCCATATACTTGCAGGTACTGAGAGTTTTATTATATAAAAATTAGTTAACCAAGTTTCTGACATCATTACTGGGGATTTTAGCATTAGGATGATTTGAATTCCTTTGATTTAATAAATTATAAGCACATAAGGATGTCTCTATTCAAGAAACTGATAAAGAAGAGGAAGAAGAATATATGACAATGGCTATAGAGGTTGAAGAAGATATAGAAGTCTCTGTTCAAGAAGTGGAAGAAGAAGAGGAGATGAGGGTGATTAAGGAATATGACAAACAATTAACCTTCTTTCAAAACAAACTGTTCGATTCTACTGACAATTCAGGTAGTTTCATTATTCCCTATTTTATTGATAGTTTGTTACTAAAAAAAGCATTGCTGAAATTACTTGGCTTTTTTAATTTTATCAATTTTGTCCTTATAATTATCTTGCAATATGTAACTTGTTTACATACTATCAAACTAAAAATGGGGAATATGGATGGACACAAGCCACTCATAATTGATCCAAGTTGAGCAAAAACATGAAGAATATGTCAAGCTAATGACGTTAACTAAGAGATACTTGAGAGGTAACACAAGAATTAAGATTTTTAATGTTATTTTATTTTTGTTTTCAGTTTATTTTATTTTTGCTTTTTTTTCTTTTCTTTATTTTTATTTTGTATGGACTGAATTGCTGGAATTTCATAACTAGAAATATATCCAAGTTCTAGTTCCAGTTCCAGCTCTAACGCTAACACCACTGATAATGCGTGACGAGTGCATTGCAAAATTTGCCTAACTCCTCACACCAAAAATTTATAGTTGTGGTGATTCAGGATCGTATCTATAGGGAATGTTCGGTTAATTCTCAAAATGAAAATAATTGATCTAAAGGCAATAAAGGGGGGGTTTGATTAGACACACAATTGAGAAAAAAATAAAATTAAACTAACGCAAACAATTGACGAAAATAGTCAAAAGTGATGAATATGTGTAAAACTCGGTTCTCATATCAATCTCAACCTACACATAATTAAACATATTTCATTATTATAATGTTTTCACATCTCTCTTAGAACTATTGGTCATAGACTAACAACAAGTTTTATTAATCTCAGTTTTCCCTTAAGTCGTATTTAATTAAAATAAGATTATTAATTAAACCTAACTACCTATTAACCTAGAACATACTCTCTAGATTTAATTAGGCAGCCACATTATGGAATGGAAAACAAACCAATCTAAGAAACAACCAAATAGATTCGGGCCATTTAACGTAGGTTATGTTATCCCTAATGATTCGAAACCATTAGTAGCTACAAAAAAATTTCAAACATAACGATTACATATTATATTCAAGATTTTAGAAATGAGTTCATATATAAACCACCTAACGATAACGAGATGAACAATCATTTATACACCAAACCCAAATCTATACACATAGGATAACATAATCAATCCATATAAAGAGATTTAATATTAAACAATGAAAAGATATGTTTAACCGTGACTTTAGGTGACAATATCACATCTGAACCAATGTCGAAAAGCCTAGCCTTCCAACTTCTCCATGGGTCTCCACAAGAATAGCTCTCTATGACCTTTCTTTCTCCTGAAACCCTAAAAATGAAGATTGAACCTTTTTGCCATCACAACATAAAACTAGGTTTTTGAATTAGTTGACAAAAAGTCACATGAGAGACTTATAGTGTCACGACCATTACTAGCCTCTATAGGAGCCTCACGGCCGTGAGTCATTGTGTCATGGGCATGACATGAGTGTCAAGGCCATGACTAAGACTAATTTTTCATGACTGTGAGATGTATCTCATGACTGTGACTTTGCTATTCTTCATTCCTTTTAGCACTTTCTTGTCTCTTTTTGTTCTATGAAGACAATTTAGTATAAATCTCAAGAATATGGCTTAATGAGTAAGCTTTCGGCTCACATTAGCTATTGTGCTTCTAAATTATACCTAAGATTAAATATGAACTAAAGTGAGTGCCTTAAGGATTTCGAAGCATTAATCAACAAGTGTCATGGATTAAATGTGTCAATAATTAAGTACATATCAAATTCCTCGATACTTAGCTTTTGACCGTCCTCAGGCAAATTATCAAAATCAAAGTCACAAACCAAAAATATTTACTCATTTTCTATATTTCCCAAGAATAGGTAGTCATAAGAAAAGAGAAATTACTTCTAAAACCATAGTAAGAACTCAACATTCAATGCTTCTACTCATGATCAATCAATATTCATCACCTTTAGAAACTAAGCAATCTAGAGCTAGACTTGGACAAAATATGTTTAAATAAAATAGATCCATAGTTACACTAACAAACCATTCATGATCATAACATTTCACAACTTTGCATATCGTTTCATTTCTCTACCACTAAAATTCACATGAATAATCATGAATTAAAGGAATTTTCAAGTTTGTAATGTGGGCAAGGATAAGGTGAGATGTATTTGGGTAATTTAGTGTAAAGCAAAGCTAGTGAAACCAAAGTAACAGTCAATACAACATCAAACGTAAAAACTAACTTTCATTCAAAACTGGGTTCCGTCAACTATAATGAATGCAAAAATCATGTTTCATTGCTCAAAATCAAGCTCTCACACCTCAAACCATATGAAGCATAACCAATTAGAAGGGATCACTCATAAAAATTGATGATAACAATACATTTAAACTATAAGGAGTGATCCTTCCAAAATAACATCTACCTCATATGCAACATATTCAAGTTACCCATTCCATATAACTTTAGGAGGAGAAACTAATCATGAACAACTTTGCAAAAAAAAAAAGCATTTCCTCCTTAATACTTTTATTCGAACATTTTTTCTTTCTTTTTTAATTCTTTTCTCTTTTCTTAAATTTTTAATAAAATATAAAGAAGTTACATCAATATATGAATTTCGTTAATAAGACATAAAATGACATGCTAATAATTATAACCATCCTACATATATACACACCCCCACACTTATACTTTGTACTTCCACAATCAACAACAATCAAAAAATGCTCCACTAGCTTTATGGTTTGGTAAGACATTTAGTTAAGTTTAATAACATGTAATGTTGTTAGTACAAAAAGAAAGGATAATAAAGCTCAAGGGGCTTAACAAAGGAAATTTCATATCAATAAGTAGGCTATTTGGCTAATGTAGCTTGCAAAAACAAAGAATGCCTATATCATTTTCATATTAATGCATGTAATAAAAATATGGTCTTGAATAGAAAATCAAAGCAAAGTCAAGATTTACATGTCATGAAGGTCACACATAAGCAAAAGACAATGAGATTGATATGGATGTGTCAGTTTATAAAGGCTGAAAATCTCATAGGCTTGTGTTTACCACTAGTCACTACTTTTTTAAAGATAATGCATATTAACCAATCACAAGAGTAAAAGTACATGCTCAAGTTTCCATGGATTCTTCTACTCAATTCACTCTCTAATTATGACTATATAGTCTTAAAAGCAATAGAAAAAGAGAAAATATTTGTTTACTTGTTTGATTTTGAAAATGCCTAAGAAGCCACACAAGCAACAATTAAGCTTAAAAACATGTATAACAACTAAAATGTCCACCCCCACACTTAAAACTTGCATTTTCCTCAATGTAACATCAAATACAAGAAATGGAGAATTTATAGAAAATAGCAAATGTGAGAATGTAAATAAAAAGAAATCAACTTCCCTTGGGTTGCCTCCCAAGCAGAGCCTTTATTTATTTTCGTTGGCTCGACTCTATGTTGCTCTCTTCAAGTTACAAAATTTTGATCTCCACGAATCACAAATTTGGCATTTTCCACTTCACCTTTATCAAAATAAGGCTTGAGTCGATGACCACTTACATGCTATGTCTTCCCTATTTTTAAACTTTTGATCTCAAATGCACCATAAGGAAGAACATTAGTTATCGTAAAAGGGTTGACCCAATAAGGAAGAAATTTATACAGAAACAATTTATATTTAATGCAATAAAGAAACTTTTTTTCACCACTGATAAAGCTTTTCAACAGTACATTAAAAGCTTTAGTCTTCTTATTTGTTGAAATCGCTTCTTGTTTATTTGTATGCTTACTCTTACAATCTTCCTGTACTAAAAGGTCTATCACATTAGAGTGGTCATTATGGGAGTGCTTATTAACTTCAAAAATATTGAAACAAGTAACTTCCCCATCGAATTCCAACGTGAGGGCGCCCTCACGAACATCTATCTTAGTTTGGGCCTGGTTGAGAAACGACCTCCCTAGCAAGATAGGTATTGGGTTGTGGGAAGTTTCATCATTCATGTGAATCATATAAAAGTGATAGGTGCTTAATTGATTATTTAATTATTTCATTACACTTAGCGATTAAAGACAATCAATTGTTTAAGATACTCATTTTGACTTATATGTGATTTTAGGCACAATTCAAAAACAAAGAAGTTAAAGTGAGTTGAAAGCATGATATTTGGGCCTTTCCTAAACATTAATTTTCACTTGTCTTCATAGAGTAAGAAGAAGAAAATGAAAAGATAAGAAGAAGACAAGAAAAATGAAAAGACAAAGAAGATAAATTAAAGATTGCATCTCACACCCATGCAACTACGTGAATATTATGGTTCAATAATAAAACAATTGCAAAAGAAGAAAGTAACGTGGCTTTGCATTCAACGTTGGACTTACAATGTTGAAGTAACACTGCAGCAAATAGTGAGCAAATAAACAAAAACATAAATGGCCAAGAGTAAAAGGCTGCAGTAAGTGGATAGCCAATAGCGCAAAATGATATCAGATGAATGAGCAAAATGATAACACCAGGAGAACGTTGGATCAAGCAAGGAACAACAAATAACAAGCAAAAACGAAGACACATAGTAGTTGGAAGCAAGAAGCAAACATCTGCAAAGTAGGGAGAGTTTTTTTATTAAAACAAATAGCAGCAGATAAGGGTAAAAACTATTGGGCCCCGAATTTTCTTTATTATTTTAGTAAGCATAAATTGAATGAATTTTGTGATCTTGTTGGATAAATCATTTTTTAAAAATTGGAGTTAAATTGTTATGTCAAGTTTAGGAGGATTTATTTCATGGATTGATGGAAATTTGAAGTATTAAATG
>JAOTAY010000190.1:18616741-18635919 GCA_025629805.1 Erythroxylum baracoense
TTATCTATTATGCATGTGCATGTATGAATGCATGCATATGTCACTGTTCACTAGCAATTGGTGAGGGGATGTTACATGATAAATCTTATATCGATCACTCAACTACCTCTATATAGTTCATGTTATATCCACTAACTACTGACTGAGCCATCCTTGACTATAATAAGTCATAAATAATATCGAAACATATCAATCACTTTATGAGAAACTTTAGTCATCACAGGTCAAAAAATCACTTATACAATCATCACAATGGGAATTTTCATAGATATACAAATGACGTTCTAAATGAAATTCTCATATAAGGTCAATTTTATGAACTTGTTCTCTAACAAGCACCTACATGTTTGTTTAAGTATGTTTATACTTTAGTCTACGAGATCTACTACTTCCTTCATAAAAAAGAAACATAATGTGTGATAATTTTTTTATGCTCTATTAATGTCCAATCTTAATATAGTTTTTTATGCTTTATTAATGTCCAATCTTAATAAAAAATGATTAGGAACAATTTAGGAATAATACATAAATGTAATATGAATCTCATAATTATAATCTCAGCATAATTTTATCTGTAATTTATATTTATCTCATGGACTTTATCATATATATCTGAATATGTATATGATAAAGAATGTTTTTAAATAATTATGTTACTAAACTATAATCAATCGATTGGTTGTATGGAATAAACCAACATTTATAATGGACATAATACTCCTAATTGATTGTAGATTCAGCAAGTATTTGTTATTTATAATTTAAAATGACTTTTTCTTCCTATATTTTCTTTTTTATCGATAAACTGTAGTACTATAAAGACTATTTTTCCCTCTTAAGAAGTTTAATAAAATTATGTTCACTGATTTAAAAATATCATATAAATTTAAAATATTTTTATTTAAATTATATAACTAGTTAGATTATGTTTAATAATTTTTATTTGTTATTTAATTTAACTTTAGACAAATAATTATACAATATTTTATAAAAATCATGTTGAATATAATTTGTTAAATATTTAAATCAAAACAAAGTAAAATATATATTTATAATAATATTATAGGAAAATAATCTTAAACATTATGCCCTTTCAATAATTTATCAATATTTTAATTTTAATTTTCATATTGTTATATGGAATTAATTTTAAAATTCTCTAAATTTCCTAAATTTTGCAATTTTAATTCGAATTTTGAAAAATAAAGATAAAATGTTTAATTTTTTAATTTTTTTTAAATAGCTACCTTTAGTCTCCTTATTAATATTACTGATATGGTATGCCATATTAGCTAGTATCTTTACAACTTGGATGACACAAAAACTTTAATTTCCTCTTTATAAAATTAATATTTTTAAATAAAAACAAATTATGAAAAACCTAACTACTATCTTTACAACGTGGATGACACAAAAACTTTAATTTCCTCTTTAGCAAATTAATATTTTTAAATAAAAACAAATTATGAAAAACTTAACTTTGTCCTCTTCCCGATACTTCTCGCCATATTCAGAATAGGAATTTGACGTGCTTGTTGTTTGGTGGCCAGAGCAAGGATGATATTGCACTAGTTAAACTAACTCTCATCGAAGCAGTTACAATAATATCAAACCAACAAGTTCTAATGATGGTTCACCTAATTAAGGCTATACATTTTCTATTTCAAGCAAATCCCAACCCCCTCTCTCTTTACTTTTGTTGTTTATTCTCTCTCTTAGCTCCAAAAGGATATATAACATATCAATAATGGAAGTCATAACCAAATAGGAATAAAGCTTCTATGATAGGTCATTAAACAACATTAAGTAGATTTTTCCCATAAAACCCTATGACTTTTTCCGTTTACATGGATCTAAATTATTTGATTTATACGTTGTATGCCCTCGAATTGGTTCTGCTTTGAATTGTAGTTACTTGTGGGACAAACTTGGGGAGGAAGTTTGTGAACACTCGATTTGAGTGTGATTTTAGGTTATAGAAAGTGAACAACGAGAAAATGTGCTAGTTTTATTAGGGTGTAAGGTGGAATATGGAAAATGAGTGTATAATAGTTAGGATATATGTTTTCTTTAGTGGAATTATGGAATTGAGGAGGTTTTACATCGTAGAATGTTGATTTATAGGTAGAGAATGAAATAGATGGGATAAGATCAATTTGGGAAATGCAAACTTTTTCAATATTTAGGTTTGCTTATGTAGGGTACAACTTGTGATTCTACTGAGATATGATAGGTTTGTTAGGAGGTGTTAATATAACCTTGATGTACTCTCTAAGGTTCTATTTAGCCATTTCAGAAATAATTAAGAGATGTTAGCTATGAAATTTTGGACTAGTATGAGCTACAATAGCATAAAATACTTGGCATACTCTTCACTTTGAATTTTGGAGAAAGAAATTTATGATCAAGTCCAAGAAATGATGAATATAAAATTCTTTTTCTAAATGTGGCCGGAAGTGTTAGGAGAGGAAGAAGAGAGAATTAGCTTCTTTGTAATTTATTTTTATTTGAAGATATTTACCAAAGTAGAAATTAAAGTTCATATGTCATCCATGTTGCAAATATACTAGCTGACATGGCATGCTACAACAGCAGCGTTGGCGAAAAGACTGATAGTAGATTATTTTCATGAAAAATTAAAAACTTGAGTATTTTATTTTTACTTTTCAAAGTTCTACCTATAATTGCAAAATTTAGTAAAATTTGAGATTTTTTTGTAATTAACCCTATTATATATTATGAATATTTATTTATATATTCTTTGTAATCAAACTTAATAAATTTTAAATTAATTTTAGCTTTGTACTTGTAACATTTTTAAGGCCTTATAAAATTTTGTGATATTCAAACATACTTTTTATTTTTTATATACAACTTCGTCAAAATTTTAATAACTTCGTCAAATTTTGTCAAAATTTTAATCATAGTGCATTAGATTATTATTAAAATTTGAAAAAGTTTTTCATTCAAAATTTTATTTTAATTTTTAAAAAATTAACAATAAAATATATTTAAATTCTCTCATTTTTGATAATATCAAATAATTAAATATGAAAGTTAAATATATATTTACTTAAAATTTAGGATATTTAACATAATTTATCCTAATATTATTCATAATGATACTAAAATATATGAAAATTATAAAATATAAATTTTTAAATAAATTTTATGGATCATTAGAAAAAAAATCATCTGTTGAACTAAGGAAGGTTCCAATCGAGGTTTTGATAATAACAAAATATATGTACTATTAATAAGTTTAAGGTTGTTAATGAGAAGGAATATGAGAACAAGATGTCATCATATCGGAGGACTATAAAAGAAAATACGAAGTTTGCAATCTTCAATATCAAGATTAAGATCAAGTCAAGTAGAAGATCAAGATACATCAAGATTATTTGATGTACCACTTATTGTGAGCTCATCTTGATTGTTTTTAATAGTTTAAAAAGCCCACCATGTATAAATTTTTCACTTTTCTTCATTATATAAGTCTTTCCATTCATTAAAAGGCATTAGTGCTTTTGTTTTTAATATGAAAACCTCTCGATCTTTCAAAGAAGTTTTAGGGGAACATTTTTAGATGTTTAATCATAAGTGCACTAATCCAATTAAGCTTAAGCTTTTGAAGGTGTTAAAATCTTGTTTTTGGGATGATTGGTCGACTTATATGAGTTGGTGGTCGATCAATATATGTTCAAGTTGTTAAATTTGGTGTACTATGAGTTTGTTATAGAATTGGTTGGTGTACTGGTTAACTAATGCTATTAGTCAACTAATGTTCCAGCAATTAGTCAATCTAAAGCTTCTAATGCATACTGGTCAACCAATATGCTATACTAGTTGACCAATGCTCTACAAATAACAATTTTAATAGCTAGTTCTTGGCTCCAACAACTATTTTTGGTCCTAAAATACTATATATATATGTGTTTTCTCATTAGTTTTAGCATTAATAAGCAATTGAGTGTCTTTTACACACATTTAAAATATTTTTAATCATTTGAGCACTCACTGTCTCATTTGAGTGAGCAAGCCTTTTTTTATGATTATCAAAATATCCAAGTGAGTAAGTTTAAGTTGAAGCTATTTTTGGGGTTTGTAATTATTTTGTTGCTAAAGTGGTTTGAGGATCCTCTTTACCCTAAAGAAAGTTTGAAAATAAGGTCCCTTTTTAACAAAATAAAGATTATAAAATGTTATTCTTCATCTTGAAATAAGAATTATAATGAAAATCCAATACGAGTCTTAGGAGTAGATGTAGGCAAGGATTATTTTTTGAAGCACTATAAATCTATTTCTGTTTCTCTTCCTTTACTCTTTGCCTTATTGTTTACATGCATAATTAAATTCCTTTACTTTTAATTCATTCTTACATTTGTGATAATTTGTAAAAATTGATTTTATAAGTTAGTATCCATGAATTAAAATCTTGAATTCACCCAGTTCATCACCATCCCCCCCCCCCCGAGTGCCAACAGGGAGTAAAAAGTGATATCAGATTGGCTCTATAGGTCAAGTATTTCGAACAAAATCCTATAGAAAAAGTCATAATGACATACTTAGGAGCATCTTTTAACGTAAAGGCTCAAAACATTAGTAGAGCCCCTTTCTTTGATGGAAATGACTAACTTTATTAGAAAATAAGAATGAAAATTTTCTTGATGGCTAAAAAGTTGATTTATGGGAAATTGTCTCAAGTGGTCCGTACATTCCTAGTGAAATTATAGATGATAGAGAAGTCCCCAAGTTGAAAGAGGAAAGGGATCCTCGTGACAAAAGCTTAGAAGTTCCTAAGTTGAAAGAGGAATGAGATCCTCAAGATAAAAGATTAATCTCCTTAAGTAGTAAAGACATCCACATTTTATTTTATGCATTAAGAAGAAATAAATTCAATAGAGTTTCTATATGTGAAACAACTCATGAAATTTGGCATACATTAAAAGTTGCTTATAAAGGAACAAATTAAGTTAAAGGAAGAAAAGTTAGCATGCTAACTCATTAATATGAATCGCTCCAAATGAAATATGATGAAAGTATTTCTAGCATATATAATAGTTTTATTGATATTATTAGTGCTCTCAGGAGTCTTGGAAAGACCTACACTAACATTTAAATGGCATGGAAGTTGCTTAGGTTACTACAATAAATGTGGGAAACTAAAGTGACGACCATACAAGAGCTAATGACCTAACAATTGTACCATTAGAGGAGCTTATTAGATCTCTCCTTACATATGAAATAAGGCTCCAAGAGATAAAATAAGAAACTTTGCTTTAAAAAGAAAAGCAATGAGCATTCAAAGTCTCAAAGGAAGAATTAAGTAAAGAGGAAGAGATATCATCTAGTGAAAGTGATGAAGAATATATTGCTTTAATCACTATAAAATTCAAGAAATTCTTGAAAAATAACTCCTAAAAAAAGGACTACAAAGGTGGTAAGATAGATTCAAAACATAAATCAAGAAACATTATTTGCTTTAAATTAGGAAAGTCATACAGATGAAGACTCAATGCCCTATTCTTAAAGAAAATGTCAAACATGAAAGAAATGAAAAGAAGGAGAGGACAAAGGCAAAAAGAAGGTACTCAAATCCTCCACTTAGGATGACATAAGTGACTCAAAAAGGGAGCATTTGAAAGGAGATGTAGCTCACATGTGCTTTATGAAAAAAGATGACTAAGAGGTACTTTTTAATTCTAACTCAAATGATAATAATAGTGACATTGATTTGACATATAATTAACTTATTGAAAGTCTTAAAATTATGAACATAAAAAAGAAAAAAAATATCTTATAAACTCAAAGAAGTTCAAAAGAATCTAGATGAATGCATGAGTGAAAAATGAAAAGATAAAGAGTCAATTGCATGATATCAAAGCTTCTAAAGGTGTAGTCATAATGGGTAATCATTACTTAGGCACTTTAAAGCCTAAGAACGAAGAGTTAAATAAGGAAGTTGATTCTCTCAAAGAATCATTATCTAAGTTCACTAAAGGAAATGGAAACTAGAAAACATGTTAGGAGCTCAAAAGAGTCCTAATAATAGGCATGAATTTAGGTACCAAAACTAACTTTGTCAAAGGAAAACATCTACATAGTGAAGAACATGGGGCATCCACTTCTAAACACATATAACGCATCCATTAAGGCTTATGCTAAGGGCAAACCTGATTCCTTTATGTATCATTCAAATATAGACCTAGAATTTAACACTCACAAGGAAACAAAAGGCGTAACTTTTATATAAAAACACATGTTAGCATACAACACCCCGCTCATACCTTATTTAAGCTTACACCAAGAATAATTATATGATACATGTTCATATTCCAAAAAAGCATCATTACAATAAAACAAACATATCTTATACATACAATTATGCCACTTCTCATTATCCGAAGAGAGCATTCAAATCACTTCTACAAAAAAGAAGCTTTCATGATTTATATGCACATAAAAGAGTAAGGAATGCATTCATGCATCAAAGTTATAATGGGCATCATCATACTATCAAATCATATGACATGATATTGTTACTTTTGTGGTAAATATAGGCACATTGATAAATTCTTCTTTTAAAAAATGAAGGATGGTGAATAAACCTTCAAGTATATGGGTTAAAAAGAAGAAGAAGAATAACAACCAAAGACCTAAACTTATTTGGTTACCTAAAGCACATTAATTGGATTGTTTTATTGGTCTCTAAGGAAAATAGTAACAAATGGTATATAGATAGTGGGTGCTCATGGCATTTGACTGGTGATGCATCCCAATTTTCAATTCTTAGAGACAGAGATGAAGAATTCATCACTTTTGGAGATAAATTCAAAGGTAAGATAATTGGCATTGGTAAAGTTGGTAAGGAAGATCACACAATTATTGATAATATACTTTTAGTTAATGGATTGAAGCATAACTTGGTAAATGTGGACCAATTATGTGATAAAGGCTATAAAGTACACTTTGAAGGGAGATCATGCATTATATTTAGCATTGTTAACAATAGCATTGCATTTTTCAAAAAAGTGAAGGAAACATATATAAAATTGATCTTGATGATTTCTCTAACCAAGATGTAAAGTATCTAATGTCTAATAGTGAAGGTGTATGGATTTGACACAGGAGACTACATGCAAATATTGACCTCATCTCTGTTCTCAACTCCAAACAACTTGTAAATGTGCTCCAAAATGTCAAATTTGCCAAAGACAAGATTTGTGAAATTGTCAAATTGTAAAACAAACCAAAATCTCTCTCAAAAGTAAAATTTTGATGACTTTCACTAGAATTTTACATTTACTTCATATGGATTTGTTTGGACCAACAAGGGTTGCTAGTTTAGGTGGAAATTTGTATCTTTTTATCATAGTTGATAATGTTAGCATATTTATTTGGGTCTTAGTTTTAGCAACCAAGATTAACGCTTTAAGGAGTTTTTCAAATTTGTCAAAAGGGTACAAATTGAAAAGGATCTTTCTATTTTTTCCATTAGGAGTGACCATAGTGGGGAATTTGAAAATGAAAGGATTGAAACATTTTGTGAGGATATTGGTATGTTTCATAATTTTTCTTCACCAAGAACCATTCAACAAAATGAAGTTGTTGAAAGGAAAAATAAGACTTTACAAGAAATAATTAGGACCATGATTAATGAATATGATCTTCTTAAGTGTTTTTTGGAAGAGGCAATTGCTACTACATATCATATCTCAAATAAAGTTTATATAATACCAATCTTAGATTAAAAAAAACCTATGAACTTTAGCATAGGAAGAAGACAAAAATTAGTTAATTTATAGTTTTTAGTTGTAAGTGCTATATTTTGAATACTAATTGTAACTTGGGGGAATTTGATTCCAAAACAGATGAAGGGATCTTTCTTGGTTGTTCCCTAACTAGCAAAGCATATAGGGTGTTTAATAGGAATAACCTTATTACTTAAGAGCTTATGCATATTGTTTTTTATGAATTTAACCCTCTTGTATCTAAAAAAGATCTTGAAGATCATGATGTAGGTTTATCCAAAAAAATTAGAGTCATTAGCCTTTGAAGGAAGCAAGAGCAATCACTGACAAATCACCTATAAACTTATTGTCGAACCAAGTGAGGAAAACAAGAAGGATGAGGAACATCCAAAAGATTGGAAATTTAAGAAGGACCATCCTCTGGATTAAATTTTAGGTGATTTTTAACAAAGGGTAATCATTAAATCTTATATTAAAGATTTATCTCATCTTGCTTTCATTTCCTAAGTTGAACCTAAGAGAATAAAAAAAGCCCTTAATAACGAAAGTTAGGCTCTTGGTATGAATAAGGATCTGAACCAATTTGATAAGAGTAAGGTATAAACATTAGTACTTAGACGTGGTGATCACCAAATTATAGGTATCAAGTGAGTTTTTGAAAATAAATTAGATGAATCAAGTACTGTTATAAGAAATAAAGCTAGATTGGTAGCAAAAGGGTACAATCAAGAAGCGAGCATAAACTTCAAGGAAATTTTGGCTTCAATGCCTAGGATAGAAGCCACTAGGCTTTTACTTGCATTTGCATCCTATATGAATTTCAAACTGTTTCAAATGGATGTTAAATGCTTTTTAAGTGGCTTCATTAAAAATAATTTTTTGTTGATTAACTGATAGTTGTGCATTAGTGTGTGTTTGTCTAAGTATTTGGCATATGTTTTTTGCATAATAGGTTATTATGGTTGTGTTTTAGGATTTATTTTGTATGTTTTTGTTTAGTTTGATCTTCATTGTATTCTTTTATGTTTAATGTTGATTTAGGGTAAGAATTGATCATTTTGATGTAGGAATGGAGGTTGGCCACATTTGTGATTGTGCTAGAGACTAACAGAGGAGAAGAGAAGAGGAAGAATCATAACACAAAAACCCATGGTCTTGGGTTTCATGACAATTCCTAAAATCGTAGGATGTCTAACCCAAAGATACACATAGGGTTCAATTATTTTTAGGTTTTCTGGACTATATAAGGTTTAAAAAACCCCTATGAACAAAAGAGCTTTGTGTGAGACTTACCTCCTTAAGTAAAAATGCAAGTTTAGAGCTTCGAGAGAGGTAGAGATTCAAGGTTTTTCATTCACGATTGGGAAAAGAGCATACCAATGCCAGATTTTCCAGATTCGAGCCAATAAGAGGAGGAGTTTGATTCATTTAGTTTTCTTTCGTTTTTCTCTTCTAGCATTTGTATGATGGATTATTTGATTGTTAGGGATGTTATGGACATCATAAGTAGCTAATTTAATTATAGATATTACTTTTGAACTTCTTGTTAAACTCCTATTTTGTTGATTTGAATAAAAGAAGCTTTTGATGAATGGTGAAATTATACCTTACAATATATTGAGAGATTGAGTTGGGTTATTTATGTAGAATTGTACAATAAGAGTTGTCATTCTATAGACCTACATTCATCTAGTTAATTGATTAGTTAAAAGAGTGATCTTGGCTAATTTAATTGATCACCCATAGGATAACGTCATAATTAGTTAAAATGGTGATTGATTTTGTAGATTGAGAGATTACTTAATCTTCTCCATTTAATTTGGCTAGGGACAATTTATTATACCTTGAAAGAGGGTATTTAATACATTAGGACATCTTAGGTGAGGCAAAATTTAGTTAACAAAATAGGAGGGAGACAAGATAGGGAAAAAGTGATCTCTAGTTGTGAAAATCTTGAATTCCAAGTTTCTGCATTTGTGAGTTATCATTTATGTTTTGTTAGTTGTTTAATTTAGTTTAATTTTCCATTTTATTTCTATAAAAGAAAATCATGGTTCTTAAACAAAGATTAATCTGAATTAAGTAGTGCTTAAGCACAATCCTCGTGGGATCAATATCTGCTTATTACTATAAGCCATGACCCGTATACTTGTAGTTTTGAGCGTAAAACTAGGAGTCTGTTTTCCATTCAACATTAACCTCTTGACTTTGAAAAATATGAAGCATCCAACCATGTCTAGAAACTTTTCAAAGTTTTATATGGTTTAAAACAAGCCTCTAGAGCTTAATATAATAGGTTAAGTGGATTTATTTTAGAAAATGGATTCTGTAAAGCCAAAGTTACTACAATTTTTATTATAATGCACCAGTATAATATCCTAATCGTTAAAGTTTATGTTGATGACATTATTTTTTGTCTTACTAGTAAGAATATGTGTTAAAAATGTTTCAAGTGTATAGCATGGAGTTTGAGATGATCATGATGGGGGAACTTACCTTCTTTCTTGGACTCCAAATCAAGCAAATAAAGGAAGGAATCTTGTAAATCAAGCAAAGTATACTAAAAAACTAAAACTCTTCATAATGGATCAAGCCAAACCACTAGGGAAACCTATGAGAATTACAACACAAAGATAAAGAGGGTAAGTTGGTAGATGTAAAGATCTATCGAGGTATGATTGGTAATTTACTTTATCTTATCACAAGTAAGCATGATATCATATTTAATGTTTGCTTACGTGTTAGATTTTAATCAAGCCCTAGAGAATTACATTTATTATTCATTAAGTACATCCTTAAATACCTATATGGAACCATTTCATTAGGACATTGGTACCTTAAGAATACATTATTTAACCTAATTAGTTTAGGATGCGAATTTTAGTAATAGTATTTTGGATTAAAAAAGCGCAAATGGTACTTATCAATTCCTAATAAGTGTATAAGTTTCATAGTTTAGAAAGAAACAAAATTTAGTTATTTTCTCAATAGTGAAAGTCGAATACGTGGCAACAAGTAGTTGTTGTGCTCAAATCCTTTGGCTTAGATAATAACTTAGAGACTATGGATTACATCTTACTAAGATACCAAACAAATGTGATAATACTAATGTTATTTGTCTCACAAAGAATCCTATTCAGCATTATAAGACAAAGCATATAGAAATTAAATATCATTTCATTATAGATGATGTCCAAAATGGAGACATTAAATTAGAATTCGAGGATACACAACACCAGTTAGCTAAACTTTTTACTAAACCTATGAATGAGGGTATATATTGTACAATTAGAACAGATTAAGGATGATTTATAGAAATTCCCTTGCATAAATAAGCTTTCAAAGTTTTTATTAAGTTAATTTCTATTTTTACGCTTTAATTCAACTTATAAAAGTTGTAATCTAAGTTTTTAGAACTTATCAATCGACTAATAACCTAGATTGGTTAACTAATATTCTAAAACACAACAGATTTAATTCAGTACTGAGAGCTTGATCCTTATGTGGTCGTATGGTTAATCACCCAACCAATCACACTGGTCAACCAGTACTCCTCAGTGGTCAACCAATATTACTGACTCAAATATATCTTTTCTATCCCAAGAGTTTAGGGAGAGTTTGGTCGTAACATATTCATTGGTCGACCAATATCACTTACTGGTTGACTAGTATCATCTCAACCCTTAAATATTTTTATTCCAGTGAGTTTATGGAAACATTGGAATATGCTTAATTTTGTCGAAATTCAACTTTTTGGTTGTTTTACCTAAATGATACTTAGGACTTTCTTATATATGCATTAATTTACAAAATTAAATATTTCCTAGTTTAATTGAAGATTGATATAAGCTTTTTTAATAGTTAATTGTATTGAATTATGCTTAATTTTGTCTTAATTTAATTTTTTATCTTTTTTATCTAAGTGACATTTGGGAATTTCTTATTTATGCTTTACAAATTATGATTTCTTAGTTCAATTAAAGATTGATATAAGTTTTTAAACAGTTAATTGCATTGAATGATGCCTAGTTTTGCTCGAGTTGAGCGATCTGAGTTAAATGAAATTTGGGAATTTTTTATCTATGTATCAATTTTCAAAATTAAAGATTCTTAGATCAATTAATGTATGAATTAAGATTTTTTTCAACTATGCATTACATTAAATTATGTCTAATTTTTTCCCGAAGTAGTGTTTTTGATCACATTACCCAATTGTCATTAGGTGATTAGAGTTTTTAAGGTTTCCAAATTTAAACCAATTTCTACGGTTTTTAAGACTTCCTAACCCAATTAAGTACCCTTTTTACGCAAAATACCTAATTTAATTTTTCCTCATTAACTAATTTACCCTACTTTAAATATTATAAACCTTGCTTATACGCCTTATGATTTCTTACAACTATTAATTTTATTCATGTGCATCTTTCATTCTCCATTTTGCATTACTTATTAATGCAATCCAATGATAGATGAATAATTAAGGTTTATGTAATAGAGATTATAGAAGTAATGTTTTTAATGTTGCAGGCAATCTTTCATACCTAGTTTTTGTTCTATCTCCGGACCTTTCTGTTTATTCTTAATCCTTTACTCACCTTTACTCTCATGGCTAGAACTAGAGGTAACTATAATCCTAGGACTCTTATATGTGGCAGATCTACCCACATAACCTCTAAGATACTTAGGATTCTAGCATGATCCATGAACCCTCCTTCTCTCATGCCTAATCCTAGTGAGGAAAAGTACCTTGATACTAATTCTCTTCAATTCCAAGATTATTGATAGGTTTGCATTAGTCTATGATTTTCTATGTAATTGGCATGTGTTTTCTTGCATACTTATTGATTTTTGTTATAGTTTAGGATTCATTTTATATAGTTTTGCTTAGTTTGATTTCCATTGTTATTTTTTTGTGTTTGATGTTAATTTAGGGTAAGAATTGACTATTTGTTGTGTAGGAAGGAAGATGGAGCAACTTGGAAATTGAGCTAGAAGTCAAGAGGAGAAGATAAGAGGAGCACATCTATGATTAATTCCCACGATCGTGGGAATCATGACAATCTGAGAAAATATGCAGGGTTTCATTAAACTTAGAGTTTTTGGACTATTTAAGCATCATTAAGCCTCCATCTTGAGGGAGGACGAAACCCTTCTGTAGAAAGACCATCTTTGGAGTGAAGAACATATGTTTGGAGCCTTGGGGAAGGATCGAAATCAAGGATCATCATTAAGATTGGGCAAAATAGCACATCATCACTAAAATTTTCAGATTTTGGCCAAAAAAAAGAAGTCTTGTTATTCAATTTTCTGTCAATTTTACTTCTTCTATTATTTGTAAAATGGTTTATTTGAATGTTGATGATGTTATGGAGACTATGTTAGGCTAATTTAGTTTTAGGGATTGCTTTTGAACCATTTTTTCAATACTCCTATTTTGTTGAATTGAACGAAGCTGTCTTTGATAATTATTGATTTAAATTGTTATCTTGCAACAAATCGAGAGAGTAAGTAAGATAAATTTATATAGGATTGTACAACGAGAGTTAACGACCTATAGAATTACAATTATCACGTTAATTGAATAGTTAGAAGATAGATCTCAGCTAGTCAATTGATCACCCATAAGATAGTTTAATAACTAGTTGAATAGGTTGAGTCATTGGATAGGTTGAGAGATCGTCCAATTGATTCCCTTAAATTCGATTAGGGACAATTAATTACACCTTGAGAGAGGGTAGTTATTACATTCAGAAATCTATGGTAAGACACAATTCAATCAATAAAATAGGAGGGAGATAAAATAAGGAAAAAAGTAATCTTTAGTCTTTAGATTCTTGAATTCCGATTTTTCTGCACGTTGGTATTGTCTATTGTTTTAAGTTAGTCTTTTAATTTTAATTTAATTTTCCTGATTATTTACTTTTAACAATTTCATTTCTTAAACAAAGTTTTATCTAAATTAAGTGGTGTCTGGGCATCAATCCCTGTAGGATGGATATCTGCTTTTTTAAGCTACAAGTTATGACCCGTTCACTTGCGATTTTTGAGCACAAAACAAGTAGATAGGTTTTACCATCAACACACACTAGTTTGGCCGACTAATGGCGACATATATAACTATTTTGGCCTACTATGAGATTTAACTTCCTAACGAGATTTGATTTTACATGTGATGCTTTTCTGCTTTTGTGCACTGGAACTGAATCCTATGTTCACTGAAAAAGTGATTAATAGGCTAGGCCTATGTGGTTCCTAACCAGTATGGCATAAGTCAAAGACTAGGTCTATGTGTTTCTATATCATGTATATTCAATTCATAGATAGTTATATGCATATTGGATATATATAACCATCCTTAGGTTATTTAGACCGTTTTGGTATGTATCGAGTTCTATTTGTGATCTATATCTTTTTCTTGCTCACTGAGTACATAGTGTACTCATCCCCTCTAGTTTACAACCATACAGGTTAATTTGGTGAGTTTGAAGTTCTGAGTAGATCATACGGTCTTTTGACATTTTCGGGGTGTTATCGCTTGTTAGTAGTCTCTGTTTTGTACTTTTGTTGTATAGTGGCTCATGTTATGTTGATATGCTTTATAATTTTGTAAATTAACTTTTGTCTGTCTTGTGGTTTGTAAATGACTTTATGTATGAACATTTTGTACTCTTGTTGAGATTGCTCTTGAGTGGACTTCAAAGTCCAGAAGTTGTGGTAAAGTTTTAATGTGAATATAGAAATGCGTTTGAAAGTAATTTATAGGTGTTTTTCATTTTGGGATTTTCAAAATATAGTGGTTGAGCTGCCGAATGTTTTTAAAGATATCTAGTTAGCCTTGCATAGTCGGGTTAAGGGTACCGTGAGTATCCTTAGCCCAAGTATGCAGCGATTGTCAGTGCTTGATGTGGTTCCGGGTTATGACAACCTCCCCCGAGGAAAGAGTCTCTAGATGCTTCCTAATTAGGTCTGAACCATAGAAGACAATCTTCTTCTCCGAGCTAGTTAAGTTGCTAGGTATGGATTCCTTTATCTTGCTTCTCACCTTTTTCTTCTTTATTTACCTTTGGTCATTATTGTGCAATAGGTAGTCATTAGCTTTCTCCTGGAGAAGTCACTTATCACTCCCATCCTAGGTGAAAGCTAACCTCAATGTATGAAATTAATTAATTCTTTTGTACTAACTCAGTGTCTTCTTGCTTAATCCAGATTTCCAACTAGTAGTTAGAGATCATAGGGTCTTGTTTTAGAGAGACAACTTCGATCCCCAATCTTCATTAAAATCTTTAGGTAAGTATTCCTTCTTTGTAAATTTGTGCTTAATTGCTCTACATTTGATTTGTTCATCTGCTTGGATTTCTTGCTTCCGTTTTCTGTTGGATTTTTGCATCTAATTGATTACCTATAGTTGTTTCTGTACTTCATTTTGTTTTGAATTTCAATATGGTATCTCTCTCCATATCTGATTGAGGGGATTGAGGGTCCTAACTATTTTTATCAGAATAGTGATTTTAGACGAAAGCACACTTAATTATATATCCCCTAAACATAGTACATACATAGTTAATATTCTTAACCTTATCATATGAAGTCGTCTCAATTAATATATCACAAAATTAACATTGCTAAAATGTTGGAACATTTAAATAAGAAGTCTTCTAATAAAATTTTAAAATAAAACTATTTACATAAATTCATCATGGAATGTCGACATGACGACTAGTTTCCGATGGCAGAAATGAACTCTGATGGGAGGAAAGCAACAAAATTCTCCCTGATGAAGAACATATCGATGCACAACAAATGTCCTCATCAAAGTCTAATCACCTCTTGCCTTTAATGGTTGATCTTTTTCTTCAAGGTTTTAATCAGAATTAATCAGAATTAATCCTCTTTCTTTATTATCTTTATCTCATTTTCTGTTAGGAAGCTATTAGATGAACGTCTGATTGTATATGCCTTGTGTTGTGTAAAGCTTCCTTGAATCTTAAGAGAACATAGATGAAAAAGGGGGTAGTGGCAATGTCTCGATGGTCCATACAAGATTAGAGCAATCGGTTGTTTTGGAATAGCCGTCTATTGGAAAAATTATATCTGTCCATTCGGGTATGCATATGTTCTATTTTTGGTTCCTTATACTGTTTAATTTAGCCATTTAGGTTCTATATTGTTTGTTTCTTAGGTGAAGCGTATGGTATGTGCAGTTCATCTAATTCAGTGATCCATAGTACTGCATCTAGGAAAAATCTTCTGCTAGTTTAGTTAAAACTAAGAAGTTGTTGGAAGAAAGTGTCAATAAACCAATACCTGGGGAAGTTCTTTGACTGTTTCAATTGATGCCTTCGAACGTGTAAGGAGCCTTCTTAGGAATCCAGACATAGGGAACTCCTTTACCTTATCTACCAAGTCTCACGTCCCTTGGAATCTTAAAAAATAATTATTTCTTTTCCTTTTCGGTGGAATAAGCGTGAGACTTTATTTATAGTTTTGTCTGTAAGAATTACTAAACTTCTAATTAAAATCTTGTATTACTTAACATATATCATTATATTATATTACTTACCATATATCAATATTTATTGTTTTTTATAAGAATCATATATGATCATTATATTACAAACTTCATGTTAAAATTATTTGAAAATTTTACGACATCATATAAAAATTTCAAATCATATAATTTAAAATATAAAAATAAAAAGTATAAATCTATGTAATACTAATTAATTTTGAGTTTATAGTTTCTTAAATTATTGAAATGATTTGACATTTTTAGTAGCTAAATTTATTTTTACACTTAGAATCATTATTAATAATATTAAATTTGAATTTTCTCAACTATGATGTTTAGTCACAAAATGATCAAGTCAAAGTTAGTGAATTCATAATTATAAATAACAGAGTTAATTTGTTATTTAAGCTTTTATTGACGATTTTAAAAATTCGTTGTCAAAAGTCTAGCTTTTTGCGATGATTATGAAAATACTAAACTATCACAAAAGGATGAGCCTTTTGCGACGCTTCTTATAAAGATGGCCAAAGACTTGTATTTAGCGAAGATTTTGTAAAATGTCACAAAAAGTAAGCTTTTGGCGATGTTTTCCAAAATCGTCAACAAAATATGACTTTTAGTGACGATTTGAAATGTACCAAAGCTTACCTTTCTTGTACTACTTATTGTATTAATGTATATATTTATTTTTTAATTTGTAAATGAATAGTTGTTGATATTTTGGTTTAATGTCAGGAAAGAGAAGAAGTTTAACAACATAATAAAGATTAATAGTGAAAAATTAGTCATGAGGCATAAAGAGATGTTAACGACAGACCAAAAAATATAAGATTTCCTAATTTATATAAAGACGTCAATGAGGGAGGAAGATAAGGATGATGATGTACCAAGGCATGTGAAGGCACTAATAACACAGAAAATTATTAAACAATCAGTCTTGAGGAATAAGAAGATTACAATGATAGACCCAAAAAAGAGAAGATGTTTCAATACATGATGAGATATCAATGATGGATAAAGATAAAGATGAGGTTATTATTAGACAAGAGAAGACAATAATTAAGGAGAAGATAAGGAAGAGAAAATTGAAGCAAATGGTATATATTAAAGAATCATTTGTCAGTTTTGGATTGTATTTTTAGTGAAATATGATATTTCACTTTAAATGTGGGTAAAAAGGAAGTTAGAAGCAAGTGTTGGTGATTGTACACGCACAGAGTTAGCAGCATATCGAAAGAAATCTACATCTTATTAAGAGAATTTCAACTTCTAGATTTATATCTGTTAAGTACTTTCGAAGAAAAGTTAATATAAAAATGAGATAAGATAGTTATTATGTTATAATATAATTAATGTTTACTCACATATTGGTTAATAATTTTTAACATATATTCTTTCTTGTTTGACATGCTTCTATATGTTTACTGGTGGTGATGTTGTTAAAAATGTTAGGTTTTGACTGATGTTGAGCAACATCCTTTCATATTTTAGAACTACATAAGTAATATAGTAGATAATTTAAAATTTACTTTACAATATTCTATTTCATATTTCAAATTTACTTTGCATTCCTCTTCCTTTTTCTAATCCCAGATAACAATTATTTTAGGCTCCATACTCATACATGCATTACTGAAGAATTTGTGAATGAGGAACTATCTGTTTTGATAAAGTGTCTACTTGTTTGTAATATCAATTCTTGAATGATTTTCTTTTACATTAAGTCATACTCTTAAATAGGACATTTTATTATCTCCAATATTAAAGATATTAGTAATGTCTAGAATGCTTATTTAGTGCATAAATAGGTAAGTATTAACTTAAGAACCACCTTGTTGTCGAGTATAAGGTGATATTCATTTATGCCACTTACCAACTTATAAAATAATTTCTTTTTATGCCTATTCTTTTTCTAGAATTTACCACTAATTCTTTCCCTCTAGATCTCATAAACCACACTCCTAAAGCTTAGTTTATTTAGACATAAATTAAAATTAATTTGAAGTTAAAGTTTATCGAGTTTGAAAACCTAAAAGTCATGATTAATTATTCTCCTTTGTTAAAACATTGGTTCTCCTTTATTAATTTCTAAATTATTATTCAATATTTTTTATTAATTAGAATAAATATATTTATATTGATTTAAAAGGGATTCATGATGCTTTGATGATATGCAGATCTCATGGGATGTACTTCAACGTATTCAAAGTTATTAAATATTTGACCATATTCTTTAGCTTCTCTCTTCCTACCCTTATCATATTTTCCTTTCTTGGCTGTTTGACGAGTTGACTAGTTATTCCTTTTAAAAATTAGTTAAATAATAACATTGTTGGGGAGAAACTCTCTTACTACTACCCTTTAGATTTTGACAATGGTTACCTCAATGTCATTAACTTCTTTAATCTCTCCTTTATCTAGATCTACTTCTCTACTACCTTAAAACCCATCTCTCCTTTATCTAGATCTACTTCTCTACTACCTTAAAACCCTACTTCCCCGTCTCTATTGACATCTCCAGTGCTTGACTCAACTCCTTTCCTGCTACCTCCATTAAACAGAAACCTTTTAGTGTAACCATTCCTAGTAATCCTTGATCCATCCTACTATCCTCCCCTCTCCATCCTCTATTGTAACATCCTGTTACCTATACATACGGCTAGAATAATTAATTGTGAGACATTTATATGACTTAAGATAAATGAACGCTAGATATAAGTTATGACACATTGTTTGGCACATTCATACAATTGTACATGCTTTCATTTGGCATTTTCGGGTAAGTATGACAAATTGTTATTATGATAAATGGTGAATCAGTGAAGATAAATAGCATACGTCAGGGACAAGCAATGGACCCACGTATAATATTGTTTAAGTTAGGAAGACTCCACTACAGTTTGTAATTATGACAAATG
>JAOTAY010000190.1:18636019-18649032 GCA_025629805.1 Erythroxylum baracoense
TCCTCTTTCCCAATGTACCCTTAAGGAGTCCCAAAAGTCCACTTTACCCTTCCTTATAAGCTTAGGCTCTTTTGGTAATTAAGTTACACGCCAAAAATGCCCTCAATTCATTCTTATTCATTTATTCCATAAACTATTATGCTTAATTTAATGGAAAAAAAATTTAGGGGGCCAACATTAATATTAAAGATAAGCAAAATCCCGAAGCAAAAGTTAGAACGTCATTAACAACTCAAAATCCATGACCATACAACCCATCTTAATGTTACACATTAAATTAATAAAAAAGTAAATGGGGAGAAAATAAAACTCAGATTGGATGATTCGGGAAAGTAGTGGCATTAAGAGATCACTTACTTTGGGAAGCTTCAGTGTTGGAACCCCCTCCTCTTCTTTTTTCTCTCTCTTCTTTCTCTCTGTCTTTTGGGTTTCCAAATATAAGCAGAATGTAAAAAAAACTCCTTTCTATGGTTCCATCGTTATCTTTTTATAATCTTTTTCCAATTAAGGTAACACTAGTGTCTTTCCGGGGTCCGAAGTATTCGAAACGTCCCTCGAAAACTTGAATTTGAAAGGGACTCCATGTTTGTCTACGTGTAGGCTAGATCGTGGCCCTTGGAAAACGATCGTGGTCAGTTTATCTACTCTCTATCACAGTCGTGGCAGATTCCCCACAATCTTGGCCTTATGTTGGTGCTTTTGTCACGATCGTGGCCTTGTGTTTTAGTTCAGGTCTCCTCCGAAGCTCCTCCGAATGCTTTGAAACACTAACAAAATCATCACAACACCTCATATATATATAATTGAAGCTTAGAAATATGTTCTCACCTAAAGAACACTTTAAACATAAATGTTTGTGAACTAACACAATTCTTAAGCTAAACAAACAATAAACAATCAACTTATCTACTAAACACATGTCAAATTAACTATAAAAATACAATGCAATCCACACCTATCAACCTCCCCATACTTAAACTTTGGCTTGTCCTCAAGCAAAGATCAAATATAACGAATAAAATTCTATCATTTCATTTTCACAAAGATTAAAGCATGCAACCCCTCAATTTTTGGCCAACTCAAGTGTCAAGCTACTGCACACATCATGACTAATCTTCATTGGTGCATATAAGAAAACTCAACCCATAAAACCATCACTCAAAGATAAGAATAAATTTAAAATGGACCTTCTTACAGATTTCACTTATTTCTCTCTAGTGTTTGATGGTTAGTGTTTCGTTCAAACTTCCTATAGGAAACCACGCTATCATAGGCTTGCTAATACACTAATTCTCCTCCACAATGATTACATGCTAGGATAGATCAAAAGGGCTTTTCTTTGGGTTGTAATGTGGCTAAGGTTAAGGCGGTTTAAACAGGATTTAGATGTTTATCATAAGCATTTATAAACTACTAAGTGTAAAAAGGGATGACAAAGATAAACTTCTAAGATATGCAATAGTTTTCCCCACTTATTGAAGCTACTATATATTATTCCTTTTTATTTTCTTTTCTCTTTTTTTATTTTATTTTTTTCTTTTCTCTCTTTTTCTATAATAAAGAATCAATGAATAGAAAACAGAAACTATATGCCATATGCTCTTAACTTATGATTCCATACTCAAGTATCACTTAACACTTTATTAACTTATGATTGGGTAAGCTAATGGAGTTTATGGGTTTTAAAATTAGGTTTTAAAGGCTCAATAGGGCTAGTAAGGGATAATAAAAGGGTAGGTCATTTAAGCCAAAGGTTAAAGCAAGAAAGCCTCAATCATTTCGATCTATAATACATCCAGTAGATTTAAATCGATTCAAAGCAAATTCTAAAGGTAATTACCTAAGGAAGCATCACAAAAACAAGGAAATGAAATGACAATAGAATGGAGTCATAAGGGCACAATTCCTCACATAGGCTCAAATGAAAATCCATTATACTTTTATACATTACCTCATTGTTCAAGTGTCAAGTTCTGAGTAAGCTTATGTGGCTAACTACTTTCATCACTCCACATGGTTCACTCTCCATTTAAGTAGCCTGATTTAAGTTTACGCATGCATTTAATGTCATTTCAACTAGCATGGTAGAATCCCATGGCAACAAATTCATCACAAAGATTCAAATGTAAGGGAAAATGACACACCTAATATACATTCTAAATGATATGCAAAAATGCAAACATAAATGTAAAGACTATGTCCCCTCACTTGAACAAAACATTGTCCTCAATATGAAAAGGAGAACACCTAATACCAACAAACAACAAAATGAAAACCAAAACATAAAAACACAAAAAGAATAATAGAAGAGATTAAGGGGAAGATGGGTTCAAGGTGGTAGGGTCGGTGGAGGCGGCGTGTTTAGAAATGTATATCTCAATTGGGAAGGTAAGGGTTTTAGTTCTATAGTAGGAGGCTTTACAATGGAAAGTGGTATGGGTGCATCCCTTCTCTCTAACTTCTTTTTCTTACCCTCCTCACATAATTCCTCTCAACTCACACTCTTATCCCCATGAACTTTAGCAACTCTCTCAACTTCCTTTTCACTTTCCTTTTCAATCTCCTTCACACAATCATCCACAACATCAACTTTCATACAAGCACTTCCATCCATCAGTTTCTTTAAACATTTAGTCATATTAAATTAAACCTGCTCATTACCAATTCTCAAAACTAATTTTCCTTTATACACATCAACTAATGTCCCACCAGATTTTATAAAGGGCCTACCCAAAATTAGTAGACGAATCCCATCTTCTTCAAAATCCAACACAATAAAATCAACAGGAAGTAAAAATTTATCCACTTTTACCAGAACATCTTCTACTACCTAAATGATCTCTTGATGGATGGATCCGTATGTTGGATAAGCATAGATGTTGGCTTGATGTCTCCTAGCTCCAATTTCCTAAAAATAGATAAAGGGATCAAGTTAATACTTACGCCTAAATCACCTAAGCACTTAGAAAATTCAAAATCACTAACAACATATGGAATAGTAAAACTCCCAGGATCTTGTAGTTTTGAATGCATTGTGTTTGTGATGATCAAATTACAATTCTATGTCAAGGTCATCATTTGATTGTCTTCCCAAGTGCTTTTGTGTGTCAATATGTCCTTGAGAAACTTTGCATAGTTAGGCACACACTCCAATGCCTCCGCTAAATGCAAATCAATTTAAAGTTTCTTCAACTTCTTCAAAAATTTGTAGAATTGAGTGTGGACTTGATGTTTTATCCTCCTCTGCGGATATGGAATCTTAGGCTTATAGGGTGGTGGTGGTACATATGGCTTCTTTTCTTCTTTTTCGTCTACCTTTTCCTTTTGTTGGCTATCTTTTTGCGCACTTGGCTCCTCCAATTGTTTATTACTCCTAAGTGTGATTTCCTTAAGTTGTTCTTTTGGATTGGCCTCAGCGTTGCTTATTAAGCTTCCTGTATTCCTAGAAGACAAAGTAATAGTAAGTTGACCTACCTATACCTCCAAGTTGTGGATGGATGAAGCATGGTTCTTCACAATCTGGTCAAACTTTGCCTCCCTTCTTTTCTAACTCTCTTATAGTCTTCTTTGACCTTCCTTTTGGCTTGAGAACTTTAAACCCAGTATGTCCATTAACTTGTCAATTTTGTTCTCCAAAGACTTAAGATGATCTTGTTAAAATCCAGGAGGTCCTTGTGCTCTCACTTGGCCACCCATATTATTAGTACTCCACAAAAAATTTGGGTGGTTTTTCCAACCAGGATTATAAGTATTAGAGTATGGATTGTTACCTTGTTATGGATAACCTAAGTAATTTACTTGTTCTGTACCACTCGCTCCCAGCAAGAAACATTTAGCTGTGCCATGGTTGTCCTACTCACATAATTCATATGGTAATTGCATGGTCTTGACAACAGATGAAGAAGCTCCTTACATGTTGCTCAACTACTTGGTGAGGGCCGCAATCTATGTTTGCAAAGTTGTCACGAAGTTAAATGGAATCATTCCTTTTTGCTCCTTTCATTTTACCACATACAGTTGTTACTCGCCAACACTTCCAAAAGATCATGAGCTGAATAAATGGTTTCCTCATCAAAGAACCTCATGTAGCTACATCTATTATTCCCCTTGTGCATTGAGTTACAACATTATAGAATGTATGCAAAAGAAATTCCCTCAGAAGGTTGTGCTGGGGGCAGCTCATTTATAATTCCTTGAATCTCTCCTAAGCTTTATATAACGACTCCCCATAACTTTTTTGAAAGTTTATGATCTCTTTAATGATTCTTGTTGTCTTGGTCAGGAGAAAGGACTTAGTTAGGAAAGCTTGGGCTAGCTGCTCCCAAGTAGTGATTTGGCTTGCACTGAGTGAATTATACCATGCATTTGCCTGATCCCTCAAGGAAAACGAAAACAATCTTGACCTCAAAACATCATTAGACATCCCATTAAAACTAAAGGTATCATAAATCTCTAAGAAATTTACTAGTTGGGCATTAGGATCTTCATTAGATAGCCCATAAAAGTGTACACTGCTTTGAAGTATGTTGAGGAGTGCCGGCTTAATCTTAAAATTATTGGCTTGAATCACTGGCCTTGCAACTCCTTGAAGACTGAAACCTGGCCTCAAAAAGTCCATCAATGTCCTCTCAGCTCATCCTTGCTCTCCTTCTTCTACCATATTCCTTTTTATTTTTTCTTAATGTCTAACTCTTCTTAGCTCTCTTTCGTGCCTTGTAATATCTAAAATTTCTTCTTCACTAAGCTTGTTAGACATTTTTGTGCTCCTTGTGTTTATGCACCTGCAAACACACAAGGAAAAGTATCAAACACTTTTAAATCAAAGTCACCTAAACTAAACAAGATGCTAAAAAAACAAACCTCAGCAACGGTGCCAAAAACTTGTTGATTGCAAAACCAATTACTTATTTTACGCTAAAAACTGCAAGTATATAGGTCATTATTTGTAGTAAAAAACAGATATCATCCCACAGAGATTATGCTTAAGAAGCACTTAATTCAGGTTATGGTTTGTTTAAGACTCAAATTCAGATAATAAACTAAAAAGTAAACTAGATCAAACAAACTAGCAATGAACAAAAATGTAACAATGGAAATCGGTCAAAAGAATTAATCAAGTTGAGGGAGAGGGGATTTTACCTATCATTAATGCTAATATAGCCTTTTATATGTTTATGGGTGTTGGTTCTAGACGATCGTAGGGTTGATTACTCTCTCTCGAGTTATAACCACTCCCTAAATAGTAACCCTAATCGAATTATGGACTTGCAATCTCTCAATTCATAATTCACCCACAATTCTAATTAGTTCTAAAGCTCTCTAATAAACAATTGGGTTTTGCATGGGATCTCTCTCTATGAAATTACCATCTAGATTGCTAAAGTGGTTAATTAGATCACCTAACTCTTGTTAATCAAATCTAATCATTTTTATCCGGTTGACCCTCTCAGTTTGTTATCGAAATATGCAAATAAATTAATCAATCACAACACCCAAACTATGTAAACACAAATAAACTAGATTAACATTAAAGATAAGTAAAATCCTGAAGGAAAAGTTAAAACATCATTAACTACTCAAAATCCATAACCGTACAACCCATCTCAATCTTACACATTAAATGAATAAAAAAGTAAATGGGGAGGAAATGAAACTTAGGTTGGATGATTTGGGAAAGCAGCAGCGTTGGGAGATCACCAATTCCAAGAAACTTTGGCTTCGGAACCCTCCTCTTCTTTCTCTTATACTTTTCTCTCTCTCTCTTCTCTCTCTCTCTCTCTTTTGGGTTTCCAAATATAGGAAAAATGTAAAAAAAACTCCTTTGTAGCATTCCATCATTATCCTTTTATAGTCTTTTCCAATTAAGGTAACCCTAGTGTCTTTCCAGGGTCCGAAATGTCCAAAATATCCCTCAAAAACTTGAATCTGAACGTGAATCTATGTCTATCTGTGTACAGGCCATAATCGTGCCCCTTAATCCACGATTAAAGGGCCACAATTGTGGCCAGTTCATCTGCTCTCTGTCACAATCGTGTCAGATTCCCTATGATTATGGCCCTATATTGGTGCTTCTGTCACGATCATGGTAGGTTCCCCATGATCGTAACCCTATTTTTTAGCTCGGGTCTCCTCCGAAACTCTTCCAAATGCCCTGAAATGCTAAGACTATCATCATGACACCTTATATATATATAATTGAAGCTTGAAAACATATTCTTACCTAAAGAACACTTAAAACACAAATGTTTATGAACTAACACAATTCATAAGCTAAACTTACACTAAAAAATCAACTTAACTGCTAAACACATATCAAATTACCTATAAAAATACAATGCAATCTACACATATCAGCTGCATGATCTGTTAAAATGATCACCTTATAGCCTAAAAAGTATGAACACAACTTGTCACATGCATATACCACCCTAATAAATCCTTTTTAATGGTGGTGTAGTTGAGTTAAGGCTCAATTAATGTCATGTTTGTGTGGTATATCACATACAACCTCTTATCCTTCCTTTGGCCTAACATGCGACCCATAGCTTGTTTACTAACATTGCATATGACTTTGAATGGGAAGGACCAATTTGGTGATGTTAATATTGGTGCTATTAGTAGTGCCTTGTTTAATTGGTTAAATAAAAATAAGCAATTATTGTCAAAATCAAAGGGCTCTTCCCTAACTAGTAAGTTTGTCAGAGGTCTTGCAATTTATAAGAAGTCATTAATAAAACAACAGTAAACTACAACATAATCTAAGAATGCTCGCACACCTTTCACATTGATGGGTGGTGGAAGCATCTTTATTAGCTTTGTCTCCTTCAATCCCTTTTCACTATATTTTATGTTCTAACACTATGCCTTCATGCACCATGAAGTGAAACTTCTCCCAGTTCAATATTAAATGTGATTCTTCACATCTTTGCATTACTCTGTCCAAATTCATTAGGCACTGGTTTAAAAAGTCTCCAAAGTCTGAAAATTTGTTTATAAATACTTCCATAATATCCTCGATCATATCCATAGAAATAGACATCATGCACCTTTAAAATGTAGCTAGAGCATTGCATAACCTAAAAAGCATCTGTCTATATGCAAATGTACCATAATGGCAAGTAAAGGTGGTCTTTTCTTGGTCCTCTATATAGATTAATATTTGACTGTATCTGGAGTAACCATCTAGGAAGCAATACTGTAACACCTCCTATACGAAACTTATAACCACGTATACACATTGCACTCGAATTTCCTATACATAAATTAATGGCATACAATTATATTCATTTATAGGATTGTCATCACTTGTTTATCTATTCATATTGTACATATACATATTACAAAAATTCATGTCCCTTAACATTATCATTTAAAAGTAGTATTACATCATTACATTTATATGGTAATTCAAAAGAGATTACACACAACTTAAATTCTCAATTACAAACTATTAAGAAACTACAATTTCCTTTGTAACATATACAACCATTCTTTAATCAAAAGACACATCCAAAGGTACTTTTACTTTTAACGGTTGGCCTTGGTTTTTGCAGATGATCCTTGTGCCTTACTCCAATTACTTGGACCTATATGGATTAACACCGGTGCTAAGCTTAAAAGCTTAGTGGGAAAACATTTAGTTTGGATGACCACTCACAACATGCATCCTTCAATGACACACACATTCATGAATATCATAAACTTACGTAAACAATGATGACATAATTGAGCAAAGTGCATAATGAAAATATGCTTCAACCATATGTCATAAATTCACATTTATAAGCCAAATATTGATTTCTAAAGCTCATCAATACAAATTATTCATGTTATCATGTTGTATCTCTTATTTATAACTATTTAATTTCCTATATGTGTTAGGCCTGCACATTTCTGTGGGTATGGATAATGGGAGCTATGGATATCTGAAGATATCAAACTATGGATACTCGAAGGCATTGAACTATTGATACTCAAAAGTATCAAACTATGGATACTCAAAAGTATTGAACTGTGAAATATGTACACATACAGAGATTTTTAATTGTGTGTCTTAAGTTTCATCTTCAATTAGAATCATACAATTTGGAGGTCTATATGCCAACTTATATCAAAAGAAATGGGTCTGGTTTAGGTGAACTGAGAACCTAAGACAAAATTTCACTAAACTTTACTCTCTCTTGTCATATTCAACCAATTACATGAAAAGAAACACAAAGAAATAATACCAAAAATCATTCCATATCCAAATCAGTCTTTTTACACATTCAAATATGTACACATACAGAAATTAACTAAGTGTAGTCCCAAACCTTGAAATTTGTCAATTAGCTCTTCTTCTAGTGCTCTTCCTTCTCTTTCCCTTTAACTTTGCTTGATTCACTAACTAGAACACCACAAATACATATCTAAATCTCATATCCAACCTTATAATTCTATATTTTCATAAGCAAAGCAAGAAAGATGAAGATGAGAAGAAAAACCAAAAATTTTTACCTTGATTTTCACCTAGGATTAGCTTGATTCCTTATGCAAAATGATGTGATTAAGGAGATGGAAAGGATAGGAGATGGGAAGAGAAAATTATAGAGTTAAAACCCTACATACATGTCCCTCTCCTCTCTCTTCTCCTCCCCATTTCATATAGTTTTTATTCTCAGACACATGTTTCAATCCTATTGTACCATACGTTGATTTTTCGAAAAATTGCACATTTAGTCCTTTTTCTTTGTTTAGTTCCTACATTTGCATATCAAATCATCAATTGATTTCATTCTAGTCCATCTTTCACATATAATTACTGATTTCGATGCATAAATGAAAAAATTACGAATTTACCCTATCTTTTAAATTAATTACCATTATTTCCCTTATTATGCTTAGATACAATTAATTCTTTATGTTCAGTTCTTAATACACCATAGACATAATATAATACTTCTAGGGTATATATTGGGGCCTTACAAATGGAATGAGTGACCACCTACTATCTTGATCATTTGATCAACAAACAGGAGAGGAAAGTGATCCTTTTTAGTCACTTTCTTGAGTTTACGGTAGTCAATGCTAATTCTCCATCTTGTAATAGTTTTGTGGAAATCAACTCTTCGCTTTCACTCTCCATATTGTTTAGACTGCCCTTCTTTTATGGACATTGTATCAGGCTAACCTATTTACTATCGGATATTGGGTAAATGATACCCACGTCCAAAAGTTTCACCACTTCCTTTTTAACCACCTCTTTCATTTGAGGGTTTAACCTTAGTTGACGATCCCTCACTGCTCGACTTCCTTCTTCGAGGTTTATCCTATGCATAAAAACATTTAGGCTTATACCTCAAATGTCAGATATCTGCCATCCTATGGCCTTCATCTGACTATTAATAATTGCTACCACTTTAATCTCTTGTTCCCCATCCAGTTGATTGGAAATGATGATGGGTAGTGTTTGGCATTCACTTAGAAAGGTATATCTAAGATGTGTGGGTAAAGGTTTAACCTTTAAAGTTGATGGTTTTTTATGCCCAAAAAAATTCTAAAAGGACCTAGGCTATCCTATTTTCAAGTGTACGAGGTAGTTGTAGTGGTTTTCCATGATCATCTCCTATAGAGGTGACATTGGTTCATTTAAATTAATTTTGAACAAAAACAAAAATAAATGCAATCCTAAACACTCTATCCCTATTGTTGAGCAAAAGCTTTAAAGAAAATCAAAAATTAGTCTAAAAAGTAAACTGAATCGACCAAACGTAAAAACGAGTAGAAATTGAAGTGGAAAACACTTGAGAATTCATTTCACTAATTTAATCTCTTATGCATGATTAAGCGGAAATGATTGGACATCTGTCTTATTGAAATTAGTAGTTTGGCACTAAGATCAACTTGAATAATTAACTATTCTAACTTTCGTATTCTAGAAGTTATCACTTAAGCTAATTATAGAAACCTGACTAGTAATTACCATTTAGGTTAATATATTTCTAATTCTTAACTTAAGTGTCTATAGTTTCTCGTTCCATATTAAACTTCTCCTCTCAGTCCTTCATTTAATACCAAAATGATGCAAAGTTTGATCATGATACTACATCCATTCTGTTCAGAAACTATAGCAAACATAAGACAACAACATAATCCCTCAATCATGCATATTTGACTAAAATAGCTACATTAATCTTTAAGAAAAGAGATCAACCCATCACAAAAATTACAAGATTCATCATCTTTAAACACTTCAATCTTATCTTGATCAATATAAAAGAAGTATTAAAGCAACAAACTAAGTAAATAACCTAAATAAACTATTAATAGCTAACAGAGTATAGGTCGGTTAAGCGTAACAAGGCACGAGTCTATAATAGAGAAGTAAATGAAGGAGAACAACAAGAAATAGTAAATAGAAAGAGCAAACAATAGTGGATGAGGGAGTTGCTCTTGCCACTCTCAAGCTTTCCACAT
The DNA here is from genome assembly GCA_025629805.1 of Erythroxylum baracoense. Lineage (NCBI taxonomy): Eukaryota > Viridiplantae > Streptophyta > Magnoliopsida > Malpighiales > Erythroxylaceae > Erythroxylum > Erythroxylum baracoense. The sequence continues at coordinate 18,646,475 of JAOTAY010000190.1, forward strand.
TAGCTCTTGTCCTCTACTTTTAGTTAATGTTCACATAAAATGACCTACTACTCACATTGCCTACCCCTTTCTTTTGTTCTTCTCCTTCCTTCTTCTCAGCTAAAGCTCTCTCCTTCTCCACCTCTACACTTATCTCTATCTCCTTTTGTTCCAAAAAAATAAGTCCCTTTTAGTTCATCTGCCCCCCTTTACCTCTCATTCTTTTTCCATTTATAGCACGAGTCTAGGTTTAGGGTTATAGGGTTGTTACTGTAACACACTACTTCCACAGAGAACATGCCCAAACATCCAGAGGATATTCGAGAAGATACGATATGAAAGTGGTATGTTAGAGCAGTCACATTCACTTTTATGGCATCATACTGAACATAATTAATCAAAAGATCAACTCCTCATTTCCATTTATAAAACATATTTACACTATAGCATTTCAATACATAATTCGTATATACAATATCAAAAAAATAGAGTTTACTACTGCTTACAACATATTCTACATGGAATGAAAACTAAACAAAAGTACTCTATCTAAACTTATCAATATCAACTGACTGACCTTTGAGCCATTCTTGAGTCCAAATCGAAAAAATTAAACTTCTACTAGTTTGTCTTAGGAGCTAAGTCTTCCTTGTACTTAAAAATCAACATTTGCAATTTTGATGAGTTTTATGAACTCAGTGAGTGAACCATCCTCGATGTGCTCACTCATACCAAAACAGATATCAAAATTAAATTCACAATTTAATTTACAGATATATCATATCATCAAATATTAAATGTCACGTCACATTTCATATACTTATTTCATAATAAGTTGATCATTTATCTCAATCATTCATATTATGACAATTCAGTAATTCATTCCAATCCTTCACACAATACATATAAAGATATCTATATTTGCAAATTTCATATGCATATGTCACTCATTAATTTTTAATTTGTTGTGACCGAGCGCCATTTTACTGTCTCATATCTATTGTGAATATCAGGCTCATTAATAACTATCTTGTACCTATTATAGATACCAAACTTATTAATAACTGAGCCAGTGGTTCTTGTGCACATAACTAAGCTTTAAGCTCTTTTTCACTGGTCACTTCGGTCACAACTCCTTTATCTAATCATGTATATCAATGAGATGAAATGCATCATTCCACAAAATATGCTATCAATATCTTTCAATCATGATACACATTGACTTTTCATATTCATCAAATCTAAGTTTGCCATTCAATATTTTTGTTAGGTACACATATTTTTCTTAATTCACATTCAATTAGGAAACACTACCAATACATTCTCAATTATCAAACTCCTCGGACCATCAATTTTTGGAATTATCACATTCACATCAATAATAGTTTAATAATTGAAATTTAAGTAGATACATTCAATCCTAGTGAGAAACATCTAGGTTAACTCATAGTAAGCTCTAGATAAGCTATTGCGGCGACGAACGGGTAATGACTAGTTACTGGGGTTTGACTTGAACGTCTAAATCATACAATACAAACATTTTATACACATTACTAAATTGCACAATCATAAAAGTATTCAATCATACACATTTGTACATATGTCATGTTCAATGCATGCTCAATTAACTTTCCTGGGTATGTATCCTTAATCACAAGTCTTAATCATTCAAACATTATCACTTAGATACAACTGGTTTGAACTTAGGTTTACACTTCAAAGAAACTTGATTATTCTGTAATCATCAATCATACATTCACCAATCCTTTTTCTAGCATTTTATAATCACACAATATCCAAATTTTCATTCATTTATATTTAATATACCTTTCCAATATCCTTAAGAATATATACCTTTCTCATATCCTTTAGATCACAATTTTATTCTTAAGAACACCTTCGTTCCTATAACAGCCATATCAATAATACATTCTTATGTTTTAGCCTTAATTAATAATCTAAAATTATCAAACCTTTAACCAATTAATTAAACATCAAACTAGGTTTATTTCAAGCCTCAATCAAGTCTAAATGCATCATAGTAAAGTAACTTTTCATTAGTTGGTTCAAACATCACTCAAAAGAGAAGTTTTCGTGTCTAAGGCCTTTCCCACGATCGGCCTTCTCATAATTGTGGGCTATGCCATCCAAAAGTTTAACTCTTCTTTCTCCTTCTATTTTTCTAGATTTTAACCCCTACATACTAAATCCAAAACATCTTATGCATAGTTCATTATTTAGTCTTCATTTCCACCTAGATTCCATCACAAAATCATCCATACTACAAATCATAAACTATTGTTTATCATTTATACAAAAACATAACACAAACCTATACATTTCTTCATCAATGTTCCAACACACCTTCAATTCCATTATCACTATCGATCCATGCTTATGTTGGAATTATGTTAACGTAGTGCCCTGGAAAGCAAGTGTATTTACATGTACCTTAATCTTTTTCAGTTACAGTTTTGTAATGGATGTATTTATTATTAATATAATAAAAGAGTTTGGTTTTGATGAGCATTATATATCTAGTCATAAGGTACCAAGATTCTTTTGTAAGTAATATACAT
>JAOTAY010000190.1:18649132-18676820 GCA_025629805.1 Erythroxylum baracoense
CTTATTCTTTCAATCTCAATTAACACCATATGCTTCCAAAAATAAATCTTAATTTCTCCATTTAATAACTTCAATCTAAAAAAAAATTATATCCCCAAAAATTTAAAACTAAAGCCTAATCACAACAAAATAATAAAATTAATCCCAAACATATTGAAGAAGAAATCGGGGTCCAACAAAAGACATGTAACACACCTATAATGACATTTGGAGAATTATATGCCTCCTATCTGGTAATAGAAAAGATCCTGGCCTAGGACTGTAGTTGGTTACTCTGTACCTCAATCCTAATACTAAGACCTGCTAAACTTGTTTTGCTTCTACCTATGCCTCTCTGTCCTGCTCCACTAGCTCTACGTTGCTGGACAGTTGTCTCAGTTACTGATCCTCCTCTCACTCCAGACTATGGCCCCAAATTTATGGGACAGTCTCTAATCTGGTACTCAAAAAAGCGATAATGAAAGCAAGCTCTCGATATCTTCGAACATTCTCCAGCAAATTTCTTTCCACAATGCTCACAATTAGGCATCTATTGTGTCTACCCTCCTAATACTTGACCTCTACCACTACTAGCTTGAACAAAACCACCTCTCGATCTAAACCATGACTGTCTTGATCTAGTATGTAATCAAAACAATCTATTCTGGCGTTTACTAAATCTCCTACCATATTTAACTTGAGATTCACCATGCCTTTTAATTCTGAACTCCTGCCTATACTCTCCTTATCCATCCTTCAGTAACTGTCCAATTAGGATTGAAGTAGCTAGTAGCTTATAAAAACTACTCAGATTGGTAATAGCCAATCTCAACCAGATCTTCATATTCGATCCATCCTCAAACTGCCTACATTTATCATCCTCAGTTGGAATCAAAGCAATAGCATATCCCATTAATTTATTAAACTACACCTTATACTCGGCTACAGTGAGATTGCCTTGTTTTAGATCTAGGAATTCCTTTATCGTCTTATCCAAATAGTTCTTTGGCATATAATTCTTCTTAAAGACCTTCAGAAAGTCTTCCCATATCGGTCTACAAGGTCAGGTAGAACTATCAAAAATAGTCTTACACCACTGATAAGCTGAACCTTTCATCAGACTCGCAGACCATTTGATTAAACACTTGCTCCATTCTTTCCAACCAACCTTTTACCTCAGTAGGGTTTGTACTTCCATAAAAGTCTACAACCCCCTACTTTCTTAGTTTATCATACCTCTTTTCTCTCCTCTTAGGAATTCTTTGAGGTATTGGAAACTCTATATTGGCTCCTATAGACTCAAGGTTAGCTGACTTTATGACTCGATCTCCTATAATGGATGACCTATAACAAACAACAAGTGTGATCACTAGTCTCTCACTATATGTCAAGTTCAAATGCTTATCTATGTCCCTACAGATGTCAAACCATGCTTTGATACCAAAAATTTGTAGCATACCCCTACCACAAAGCATATGCTCGAACATCCAGAAGACATTCAAGAACATACCTTATGAAAATGACATGTTAGAGCAATCACATCAACTTATTATGGCATCATATAGAACATAAGCATTTCCAAAGATCAAAACTCCTTATTTCATTCACAAAATGAATGAAACTTACTTACATTGTTATTACAATTCATAATCCATGTTTATACATGACATAACATTTGGGAGTTTAAAGTTCTATACAAAAAGTTCAACATCAAAGGAGAAGCTTGATAGTTGTGATTTGCATTATGTTTTAGGGTTTAATTTGTTAATTATTTAGTGTTAATTTGAGTGTTTAGTGAGTATTTAGGTTTTAACCGTGTTAGTTTATGTTTTTAAGTGTTTTTATGGGTTAGTATGAGTCTTTAAGCTTAAATGTTATATTGTTTAGGTACCTTAATGTGTTTGCTAGTGTTTTAGGATAAACGGTGAAGAATGAAGAAGTTTTGAAGAGTTTTGGGCTAAAAACATGGCCTACAATTGTGGCACAATAGGCCACGATCATGAAAGAAAGAGGCAAGCTGATAGGACCCTATCCATGATTGTGCATTTGGGGCCACGATCGTTACAGAGAGCTATGTGCCAAGCTACGATCATGCACTTTAGGCCACGATCATGATAAAAAGGGTTAGGTGTTGGCCACGATCGTGACAGGTAGGGCCACGATAATGCCTTATGTCGGGTTGATACAGAAACTTGAATTTCACGAGATTTTTTGTACATTTTTGACCCTGAATTAACCCTAAGGCATCCAAGATATAAACAGAACATTACAAGACAAAAGAGAGCCTTGGAAGGGCCTTTTGCATCAGTCAAAATTTGAATCCTTAGAGAGTTTATCGAGTGATTAAGGAAGGAGATGAAGGAAGAGAGACACAGAGAAGAAGCTTGACGTGAAGTACTTCCAGAACAGAAGGTTTCCCACCACCGCTGCCTCCACTATTCCATTTCTGACATATTTTTAGGTATTTCAATTTTATTGACGTATAAATTTGAGATAGTTGTTGAGAATAAATCATGTTAAATGTTGAGTTTTTATCTATACTCGCCTTTGAGATTTTTGTCTTTGATATTAATGAAATTCGATTTATTGTGCTTTTATTGAACTATTTGTGATTCAATTTATGTTCTTAATAATTTGGTAACAAATTGAGAGGGTGAACTGAGTGAATATCATCAAATTAGGCTAACGAAAGTTAGGTAATTTGATAGATAAAGAATTGAATCAAACTTTTAATTTTTTGTAGCGAGAGATTATGCATAGGTTTTCAGTAAGTTTTAGACAATTTCAGAAGTAATTTAAGTTTTGGGTCAATTGTGAATCTAGAGATCACAATTCCATAATTTGAATTAGGGATTATAAATTAGGGATAAAGATTATAACTCGAGAGAGAGTAATCCACCCTAAGAGTATCTAAACCAAGTAATTCGATAATTGCATAATTAATTAGAGTTTCATTAAGGTCAGATAAAACCCCCTTTCTCTCAATTGGTAGTTCCTAGGTTGATTTTTGATTAGGTCGTGCAACTGCTATCCTGTTTATATTTCTTAATTTTAATTCTCGTAATTGATTATTTGATTGATTAAATTTCTGCATTAGTTGTTTATTTTAAATTGTTACGATTTAGTTCAGCCTTAGATTTTAGGATTATATTAACCTTTCTCGTGGGATCGATACCTTAGGTACTATGCAAACAACCTGTGCGCTTGCGGTATTATCAAGGATAAAAATAGTATAACTTAATATACATAAACTTGCGATCAAGTTTTTAGCGCCGTTGTCGAGGAGGCAATTAGTTTAGTTCTTTTGTCTAAGGCTTTTTCACTATCTTTTGTTTTAAAAATTAATAAAGGAAAATATATAAAGAGAAAGTTAGGGTGTAAAGTAGAGGCACATCACCACATCTCAAAGTGAGAATGAGACATCTGAAGAGCTAGATACCAAGAAGAAATGGAAAGAACAATAATGGAGAGGATAGATATTATAGGGAGCAAGGAACTTTTGCGAACCATGATAAGATATAGTATGGTTAGGGAAATAACGATCCTTATTGGAACATGTACACTTCGGAGTGGTAGAATCACCCCGATTACTATTAGTCCAACAATGTAGGTACTCACTTAGGAAATCAAAGCTTATCAGAATTTTAGCAAGATCAGTCCAGTTCATGGGAATCCAAATTGGATAAGATCCAAGATAAACTCACAGACATGGAAGAGGTCAGAGCAGACTGGAAGAGTAAATTGAGCAAGTAGTGGAAAATCATGCCTCGTCTATTCACAACCTAGACATTCGGTGAGATAACTTTCCCATGAATTTTGTAAGAAAAGTGTGGAAGACTCTCTAAGAGATATGGAAATACATCAAAGAGAGCAATATGAGGCTATCACACATAAGAATAGGGGAGAGCCAGAACAATCAGTGGAAATTCAAACTAAACCCCAGCTTATTGAAGAACAAGAGATGAAGAAAGAGCAAAAAGAAAAGGATGAAAACCCCTCATATTATCTACCAGATTTTGGTACATCATGTATAAGCATCGAAAAATTTTGGGTAGATGTCCATGGAAGGAACCTTATCCTTTGGATTAATGATGACCAAGTGACATTCAATATAAATGATGTATTTAAGAATCCGAAGGATAGTAGCTCATTCAGGATAATTGATGTGTTCGAATCTTGTGAAGAGTATAAGGATGAAAAATAGTTAACAGCGAACATCAATTTTGAAGAAGCTATGAAATTCTTTATTCGTAAAGCAAAAGAAGAAGAAAAAGGAGTGATTAAGGAAGAACAAGAGCAGCTCACCCTTTTACCTAACAAACTGCTAGACTTAATAGATGATTCAAGGAGTTTCGTTATTCCATATTTTGTTGACAATTTGTTAGTGAAAAAGACATTACTGAAATGAATTGGTTTTCATAATTTTATCAATTTTTTCCTTCTGATCATTTTGTAATTTGTAGCTTATTCACAGGCTATAAAATTGATGGTGAATGAAAAGGATAGAAGCAAGTCGCTCATAATTGATCATGGCTGAGTTTTAAAGGATAAAGGTCAAGCTAATGACCATAAATTAGTACATTTAGTAGTTAGATTTAAATTATTGTGTAGTTAGGTTTGTTTAAAATTCTTAAATAAGTTTGAATGATTTGGAATGATTTGCAATGGTAATTCTTTTGCTCTCTTGAATTACTTATATGATAGGGAAACGCTCTTGATGTCAAGTAGATTTGGTCTTAACACTTTCGCCATCACCACCACTATCACCAGAAACGGTCTCGTGTTCTAACCCTTTTATTTTTATTTTTTTTCAATATATTGTGTTTTATTTCCCCATGCTGTGTTTGTGTACCCTTCTCATATTGAGGACAATGTGTTGTTCAATTGTGGGGAAGGTTATGTGTTTTTACCTTGAGTGTGATTTTGCATATGGTGTGATAGTATTAGGTTACATTATGTGAACTGTTTGAATGTGTCATTGGCTAGAGCTTAATGGGATAGATTTAACATTAAACATAGCCTTTTAAGTTGTGAAGATTTATTAGCTTGCGAAATTAGCGACCTAAGTTACTTAAGGTTAAATATGCTGGTTCATTAGGATATATGTTAGTCCATTCACCCTAGGAATTTTCCATACTCATTTATAATTTTAGGTCAATCAAATAAGTGGCATTATTAGTACATTTTCATGAGAATGATTAGCTAAAGCAATAAGGTAGGCAAAAATTTTAAAAAAATTTGTATAATTTTTAACTAAAATAACTATTCTGCTGGCCTTCGAGTTATGAATAGAGCTAGTAGCCAATTGAGAATGTGATGTAGCTGAGTAACCAGATCAACACGCATCACAAATATGTGCCTTCGAGTAAAAAGGCTATAACGACATTCCAACCAAGCAACTTAATAACAATATGACTTAGTTGAGTAAGCGGATCGACATTCATCACAAATGTTTGCCTCCACGTAAAGGAATAGGTTCATGTCTTTAAAGAAAAATCAACAAAAAGAATGTTTCGATTTGAAACCTAGCAAACTTGTTACTAGCTTGATTTTTCATGAAAACCTATTGAGGAATAGCTACACTTTTGTTTTGATTGAATGATTATCAATGTGTGAGTGCAAGTGATAGGGGTGAATAGATTCAACAATAAAATTTTGATTAGTTTGTATATTAAGTTCAAGGTGCTTAGACACGGTTTTCACATATTAGTAATTTGGAATAACTTAAATGATCGTGTTTGAGATTAAATTTATTTCACGAAGTAGAAGCTGTTGCCTCATTATTGCGTTGTGTGTTGTGTGTTTGTTGTTTTATTTCTTGAGGAAAAACAAACATTTAAGTGTAGGGATGTTGATAGTTGTGATTTACATTGTGTTTTATGGTTTAATTTATTAAGTATTTAGTGTTAATTTGAGTGTTTAGTGCATATTTAGGTCTCGATTGTGTTAGTTGATGTGTTTAAGTATTTTTATGGGTTAGTATGAGTCTTTGAGCTTAAATGTTAAATTTTTGAGGTACCTTGATGTGTTTGTTAGTGTTTCAGGGTAAACGGAGAAGAATGGAGAAGTTTCGAAGAGTTTCGGGTTAAAAACATAGCTCACAATCGTGGCATAATAGGCCATGATTGTGATAGAAAAAGGTGAGCTGATAGGACCCTGGCCACGATTGTGCACTTTGGGCCATGATCGTGACAGAGAGCTATGTGATAGGCCACAATCATGAACTTTGGGCCACGATCATGATAGAAAGTGTTAGGTGCTGGCCACGATTGTGGTAGGCAGGGCCACAATCATGGCAGCATCAGGTTGGTACAAAAACTCAAATTTCACGAGATTTTTTGGATTGTTTCAACCCAAAATTAACCGTAGGACTTGTAAGATATAAATAGAACATTACAAGACAAAAGAAAGCCTTGGAAAATCCTTTTGTATCAACCAAATTTCGAAACCTAGAGAGTTTATCGAGAGATTAGGAAGGAGACGAAGGAAGGGAGACACGGAGAAGAAGCTTGATGCGAAGTACCTTATGGAACAGGAGGTTTCTTGCCGTTGTTGCCTCCGCTATTCCGATCACGACGTATTTTCCGATTATTTCATTTTTATTGATGTATAAAGTTAAGATAGTTATTGAGAATAGGTTATGTTGAATGTTTAGTTTTTGTCTATACTCACCTTTGGGATTTTTATCTTTGATATTAACGAAATTTGTTTTATTGTGTTTTTATTGAACTATTTGTGATTCAATTTCTATTCTTAATAATTCGGTAACAAATTGAGAGGGTGAACCAAGTGAATATCATCAAATTGGGGTAACAAGAGCTACATAATTTGATAGATAAAGAATTGAATCAAATTATTAGTTTTGTGTAGCAAGAGATTGTGCATAGGTTTTCAGTAGGTTTTTAGACAATTTCAGAACTAATTTAAGTTTTGGGTCAATTGTAAATTGAGAGATCACAATTTCATAATTTGAATTAGGGATTATAAATTAGGGTTAAAGATTATAACTCGAGAGAGAGTAATTCACCCTAGGACCATTTAGACCTAGTAATTCGATAATTGCATAATTAATTAGAGTTTCATTAAGGTCAGATAAAACCCTCTCTCTCTCAATTGGTAGTTCCTAAGTTGATTTTAAATGGGTTATACAACTGCTATCATGCTTATATTTCATAATTTTAATTATCATAATTGGTTGTTTGATCTTTAGTTGTTTATTTTAAATTGTTGTGATTTAGTTTAGCCTTAGATTTTAGGATTAAATTAACCCTCCTCGTGGGATCGATATCTTAGATACTACACGAACGACTTGTGCGCTTGCGGTATTATCAAGGCTAAAAATATTAAAAAATTTTCGTAGAGTAAAACCCTGATCAAAGCTAACAAAGACATTCTATCTAGAGTCTGCATATATCAGCTAACCAAACCTTTGAGCCTTTTTTTGTTTCCAAAATTGATAGTACTAGACTTCTATTATATCACCTTAGAATCTAGGTCTACCTTATACCTGAAAAATCAAGGTTGCAATTTCGATGAGTTTGCGAACTCAGAGAGTGAACCAACATCGATATGCTCACTCAAGTCAGAAACAAATATAACAAGTATATATCAAATTGGCAAGTGTATTTCCTAAATTGGTAGATGTATCAGATCATTCAATATTCATTACCAGATCACAATATACATCATATTTCAACAGTACATCATGAATTACAAACATTTCATATAATCATTTCAGAATAATCCAATCATTTATATCAATTGTTCATATCATCAACTTGTATGCAAACATTGCGAGTCACTATATCAACACAATTCAGTAATTCTTCGCAATCATTCACATGATACATGTAAAGATATTTATATATAAATGTAAATGGACATATGACTCTAATTTCATTTCTACTATGTTGTGACCGAGCGCCTATTTACTGTCCCGTATCCGTTGTGGATGCTGGGCTTATTTTATATTCTGCCTACACCTATAGTACATACTGGGCTTATTGAAAACTAAGCATGTGGCTCTTTGTGCATGTTTTTTAGCTTTAAGCTCTTTTTCATACTGGTCACTCAGGTCACAACTCCTTTATCTATTCATGCATAACAATGTGATAAAATGCAACATTTCATATAATAAGCTATCAATAACTTTCATTCAATGTGCACAGTCATTTATCACATTCATCAGACATGAGTTCGACATTTAGCATTCACTTGAGTACACATTTTCCATATTCACATACAATTAGAAAGTACTTCCAATATAGTCCTAAATACTAAACTCCTCGGACCATCGTTTTCTGGAATTTTCACAATCATATCAATAATAGTTTAATATATAAAAGTTAATCGCAAGTAATTTAGTCATAGTGAGAAAACATCTAGCTTAACTCATAGTAAGCTCTAGTTAAGCTATTGCCTTGATGATTTGATAATGTCTGGATGCTGACGAACAAATTTTGCTTCTTTAGTCATACAATATAAACATATTTTACTTATTATGAAGTTGATCATTGATATAAATATTCACTCATGCACATGTATATATGTCATGTTCAATGCATGCTCAATTGACTTTTCGGGTATGTATCCTTAATCACAAGTCTTGATCAATCAAACATTATAGCTTGTATATAACTAGTCTGCAGTTTAGGTTTATACCTTAAGTAAATTTAATTATTCTAAATTCATCAATCATATATTCACCAACCCTTTTCTAGCATTATATATATTCACACAATTTCCCAATTCGCATTTATTCATTCATAATGCATTCATAAGAACACCTTTGTATTCATAAGAACACCTTTATTCCTTTAACACTCATAAATTCCAAATTTAGATACATTGATAACAAAACAATCCATTCTCTAAGTTATAACATCAATTAACAACCTAAACTTATCAAACCCTTAACCAATTAATCAAACATTAACCTAAGTTCATTTCAGGCCTAATCAAGTCCAAATGCTCAAAAGCAAAGTGACTTATCCTTTGTTAATTCAACAATCACACAAAGCATTTTTTTTTCACTTCAAAGGATTGCCCCTTCCATGATCATGGGATGAGTGAATCCTTCAATTGTTTCCATATTTTAACATCTTTATACCAAATTTGAAATATCTTCATAATAGTCCATTAATTATACCTCAATTATACCTTAATTATACTCCAATTCCTCATTAATTTCATCTTTAATTCTAACTCAAAATTATTCAACTGGTAGCTCATGAACTATTATCTTTCATGCATCAAAACAAAATAGAAACTATCATTCACTGTCATATATGTAGTCCTAGTTCTTTGCCATTTTAAAGACACTACATTACCACTTTTCTTTAGCATAAATTCACCTTCATTATACTTCAAATCCAAATCTAATTCATCTATACAACAACTTATAAACCACGATTTTTATACATCAAGTATAAAGCATAAAAGTATCTAAGTTCATCCATCATATTCCAGCACACTTCATCATCAACATCATATACAATCCACCCCAATTTAATCATCATAATCTTTCTATTAAAACATTCCATAAAGATCAATACTTTAGTTACTTGTTTAGCTCAAGTTCCACCTCAATTCATCGAATTAACCTAGCCCTCCAGGCATGTAAGATCATCACAAATTCAAGGTGGAAATAGGTTGGTTTCGGTAAGGATAAAAGACCACAACAATAACAACATTGTTCTGGTTCTTTGTCTAACTTTATGAGGGATAAAAGTATTGATTTGGTATAGCAATTAACAAGACTTAAACCATAATACAGAGATATGAGATAGAAGAAAATTTTAGTGGAGAGTAAAGAAGAATACAGTGAATGGTTTAGTAGAAACACTTTCCGCATTAGCTTAATTTAATTAGGTGCAAGGTGTCTCCATGTTACATTGACATATGTCCCTAAGCATGTACGCCACTTATCTCCTCCATAAGCTGCTAAATGTCACCTAGTTACTAGTCCATTTGTCACTCAATCATTATTGCCATTTGTCATTTAATTACCCATGCCTAATGTCACATATTTATCTATGCCATTTGTCACTTATTTCATAGGCTTAGTCATCCTAATATTCCATGTGTCAATTTGTCTTGCCATATAGCATTTTTCCTAGTCTAAATAAACATTTTAATTCATCACTTTTCTAATGGTAACAATTAATTCCAAATTTACTATTTGTAACCATTTAAATCAAAATTCAAGACATAAACAATACACAATTCACATCATAATCATTTCAAAACTTTCATACCCTGGAATATGTCAATTGAATGCATATACTATCTTTGCAATGTGTACGAAATCATAATTCATGTGTGTATGCTAATGATATGAATATGAATGAAATGTATTTCATGAATGCTAAAATGATATGACTTATATGCAATAATCTAAAGCTCTAACCCTTAGTATGGAAAACGGGCTATTACAGAGTGAAAGGAAAGAACGTACTTCCCTTATTTGTGAGAATGACCCTTCAAACTATAGCTTGCACCTATGCCCATTAACATTAAAAGTTTCACCCTTTTCATTGTCCAACTCCAAAACTCTAAGTGGAAACACTTGAATAACCTTAAATGGGCCACTCCATTTTGACTTAAGCTTTGTGGGAAATAACCAAAGCTATGAATTTACCAAAAGCAATAAGTCCCCACTCTTGAATTCCTTCTTCTTGATGTGGCCATCATGTGACTTCTTAGCCCTTTCCTTGTGCAACTTGGCATTTTCATATGCATCATACCTTAACTACTCCAATTCATCAAGCTATAACAATCTCTTCTCACCTGCTAGCTTCCAATCCATGTTTAATTTTTTAATTCACCAATAGGCTCTATGCTCCAACTCTAGTGGTAAATGGTAGCAAGCCTTGCCATACATAAGTTGATATAGTGTTATACTTAAGGGAGTTTTGAAAGCCATCCTATAAGCCCACAATGTATCATCCAGTTTCAAAGCCCAATCTTTCCTTGAAGTGCTCACTACCTTCTCCAAAATCTTCTTCAACTCCTATTCACCCCCTCCACTTGGCCACTAGTTTGTGAGTGGTCAGGGGTTGCCACTTTATGATGAACATTATATATTCTCCAAAGAAAAAGTGACTCCCTCCATCACTTATGATAGCTTTAGGCACCCCAAATTTAGTAAAGATGTTCTTGATGAACCATTGCACTACCTTGCCATTATTTGTTGGAGTAGCTATTGCTTCGACCAATCTAGACACACAATCAACTCCTAGCAATATATAAGAGTTACCTAGGAAATATGGAAATGGTTCCAAGAAATCTAAGCCTCACACATCAAATATCTCCACCTCTATGATGTTTGAAAGTGGCATCTCATCTCTCTTTGAGATATTGCCTACTCTTTGGCACCTATCACAATGTAATACAAAATCTCGAGCATCATTGAACAAGTTTGGCCAGTAAAATCCACACTCCAAAATGTAAACAGTCATCTTGTTCGCTCCATAGTGTCTGGCATAAACTAAACTATGACATTGAGTCAAAACTTCAGGCATTTCATCTTCAGGGACACACCTACCAATCAAACTATCAGTATATATTTTATATAACACAGGTTCATCCCAAATTTAGTGAGAACACTGAAATAAGAAACACTTCCTTTATTGATACTAGAGATTAGGGAGAAGAATACTTCCTAAGAGATAATTAATAATATCTGTAAACTAAGGAAGAAAAAGATTTTCTACCATCATTAGAGCCTCATCAGGAAAACGCTCTTCAATTTCCTCTTCTTCTTCATTTTGTACCCCTTCAATTCTCTATAGGTGGTCTGTTACAACATTTTGTTGTCCTTAATCTTAATGTTTAATCTTGGAGCAAAAGCACCCATAGAATTAGCCTAACCTTGGCATCCTTCTTTTCAAAGAGATAACATAACACTGTATAATCTAAAAACAATAATTTGTGAGCCTAAAAGGTAAGAAAAAAAATTTCACATGCAAATACCACTACAAGCAACTTCTTTTCAGTGGTGGTGTAGTTCAATTGTGCTCCAATCAAGGTCTTACTGGTGTAGTAAATTGCATGTAAGCTCTTTTCCTTACGCTGTCCGAGTACACAGCCAATGGCATGGTCGCTTGCATCACATATGATCTCCCTAAAATAAGATTCGTTTTGGATAGAGTACCTAAATTTGCTATATATTTGACATGGGTTTATCGTAATGCTCAAACTATGGCAAATGCATCTATCGTCATTAATGCATAAATAAAGATACCAATTAGTAGTGATTGAATTCCTTCTGTTGTTCCATATGAAAAACCAGTATCAACCTTCTTCATTTTCGTTGAAAAATAAATTTCGATCTCGAAAAGCTTTTTCCTTCTCCCGTCGTATCCTTCGTCGAGCCTTTCCTTTAATGGTTGGGGGAAGCATTCCCTTATCTAAACTTGGAGGGCATGATTTCCAATCTTATTCAAATAGGGGGATTTGGTTTAAACATAGGCTCAAACATAATTTGAAGTTTCTAGCTACGCGATGCGAAAGATAAAAAATTTGGAAAGAGCTACAGGGATGACAAAAAGAGGCCACTTTTTTGTGTTACACTGAAAAAAGAAAGTAAGAAAGTGGGGAAGAATTACCACAATAGAAGTAAGACCAGAATGCCGACTGCCTAGGAAGAAGGTACTCTCTATATGGACTAGAATGTCTATCTAGAGGCTAGATCTACAGCTGACGGAAGTCATCCTTGTTCAGAAACTTACAAACACCTATTTGTAGGGAAGTGACCAATCTAGTGATGTCAAACTAGGTGTTGTTGTAAGTGCCATTTTTAACCTGTTAAAAGCATCTAAACAATCATCATCAAACATAAAAGACACATCTTTAACTAACAAGTTGGTCAAGGGTCGAGCAATAAGAGGAAAATCCTTAATGAACCGTTTGTAAAACCCAGCATGACCAAGGAATGCTCGATGGCCCTTGATGTTAGTAGGGGTTGCGAGTTTTTTAATCACTTTAGTCTTAGCTTGATCTACCTTAATCCCCCTCCATTAGATCATATAGCCTAAAACAATTCCCTCTTAGACCATGAAATGACACTTCTCCCAATTGAAGACTAACTGAGACTCCTTGCATCTTTGTAACACTCTATCCAAATTAAACAAGTAATGACCGAAGAGTCTCCAAAAATAGAGAAGTCATCCATAAATACCTTCATGGATTCCTCATTCATATCTACAAAGACCGCCATCATGTACCTTCGGAATGTGACTGGTGGATTGTATAAACCAAAAGGCATCCTCCTATAAGCAAAAGTCCCATACGGACAAGTGAAAGTGGTTTTCTCTTGGTCTTGTGGGTATATGAGCACCTGATTGTATCCTGAATATCCATTAAGAAAATAATAAAAAGTATGGCTAGCCACCCTCTCAATTAATTGGTCTACAAAAGGTAATGGGAAATGATATTTCTTGGTAGCCAAATTGAGCTTCCTACAGTTAAATCTCCATCACTGTCATGCTCTCTTCTTAGGCATATATTGTACCGGAGACCCACTCGCTATTTAAAATTGGGTATATAATACCTGCATGTAAAAGCTTAACCACTTCCTTCTTCACAACCTCTTGCATGTTTAGATTTTACCTTCTTTGCCTCTCTCTTATTGTCTTAAATCATTCTTTAAGGTTAATCCTATACATCACGACATTAAGGTTAATTCCCTTAATATAAAAAATTTGCTACCTAATGGCTCTCATCCTCTTTTTAATTGTTTCTACCACTTTCTTTTCTTGCATGAAATCCGATTAGTTGGAATTGATGATGGGTAGGGTGTAGCCCTTACCTAGAAATGTGTATCTCAGGTGGGAAGGTAAGGGTTTTAGTTTTACAATAGGAGGCTTTACAACGGAGGTGATGTGGGTGCATCTACTCTCTCTAACTTCTCTTGATCACCCTTTACAGACAATTCCTTTTCGCTCACACTCTCATCTCTTTACACTTCAACAACTTCCTCAGCTTCCTTTTCAATTTCCTTCTCAACTTCTTCACATAATCATCCACAACATCAATCTTCATACAAGCAATTCCACTAATCGGCTTCTTTAAAGATTTAATCATATTGAATTCAACTTGCTCATCACTAATTTGTAAAACTAGTTTTCCTTCATGCATGTCAATTAATGCCCTACTAGTATTCATAAGGGGACTACCTAAAATCAGTAGACAACTCCTATCTTCTTCAAAATCCAACATAACAAAATTAATAGGAATTATAAATGTATCCATTTTTACCAAACGTCTTCTACTACCCCAAATGGTCTCTTGATGGATCGATCTATAAGTTAGACAAGCATGGATATTGGCTTGATGTCTCCTAGCCTTAATTTGCTGAAAATAGATAAAAGCATTAAGTTAATACTTGTGCCTAAATCATTTAATGATTTAGAAAATTCAAAATCACTAACAACATATGGAATAGTAAAACTCCCTGGATCTTGTAGTTTTGAAGGCATTGTGCTTGTAATGATCAAACTATAGTTCTGTGTCGAGGTCACCATCTGATTGTACTCCCAAGTGCATTTGTCTATCAATGTCCTTGAGAAACTTCACATACTTGGGCATACACTCCAATCCCTCGGCCAAAGACAAATTAATCTGAATTTTCTTCAACTTCTATAAGAATTTGGAGAATTAAGTGTCGACTTGATGTTGTCTCACACTCTGTGGATATGGAATCTGAGGCTTGTAGGGTGGTGGTGGTACATATAGCTTTTCTTCTTCTTTCTTTTCAACATTTTCCTTTTGTTGACTATCGGTTTGAACATTTAGCTCCTCCAATTGCATACCACTCCTAAGTGTGGTCGTCTTGAGTGGTTCCTTTGGATTTACTTCTATGTTGCTTAGTAAGCTTCTTACATTCCTAGAAGACAAAGAATTAGCAAGTTGACCTACATGTACCTTTAAGTTATGGATGGATGAAGGGTGGTTCTTCACAATTTGGTCAAACTTTTCCTCTATTCTCTTCTGACTCTCTTCTTATCTTCTTTGACCTTCCTCTTGGCTTGAGAATTTTAAACCTAATACATCCATTAACTTTTCCATTCTGTTCTCCAAAGACCCAAGTTGGTTTTGCTGAAATCCAGGAGGCCCTTATGCTCTCACTTGCCACCTGCATTGTTAGTACTCTATAAAAAATTTGGTTCGTTTTTGCACCTAAGATTGTAAATGTTAGAGTATAGATTGTTACCTCGTTGCGGCTGACCCAAGTAATTTACTTGTTTTGTACCACTGACTCCTAGCAAGGAGCATTCAGCTGAGTTATGGTTGTCTTGCCCACAAAATTCACGTTGTAATTGCATGGTCTTGACTAGGGATGAAGAAACTCCTTGCATGTTGCTCAACTGCTTAGTAAGGGTAGTAATTTATGCTTGCAAGGATATCACTGAGTGATGTCGAATCATTCTTTTTTACTTCTTAGACCCTTGTCTACTCCTTTCATTTGATCACATACATCTGTTACTCACCAACTCTTACAAAAGGTCATGAGCTGCATCAATGGTTTTCATCATCAAAGACCTTCCTGCAACTACATCTATTGTGTTCCCTTATACTCAAAAGGTTGTGTTAGGGGCAGCACCTTTGTAATTCCTTAAATCTCTCCCAAGCTTCATATAACGACTCCCTATCACTTTGTTGAAATTTTATGATTTCTTTGATGATTTTTGTTGTCTTGGTTAAGAGGAAGTACTTAGCTAGGAAAACTTAGGCTGGCTACTCTTAAGTAATGATTTAGCCTGTACTGAGTGAATTATACCTTGCCTTTGCCTGATCCTACAAAGTGAAGGTAAACAATCTTAACCTCATAATCATCAGACACCCCATTAAACCTAAAGGTATCATAGATCTCTAAGAAATTTTTAAAATGGGTGTTAGGCCATAAAATTGCACACTGCTCTGAAGTATGTTAAGGAGTGGCGGCTTGATCTCGAAATTATTGGCTTGAATCGCTGGTCTTGCAACTCTTTGGGGATGGAAACTTGGCCTCATAAAGTCAATCAATATCCTCTTAACTCCTCCTTGCTCTCCTTCTTTTTCCATATTCCTTTGTATTTTGTCTTGACATATGGCTTTCATGCCTTGTAATATCTAAAAATGCTTCTTCACGAAGCTCATTTGACCCTCTCATCCTCCTTGTGTTCATGCACCTACAAAAATGTAAGAAATAGTATCAAGCACTCTTAAATCAAAGTCACCTAAACTAAATAAGATTTTAAACAAAACAATCCCCAACAACGGTGCCAAAAACATTTTGATTGAAAAAACAAACTACTTGTTTTACTCTAAAAACTATAAATATACAGGTTATTACTTGTAGTAAAAAGCAGATATCATCCTACAGAGATTGTGCTTAGGCACCACTTAATTCAGGTTGTACTTTGTTTAAAACTCTAATTTGAATAATATATTGAAAATAAAATAAATCAAACAAACTAGTAACGAACGAATAATGTAACAATGGAAATCTGTCAAGAGAATTAGTCAAGTTATGAGAGAGGGGGTTTTACCTAACATTAATGCTAACCTAGCCATTTATGTGTTTATGGGGTGTCAGTTCTAGACGATCGTAGGGTTGATTACTCTCTCTCGAGTTATAATCATTCCTAAAATTGTAAACCCAAATCAAATTATGGACTTGCAATCTCTCAATTCACAAGTTACCCACAATTCTAATTAGATTTAAAGCTCTCTAATAAACAATCAGGTCTTGCATAGAATCTCTCTCATTGAAATTACCGACTAGATTGATTAAATGGTTAATTAGATTTCCTAACTCTCATTAATCTAATCCAATCATTTTTATTTAGCTCACCCTCTCGGTTTGTTACTGAAACATGCAAATATATTAATCAATCATAACACCCAAACCAAATAATCATAATTCAACTAGATTAACATTAAATATAAGCAAAATCTTGAAGGAAAAGTTATAAAATTGTTAACAGCTTGAAATCCATAACCTTACCACCCATCCCAACACTACACATTAAATGAATAAAAATGGAAATAGGGAGGGAATGAAACTTAGGTTGGATGATTCAGGAAAGTAGCAGCATCGAGAGATCACTTAAGCTGGGAAGCTTTGGCATCAGGAACCTCCTCTTCTTCCTCTTCTTCTTTTCTCTCTCACTTCTTTCTCTTTCTATATAGGGTTTCCAAATGTAAGCTAATTGTAGAAGCCTTTCTAGGGTTACCTCATAATGCTTTTATAGTCTTTTCCAATTAAAGTAACCCTAGTGTCTTTCCAGGGTCTGAAATGTCTGAAATGTCCCTCAAAAACTCGAATCTGGAAGCGATCTCGCATCTGTCTGCCCACAGGCCACGATCGTGTGTCTGCTCTCTGTCATGATCGTGGCTGACTCCCTAAGATTGTGGTCTTGTGCTTGAGCTTCTATGATCGTGGGCTTATGTTGATGCTTCTATCACGATCGTGGCCTTGTGGGCCTATTTTTAGTTTGGGCTTCCTCCGACACTCCTTCGAATGCCCTGTAACACTAAGAAACTCATAATTGCACCTCATATATATAAAATTGAAGCTCAAAACCATGTTCTCACCAAATAATCACTTAAAACATAAATATTTATCAACTAACACAATTTCTTTACCTAAACACACACTAAACAATCAAATTAATGACTAAACACACATCAAAT
The DNA here is from genome assembly GCA_025629805.1 of Erythroxylum baracoense. NCBI lineage: Eukaryota > Viridiplantae > Streptophyta > Magnoliopsida > Malpighiales > Erythroxylaceae > Erythroxylum > Erythroxylum baracoense. The sequence goes on from JAOTAY010000190.1 coordinate 18,666,791, forward strand.
TACCTATAAAAATACAATGTAATCTATACCTATCACTAATGCTTATCCTGAGGGGTTTGTGGAGGATGTTTTAGTGCAAGTTGACGAACTGGTTTTCCTAGCTAACTTTTATATGTTAAACATAGAATGAGAACCTTCGTTTAACTCTGTGCCTAGCTTTCTGGGTCGATCATTTTTGAAGACGTCAAAGATGAAAATTGATATAGATGTAGGAACAATGACTATAGGGTTCGACGGTGAAATTATTCACTTTAACATTTTTAAAGCTATAAGGTACCCTAATGATGTTCATTCTATTTTCTTAATTGATGTCATTGATTCTTTGTCTTAAGAAATTTTTGATATGGACAGTAAAGATGAGTTAAAAGTCATTTACAAATGAAATGAAAGAAATTGTGTTAGTACTATGTTGATTGTAAAACTGTCTACTAGTTTTACACTCAAACATTGCAAGTGTATAGGTCATTATTTGTAATTAAAAAGTAGATATCAATCCCACAAGGATTGTGCTTAGGCACCACTTTATTCAGATCAATATTTGTTTAAGACCCAAAATTATTTTATAAAAATAAACTAGAAAATTAAATTAAAATTAAATGACTAACAATGAACAATTGATAATGCAAAAATGTAGAAAATTTGAATTGAAGACTTTAACAAGTAGAAATCACTTTTTCCCTTTCTTATCTCCCTCTTATTTTATTAACTTCATTGTGTCCACACCTAATATGTCCAAAGGTATTAACTACCCTCTCTCAAGGTATAATTAATTGTACCTAATCAAATTAAATGAACATGATTAAGTAATCTCTCAATCTACCAAATCACTCCAGCAATTTAACTAGTTATTAAGTTATCCTATGGGTGATCAATTAAATTAGCCAAGATCTCTCTTTCAAATAATAAATTAACGTGATGGATGTAGGTCTATAGAATGCCAACTCTCGTGGTACATTCTTACACAAATTATTGTACTCAATCTCTCGGTCGATTATAAAGTATAAATGTATTTAACATTCATCAAAGACATCTTTCATTCAAATCAATAAAATAAGAGTTTAACAAGATAATTCAAAAGTAATCCTAAAAAAATAAATCAACCACTCACGGTGTCTATAACATCTCCAACAATTGAATAATCAGCCACTCATGGTGTCTAAAACATCACAATTATGATTGATGATCTTTGAATCTCCACCTTTCTCAAGACTCCAAACCTAGGTTTTTCACTCAATGAGGTTATTCTACACAAAGGTCTCACGTCCTCCTTCATCCATAGGTGTTTTCTATTTTATATAGTCCAGAAAACCTAAAAATTATGTAAACCCTGTATATGTTCTCGGATTAGACATCCCACGAATGTGGGAATTGGCATGATTCCTATGATCATGGGTTCTTGCATCAGAATGCTTCCTCTTCTTTTCTCCTCTTTTGGTCTCTAGCTTAATCTCAAAATTGCCAACCTCCATTCCTACATTAAAATAATCAATTCTTACCCTAAATTAACATCAAACATAAAAGAACAACATTGAAGATCAAACTAAACGAAAACATATAAAATGAATCCTAAAATATAACAATAATAAACTATTATGCAAGAAACACATGGCAAATACTTAGAAAAATATACACTAATGCACAACTATCAACTTCCCCATACTTAAATCTTTGCTTGTCTTCAAACAAAATAAACACAACCAATCAGTTCCATCACTTCATTTTCGCAAAGGTCAAAGCATACAATCCCTCAAATTTTAGCCAACTCAAATATTAAGTTACTACACATCATGACTACTTTTCATCAGTGTACATAAGCAAACTCAACATATAGCACCATCACTCAAAGATAAGTATTAATGCAAAATGAATCTTCTTCACAGTTTCATTCATTTCTATCAAGTGTTTGATGGTTAGTGTTTCACTCAAAATTTTTATAGGAAACTACACTAATATAGGCTTGGTAATACACCAATTCTCCTCTACAATGATTGCATGCATAAATAAATCAAAAGGACTTGTTTCAGGTTATAATGAGGTAAAGGTTACGGTCAGTAAAATAGGTAAATGGTTTTACATAAGTAGTCGTAAAGTAAAAAGCGGGTAAAAGGGATAACAAAACATAATTCTGAGATACACAAGTGTAAATATGCTACTACTGTGCACTTATTGATGCTACTCAAGTGTGCTTCCTTTTTCTTTTCTTTTCTTTTTCTTTTTCAAAATATTTTTTCAATTTGTCATTTTTTCTTTTTCTTTTTACATGGAAGAAACTATAAATAAAATAGCAACTAAATACAATGTGATTCAAAAGCATAAGTATCCTTAACTCATCTTGGAAAAAAAATTGACAACAATCCCAACTAATACATTACTTAATACTCTACTAAGCTTATGAATGGGTCGGTTAATAGGGTTTAGGGTTTTAAAATTTTTGGGTATTTTCAAGAAACAAAATGGTTAAGACTCAATGAGGGTAGCAAGGGATAATCAAAGGTGGGGTAATTTAAGTCAAGGGTTAATAAAAAAATGCCTTAGTCATCTCTATTAAGCACGAATCCAGTTGACTCAAACTGATTCAAAGCAAGTTCTGAAGGTAATAAACTAAAAAAGCATCACACAATAAAGAAATAGAATGACTATAGATGGAGTCATATAGGCTCAATCCTCACATTGGCTTAAATGAATATTCATTATGCATCTTTACACTACCTCGTTGCTTAAATGTCAAATTATAAGTAAGCTTATGTATCCAACTACTTTTCGTCACTCAGCATGATTCACTTTCTACTCAAGTAGCCTAATCTAAGTTCAAGCATGCATTCAATCTCACTCCAACTAGTATGGTAGAATCTTGTGGAAAAACAAATCAAAATGATTCAAGTGCAGTTCCATTGTAAAAAATAATACAATTAACAAAGTAATTGACACAATTTAAAAGTTTAACGTAAAAAGGGCTTACGGAGATTGTGGTGGCAATGGTGTTGACGAAAGGACTTCAAAATTATTCCTTTAAAAGAACTTGACGAATTTCTTCTTCATATACCGTTTCTCCTTGTGGGCTTATCTTATCTGGGTGTCGAGATTGTTAATTTGCAATGTCATTTGCTGATGATTAGAGGCCATCTGGTCGAGGATTTACTCAAATCTGTCAAGCTTTGTTGATGTAGTTGATTCCTCTTCCACTGCTTCTTCGTATGGCTTTGGTACCATTTGGGATGTGGATGGTCGAGAAATGCTGCATACTTGCCCTTCCTGTTCTTAACTATAGTGTGCGTTTGATTTTTCGATCAATGCATCAAAGGAAAGGAAGTTCTTTAGTTGAGCATTTATTACTTTCAATTTCGTTAAAAACCATTAAGCACATAAATTTATGAAGAAGTAAATGCTCGACATTACGAATTAAAGTGTTTGGTGCATTTCTAGAGTCCAAATTAACTTCACCAGTTAGAATTTTCTAATAATTATTCACATCAAAGTCATCATGATCATTTAAAATTTTTGTGTTCAATAAATCGAAAAGTGCACGAATGATATTGTAATCAAGTTTATAAACATCACTAGCTATCCTAAACTAGAATATATCCATTTTAGGATTGTAGCACAAAGTGTTGAAAAATTCGATAATCATTATAGGATAAATTGGCACATCATAACGAATGAACCTACCCCAACCTATGTTCGCAGCTAATCGCTCAACATTATGCCTCACTCCTATAGTTTGTAATACTTTAAAGTCAAAATATCTAGGAGTAATCAATTCTTTATCTCTAAAGTCCCAAAAATGCATACCTTCGTCTTCCGTAAAAATAAGGAATGGGGCACGAAAAGTGGCTACCATATTAGGTTTACCTTTGCCAAAGACTTGAAGGCATAATTTGTCGATTGGTTTTTGAGCTCCCATCTTCTTCAGAACCATTGCAAAAGAGAAATCTACAAAAATAAAGAAAAGAAAGATGAGTTCATTTTTTAGAGAGAGAAAGAAAAAATCTCACTGAATCCTTTGATTCTTGAATGATTAATGTACAATAAGACCAAAGGATTGTAAGATTGATGGAGAAGATGAAGAAAATACCAAGAGTTTTGTGTAAGATGAAGGATTTGAGAGAGTGGGAGAGTAGGTTTCGTGGGTTTAGAGAGAGAGAGTGTGTTAAGAGTTAACGAATGAAGAAAGAAAAAGAGAAGAGGGAAATTTAAAATTTCCCTCCGATGGGCCTTCCAACAATCGTGGGAATCCCCATCATTCCAACGATAACAGGTTTTCTCCCTAGAAACTTTCTGAAGAGATTTCCCTCGGTTGTGGGAATCACCCCCATTCTCACGATCATTGGTTGATGTAATTTTTCCGCTTTTAAGCCTTCTTCCAAGCCGAGCATGCATTCTCAACAATCTCGTAACCTACAAACACATCAAAATCATCTAACCAATAAGAAACTCGAAGGAAAAACAAGTTAAAACTCAAACAAAATCCAAATAAATAGCAAGCAAATTTAAATTAAACACAATCACAACTAAATAAATCAAACAATAAGTAAACCAGAAACAATCAGAGGAAAATAAAATTCTATGGGTTGCCTCGCATACAACACTTTCTTTTAACATCGGTAGCTCGACGCTTTTCCTTAGAAACTTAGCCAGGATTGATTATAAGCGGCTTGCTTCTACTTTTTTTGTTCAACATTGGTTTTGTAGCCTTTACGTAAGCTACAAATTGCAAAATAATCAAAAGGACACTATGGATAACATTATGAAAACCAATTAAGCTCATAATGTCTTTTTTCTGAGTGAACTATCAACATAACGTGGAATAACAAAACTCCATGAATCTTTCATTGAGTCCAACAGTTTGTCTTATACGAAGGTGAGTTGCTCTCTTTCTTCCTTATTCACCTTCGTCTCCTATGCTTCTTTTGCTTCCCAAATAGAGAATTTCATAACTTCTTCAAACTTGATGTCTGTTGTCGTCTGTTCTTCATCCTTTTTTTTCTTCAGAAATTCAAACACAACAATTATCCTAAATAAGCTACTATCTTTTGGATTCTTAAATACATCATTCATATTGAATGTCACATGATCATCATAAATTCAAAAGATAAAGTTTTTTTGATGAACATATACCCAAGATTTTTTGATGTTCACATATGGTATATCAAGAACTGGTGAATAATGAGGAGGGTTTTAATCCTTATTTTAATTCTCTTTCTTGATTTCTTGGTCTTCTATAAGGTAAGGTTCGACATGGTCTTCCACTAGTTCTTCTTATTCTTCACCATTTTTAACCGTGATAGCCTCATATTACTCTCATTGATGAATTCGATATTTCTCAGAGATTCTTCCATACTTCTCTTACAAAATTCATGGAAAAGCTATCTTACTTGAATCTCCATGTTATAAGTAGACGTGACATGATTTTCCATTATTTGATCAAATTGCTCTTCCAGTCTCTTCTGAGTTTCCTTCTGGCTGGAAAACATCCTCTTCTAGTTCTCTCCTGCATCTGTTATCTTCTTCATGATTTTTTTAATTTGGAATCCCATAAACTGAACTCATCTTGATGAAATTCAAATAGGTTCTGAAGTCTCATATGAGTACTTGCATTGTTGGACCAATAAAAATTTAGGTGATTCTCCCTCTCTGGAGTGTACGTGTTCTAATAAGGATCAATACTTCCCCAACCATATTGTGCCTTATTGTAATTCGCAAAAGTTCCTTGCTCCCTATAATATCTACCTTCCATCATTATTCTTTCTGTTTCTTCTTGACATCTAGCTTTTCAGATGTCTCATTCCTCATTCTAAAATGTCTTGATGTGTCTTGTGATATCGAATAACTCGTCGTTACAAATTTTGTCGATCTTCGTGTGCTTGTTATGTTCATGCACCTGTAAATACACAAAGAAAAGTATAAAAAAATTCTTAAATCAAAGTAATCTAAACTAAACAAGATGCTAAACAAACAATCCCCGACAACAGTGCCAAAAACTTGTTGATTGCAAAGCAGTCTACTAGTTTTATGCTTAAAAGTTGCAAGTATATAGGTCGTGACTTGTATTTAAAAAGCGAATATCGATCTCACAAGGCTTATGCTTAGGCACCACTTAATTTAAATCAATCTTTATTTAAGACCCAAAATTCTTTTATGGAAGTAAACTAAAAAATTAAATTAAAATTAAAAGACTAACAATGAACAACTGATAATGCCAAAATGCGGAAAGTTGTAATTCAAGACTTTAACAACTAGAGATCATTTTTTCCCTATCTTGTCTCCCTTCTATTTTATTAATTGAATTATGTCTCACCTAAGATGTCCAAATGTATTAACTACCCTTTCTCAAGGTGTAATTAACTTTCTCTAATCAAATTAAATGAAGATGATTAAGCAATCTCTCAATCTACCAATTCACTTCACCAATTTAACTAGTTATTAAGTTATCTTATGGTGATCAATTAAATTAGCCTAGATCTCTCTTTCAACTAATCAATTAACCTGATTGTTGTAGGTCTATAGAATGCCAACTCTCATTGTACGATCCTACACGGATTTCCTTACTCGATCTCTTGATCTATTGCAAAGTATAAATGTATTCAACATTCATCAAAGACATCTTTCATTCAATTCAATAAAATAAGAGTTTAACAAGATAGTTCAAAAGTAATAAATAAAAAATAAATCAGCCACTCATGGTGTCTATAACATCCCTAACAATTGAATAATCCATCATACAATGAATAGAAAAGATAAACAATAGAAAACTAAATTAAAAAATCTCCTCTTCTCTGCCAAAATCTGGAAATTTCAGTGTTGGTAAGCTCTTCTCCCAATTGTGATTAATGATTCTTGAATCTCCAGCTTTCTCAAGACTCCAAACTTGGGTTTTTCACTCTAAAAGGCTATTTTACATAGAGGTCTCACATCCTCCATCATCGATAGGGTTTTTCTATCTTCAATAGTCCAGAAAAGCTAAAATTAAGTGAACGCTGCATATGTTCTTGGATTAGACATCCCACGATCGTGGGAATTGGCATGACTCCAACGATCATGGGCATTTGCATCAAAATGATTCCTCTTCTTTTCTCCTTTTTTGGTCTCTAGCTCAATCTCAAAGTTGCCAACCTCCATTACTACACAAAATAATCAGTTCTTACCTTCAATTAACATCAAACATAAAAGAACAACAATGAAGGTCAAACTAAATGGAAACATACAAAATGAATCTTATAATATAACAATAATAAACTATTATGAAAGAAACACATGTCAAATACTTAGAAAAATACACACTAATGCATAATTATCACACTGTAATCACTGCAAACAATACCAAAAATGTATATATTTCAAAATATTAAACTGCCAATATCTGATATGAAATCTTTACCTTTGGTTGTGCAGGCAACTATAGGCCAGAGCGTTTGAAATATGTGTTTTTGAGAGAAGGGAAACAATTCCAGTAATAATAGCAAGGAACTTAACCAAGCTTTAAGAGGAAAAGCTCATTCGAGTGCTTAAGGACCATATCGTAGCTATAAGGTGGACCATAGTTGACTTCAAATGTATTATTCCTTCGACATATATGCATCGAATTTTGTTGGAAGAAGGATCCAAACCATCAAAAGAATCACAAAGAAAATTGAATCCTCCAATGATGGAAGTGGTAAAGATGGAGATCTTAAAGTTTCTTGATGTTGGTATAATCTATCTAATTTTAGATAGTAAATGGGTGAGTCCAATTCAAGTAGTACCGAAGAAAATTGGGATTACTGTGGTGAAGGATAAGAATAATGAGTTTGTGCCTACAAAAATTCAAAATGGATGGAGAGTGTGCATTGACTATAGGAAGTTGAATGCTGCTTCATGCAAGGATCACTTTCCACTCCCATTCATTGATTAGATGCTTGAAAGACTTACGGGATGATCTTACAATTTTTTTCTTAATGGGTATTCAAGATATAACCAAATTGTGTTAGCTTTGAAGAATCAAGAAAAAACAGCCTTCACATGCTTATTTGGTACATTTTCCTATAGAAGGATGTCGTTTAGACTCCACAATGCCCCAGCCACCTTTCAAAGTTGCATGGTAAGTATTTTCTATGAGTATGTTAAACACATTATTTGTTGGACCCCGATTCTCGGAGCCTAACATTCCTTATCATAAGACGTGTGCTGGTGCTTGTTATCATACAGGGTTATTCCCATTTAACCCTCATTAGTCATCCTCATTTCTTAATACCGTAGTATCGGGCCCTATCTTCTAAATCTTTCTTATGCTGAAGCAACTATTATATGCTCAACTTTCATCCAGATATTGAGCATCTTAGAGGCTTGGTTAAAAATTCTATTCCTTCAGATCATTTGATAGCTCTATGCCTCTAGAGTATCTAGACATGAGGTTCGTCCCATTTGGAGGTCAGATAACGAACTCATGGCTGAAAGAATCAAAAAGGGTTTTGATCTCAATCATATTGAACCTATATCGGGACAAAAGGCATAACTCTTTAGATAGATGTTGAATCAAAACGTTATTTGGATTATCTAAAAGAGGGCTTCAATATCTACAACTTTTATGGAGACCTTGAAGACAAAATCAATCGTCTAAAAAAGGGTCAAAAATGGACTAAACGATAGGATTAGATGAAACCAATCAAAAGCAAACGAATTGAAAAAAAGATGAAGCAAAGCAGACGAAACAAAGCAGATGCATGAAAAAGCAAACGAAATAAAAGATAGACGAAGTGGAAAGAAAATGAAGCATAAATTCTTTGACACAATTGTAGCTCCAATTCTCTAGTTTAATTTGAAACAAGAACTATCTCAAATGGAACTCTATAAAAGGAGTTTCGGTCATATAAGCAGAAAGTGGACAAAACAAAAATTAGACAAGACAGAAAGCAGATGAAGCAGAAGGTAGACGAATGCAAAAAGTAGATGAAGTTTGTTAGACAATACACGAAGTAAAAATTAGACGAAGTTCATCAGAAAGTGTACAAAACAAAACATACGCGAAGTGAAAAAGCAGACAAAACAAAAGACAGACAAAGTCCGAGTCAACTTAGGACGAAGCAAAGTCAACTTAAGAAGATATGACGTCATCACAAACGATGTGACATCATCACAGATGATACGTCTTACAAACGATACATCTTTACAGACGATGCATTTCTTAAGACGAATGATGTCATCACAAAAGAAATGACATCATCACAGACGATACATCTTACAAACGATACATCTTTACAGACGATGCATCATTACAGATGATACGTCTTACCCTCCTAAGCACTTCCCTTTCTAAGGACCATAACTCTCGATCTAGAGGTACAAAAATTCATACTATATATCGTTGGAAAGCTAAAAGCAAGACCTACAATTTTCTAGAAGACAACTTGCTCTAATTTAGCCTAGATCAATCTAGATTTTTTCCTTAAGTTATAATACAAATTTTTCCCTATGGAAGGCTTGAAATTTTGCATTTCGCAAGCTTAGAACGTCCTGAGTTATCCATTATGTTACCAGAGTGACTTTATTAAACTCTCAAATCTTAACTTATTTGTCTCATCACATCTAACTACAATTTGATCAATCATTGTTCCTTTTTTGCCTTCCCATGAGTCCCACTTAGGCGTACGTGTGTATATGTATATATATATAAATCCACAATTTATGCTCAAACCATCTATTCAAGCTGAAAATCATCTCAATATCATCTATACACAATTCAAATTTACTTAACAGCAAAAGAATAAGGTTTGTACAAGTCTTTGATGGCATTCTAAGCCACCTTACACATCATCTCAAAGTCTCAAATTACAAAAGGGCTCTTGAACGAATAAACTTATTACTTTCCTAAAATCAACTCAAAAATACAAATCTAGCAAATTTGGAGAATTTCCCTTAGGCTCTTGATCACTTGAGCTCTTAGCTATCACCTAAAGATGAGGTAAAAAGGGGGTGTGTAACACCCCACTCCCACAAGACCCGAACCCGACATCGTTGATGATATCCGAGTCCGTGCCCCGCGAGGGTGGCTTGCTAA
>JAOTAY010000190.1:18692658-18703703 GCA_025629805.1 Erythroxylum baracoense
TTTATAGGAAATGAAAATAGGAAGGTTATGAGTGAATGTGATGATTAGAATGGATATAGGAAGCTTGGGAGAGGCTTGGGAGGGGTTTGGGTAACCCCTATATCCGTTAAAGGGACTTTAGGTCCGTTAAACGGACCTTCTCGGATCTGTGAGGACCCCCAGCATTGCCAATGTCCGTTTAACGGACATTATGTCCATTAAATGAACCTTCTCGGGTGAAAAATAGCTCCCAAGCCCGTCTATGTTCGTTTGAAGGGACATTATGTCCGTTAAACGGACCTTCTAGGGTGAAAAATGGCTCATAAGCCCGTCTATGTCCGTTTGAAGGGACATTATGTCTATTAAACGGACCTTCTCGGGAAAGCTACAGTAAATTACGATTTTGACCCTTTTTTGAAGCATAATCTCACTTTATGGTCTTCATAAAAGTTGTAGATATAGAAGTCTTATTTGAAATGGTCTAAGAATGACCTCATTCCAAGATTTGTAGAGAAAGTTATGCTAATTCTCCCAAGATAGGTACAATATGAATGAGGATATAAACATTGTTTAAATCTTTTGGCCATAACTTTATCGTCCGACCTCCAAATGAAGTGATTCTTGAAGCAATGGTTTCCTAACACGTTCTTCTATCCCTACACAAAAAGAAAGAAATTAGTAGCTTTTGGCCCCTATATGGAAAAGATTGATGGAAAGATAGCGAGGGGTCGGTTTAGAGAGCACAACTGGGGTATGAACATACTTTGACTTTTTAAGCATAACTTCTTCTATAGAGTTCCTTTTGAGATAGTTCTTGTTCAAATTAAACTAGAGTTTTGGAGCTACAATTTTGTTGAAGAAATTAATTATGATTTTGGTGATTGACTGGTGTGGGCACACCACTCTTGTGGGATATGGCTAATACGGGTTCATAGAGATAACCCTCAAGGTAATACGCACGCTCACGTCTTATGATGTCTCCGAACGTTGGGCTCCAGAAATAAGGTCCAACACTCTTCCACACCTCAATGGGTATCTCATCATGCCTTACTATCCTTCCATTCTTCATCTCCCTTAAAGCTCTTTTAATTTCTTCCCTTCTAATTTACTGATAACGAGCAAAGTTGTAATACTTCTCAAAATTGTTAAGATCACCTACAGAGATGTTATCCTTTATTCCTTCATTAAAAAGGCTATAAAAGATTTTTTTCCATCTTTTGTTTATGTCATTTTCATCTATAAGCACCTTCTTTGCTTTATCTTTTATAGAGCAAACATGATCTAAGTCTCTCGCTTTCTGTTCCCAAGTTTTCTCTCCAACTTAAACATATCCTTTTCTCCATTTTTAGTTTCCATTTGTTGATATAATTTCTTGTAAGTTCCAATTCTAGCATCTGAGATTTTCTTCTTTGCCTCTTTCTTTGTCAATTTATAACTTTCTCTTTTGACTACCCTCTCTTCCTCTATGTTACTATCCAGTAAAGCTTTATAAGCAACCTTCTTGATCTCAACCTTATCTTATACATCTTTATTTCACCATCAAGACTCATCTTACTACCTTTAGGCCCTTTCGAAACAACCAAGATCTCTTTAGTTGCGTTCCTTAAAAGAGTCACCACTCTATCCCACATCTAGTTAACATCTCTTTCCAAATTTCATTTTTTATCGTATATTACTTTATCTTTAAGTTATTCCACCTTGTCCCCTATTAGGTTCCACCATCTGACTTTGGTACACCATCGAGCACTTCTCTTCTTTCTCCAACCCTTAATTATAAGATCCATAGCCAACAATCTATATTGAGTTGACAAGAAAGTGCTATGTATCACCTTATAATCCTTGCAATTAGATCTATCGCTTTGCTTTACGAGGAAGTAGTCAATTTGACTCTTTATGATTCTTCTTTTAAAAATCACTAGGTGTTCCTCGTTTCTCTTTAAAAATGAGTTGGCTACCACCAATTTAAACACTACCGTAAAGTCCATTAAAGCAGCCTCATTATCATTCCTATCTTTGTACTCGAATCCTTTATGAGCCCATGAATATCCTTTTGAGATTGCCCCTATATGACAATTAAAGTCTTCTCCTAAAATAACTTTCTTATTGGGGAGAATTTACTAAATTACCTCATCTAGCTCTTCCCAGAATTGACGCTTAAGTTATTTGTCCAACCTAATTGGGGTACATAAGCATACACCATATTGACAATAATACCGTTCACCATAATCTTAAGAGATAAAATCCTATCATTAGTCATTTTTACCCTCACAATATGACATATGAGCCCACGAATATCCTTCTGAGATTGCCCTTATATGACCATTAAAATCTTCTCCTAAAATATCTTTCTTATTGGGGAGAATTTGCTAAATTACCTCATCTAGCTCTTCCCAAAATTGACGCTTAAGTTATTTGTCCAACCTAATTGGGGTACATAAGCATACACCACATTGACAATAATACCTTTCACCATAATCTTAAGAGACAAAATCCTATCATTAGTCATTTTTACCCTCACAATATGACATATGAGTTTGTTGAAAACTAAGATGCCTACCCCATTCTGATGCTTTAAACACCTTGAATACCAAATTTTGAACCTATTGATCTCCTTTGCTTTTGCTCTCGTCTTTTTTGTCTCCTAGATGTACACTATATAAATCTTATAGTTGTCTGAAATCTCCACTAATTCCAATGACTTCTCTGTAAGGGTCCCTATATTCCAAGAACCAATCATCAATCTGTCAATATCTTTTCTTCTCTTAAATCCAAGACTCATTAAAGGGCTAACCCTTGCTCTACCATCGGAAGTCAAAGCCATTACTTCTACCCTACTACCCAACACATGCTATATAAGATAAATAACAAGTCCCTAAATGACTCTAAGATTACTCTAGAAAAGAAATAAAGATTGATATTAAATAAAAAAATTGACACTTTAATAGACAAATATGAAAATCACAAATACAAGTGACTACAAACAAATCAAAATTTATATGGCCCAAATCTTAACCAATAATAGGCACCTCTCACCAAAAAATTCACAAAAATATTGTAAAGTTATGTTACATATCGGTGGTAATTCTCAATTTCAAATTTGAATTAAAATAATAAATGTATCGTATTAATATGGTAAGAAAAACTTTTCTTTATTAACATACTAATAATTTATTTTTTAGTTAATTAATATATTTTATTTACCTTATCAATTACTATTTTGTTCACCGAGTAATAGTAGATAACTCTCAATTTTTTTAAAAATTTTTAATTTGAGTTCGTAACGCCTCAAAGTGATTCCAATGAACATTTTCTTATGTGATTGGCGAAGAGTTGACTGGATAAATTAATCGAGCTTTTTCAGCTAGTGTCGCTAGTGCATGCCCTTTAATGACAGTAGTAGAGCATGTCATGTAAAATAAAGTCTACATCCCTAGCACAGACTCAGAAATCCCAATTGATATGGACCTCAAGAAGATAACAAACTCAACAGCGTTAGAGCAATCCAAATTAAAATTTTTACCACATTTCCTTACATAACCAAATTCTACAAGATTATTTCATATATATATATATATATATATATATATATATAAATGAAGCTGTTTTAGTAGCGCAATGGAGGACTCCAAGCTATAGAAACTCTCACACCTTACTGCAGACATTATATGCACTTATATATATATATATATATACGAAGCTGTTTTAGTAGCGCAATGGAGGACTCTAAGCTATAGAACCTCTCGCACCTTACTGCAGACACGTTATATGCACTTATTTACAGGAGGATCCAAGTATTTCTTATATTCTCCACTTTTCATGACATTTAACGAGTTTAAATACTCAAGGAACAAATATTTATATGAACATGCTAAACGGTAAAAACCCTAATCCGACACACATATGCTCCTAACCAATGTCAATGCACCTGTCTTTTAACGAAAGAATGAAGAAAAAACAAAGAAACAAGAACCAAGTTTCGGGGAAGTTAAAAGATTACTTGGAGTAGAAGAAAACACCAGCTTATATGTACAAAACTAAATATATCATATCATAATAACCAGGAAAAAAGTAAAGAAGAACCCGACATAGCAACCACAGTCTCTAGATCCCTCCTAATAAGCTAAATAATTAAGAAACATGGTAGTCATTTTCAATCTATAAGGTTCAGTGCCATAAACAAACAAAGTGGGATTTACTTGAAAGACAGCATCCCACAAAAGCAATTAGGAACCTACATACCAGTAAGTAGCTAAATTAAATATTCGCCTCTCTGGTCGATCTTCTCCTCTTTAGGCTCCTTCCTCATCTGAGAAGGAACGATGTCTTGAAGAAGACCCTGGTCGTCACTAAGTAACGAAGCTGATGAAGGACTAATAGTCGACACTCTCTCTTGAAGAAAACTCGAAGAAAGTGGTGCGGGACTGAAGGTAGAACCAGCACTAGTGCTAATGTTCAGAGAAGGTGATAAGCTATACATGAAGGCATGTTGGTGTTGTTGACACTGATGATGAGGTTGTGGGACGACAAAAGAAGAAGTTGCAGCTCCAAAACCACTGGGATTTGATAAAATCCCGATACTTCCTCTAGGGGTTATCGGACATGGATGTGTGTGCTGTCCTTCGTAGGTTGTAACAACAATAGAAGGATCGTCGCGAGATCTCTCCACTGTTTTCTTCACACCACACCCTGCAGTAGTGCAACGATAGTAGCTCCTGCCGAGTGATGACAGATTTAGCAACCAATTTTAATCACAGACAGAGATCATCTCATCTCCGAAAGCAATTCTGGGTATTCTTATAAGACGAGTAATGAGATCACCAGAGCAATAAACGTGAGGATCAAGATGTGTGTCGTAGAGGTGTAAAAGGTTGGTACCTTGGATAGGGGCTGTTTTTAACAGCTTTCTGCCCGTACTTTCTCCATCTGTACCCGTCATCAAGTTGATCAACTTCACTGTTTGTCATGAAAGCAAATCTCGGCTCTCTTTGCTTTTTTTGGTTCTTCTTTTTGGGCTTCAACGACCTAATCACAAAAAGACTACACTTTTAGCACTCGAAAATATCAGAAAGTGAAGCAACAACTCTTAAACATTCAATTCTCAAAAAACTCTTAAACATTCGAAATACAACTCCAAAGGGATAACCCATCTTTTAATTCTTGTTTCTTTCATTACTTTCATTTTTTTTAATCCAAAACAAGCAACTAACTTCAACAGGAGCACGACATAACGACACCAATATGTAACATGAGAACTCACTGTTTTTTGGTCTTATCTTGATTTTTCTCTTCTTCTTCACGATCTCCATCTAATTTATTACCTTGTGTACTATTTTCGGCTTCATTAGAAGACGACGAAATCGAGGATGAGTTTGGAGTGGCAGGATTGTTCAACACCTCCGATGACTCCAGTACGTTAGAGGAACTTGGAGAAGGTAACAATGGTCGTTGATGTTGCAGGACAATGGGATTTTGATACCATTCGAATAAAGAAGAGCCAAAATCAGAGTGGATATCGAGCAAGTCCATGAAACCAAGCGACCCCTTTTGATCATAACCACCACCACTACTTTGATCACAAGGAATCATGTCAAAGATGCTTGATGTTGTTGCTGTAGTTGTTGACGATAAAGCTAAGCTACTGGGCATCTCCTCACTGATGAATGCAGAATTTGCCATATGATTCTCATTATTAGCCACTATCTGATGATGATCTCTGCCCTCCATATAACAACAGCATATAATCAGTGGTCAGTTCCCTACAACCATCACAACATATTCTTCTTCAGCAATTCTATTAACAACTTTTGGATTGGAACAAAAGGAGCGGCGTTTTGCTACTTGGCCTTTTTTTAAGTGTGAAAGGATTTGGGCGTTGGGACTTTGGGCAGCAGCTAATTAGATTAGAGGTGACCGGCAATTGCCAGTTAATACTTGA
Source organism: Erythroxylum baracoense (assembly GCA_025629805.1). Lineage (NCBI taxonomy): Eukaryota > Viridiplantae > Streptophyta > Magnoliopsida > Malpighiales > Erythroxylaceae > Erythroxylum > Erythroxylum baracoense. The sequence goes on from JAOTAY010000190.1 coordinate 18,698,573, forward strand.
GGGGAATGGGGTCGGTGGCTGCTTTGGGCATTAAATGACACGCGGCGTTGTCGAAGGGCCCACATTCTCCAACGCGTATATTTTGACTGGTTCGACCGGTTGCGTGTATGTCTTTTGCTTTTATTGTAGGATTGGGTACATCCGATTGCCATCTGCCTCCGTGTTTGGGTTGGGCCCTTTTCTACTTTTTTTAACGGTGGAACGTCATTTTACTCTTTTAAATTACCAGAATACCCAACACAACCCGCTCCTATCTTCATTTAATGATTATATGTCAATCATTAGCAACTCAATAGGGGTTTTTTATTTTTATGGGTGAAAGTTATCTCTGTCTCCTATTCCGTGACCAATTTTTTAGCCTATCTCATCATTAAGTCTAATATTATCATATCCATCAACTTTTTATTTGGATTGTGCTTGTACAAATTTTGACATTGAGATTAATTATTGAACAGTTTTTACATTCAATTATATACTATTATATGAGATTAAAATTCCTAATTCAAATATTATAATTTTTTTAAATTACCTTAAATTTTTTGCGGTCCCCACTTCAATTCCCATTATGTGAATAACGAGATTACAATTTAAAATTCATCATCCAATAAATATCAAATCCTTAATTGTTTAATACTTTTTTATATTAATATTTTAAATTCATACAAACAATCGTCCATATAAATACTCAATGGTATCTATTATAAGAAGAAAAGGTATACCTCTTATTAGCAAATTTACTGTAGTAGATGTAGGAATATTTAGAATCTCATCTCTAACTTCTGTACGGATAAATTATGGGCAATTTGGTCCTCCTCCTCCGTACAGTAGCCACAAATGTAAATAAGGAAAATCAATAGAAAAAGGAAGAATAGGGAGAGATTAAGTTTCGGGCACGTATGATATGGAGTTGAGCTTGACCCGTCGCAGTTTCTATTAGGTCAACTTTAAAATTAATTAGTCCAACGATGACAATGTCTTGTGTTTTATTTCTTTATCTTCAGTAATTTTTTTGTTGTTACTAGCTTCTCTTTTGACATTTAGTGTCATTAATCACTTGGAAAGGAATAGGTCAATGACAATTAAGTTTCATCGAAGAAAAGAAAAGTATTAATCACGACAAAGGAAAAAAGAAGTATTGAAACCAACAAGTGGGAGAGGTAAGAACAAATCATCACAAGTTGGTGAGGAAAACCTAAAAATTATTCATTGATCATCAACTAAGTTACTCTAACAAATTAAGGCATTAGTGGGAATTGAAATGAATATCTTATGTCTTAGTTGAAGATCTATATATTAAAGTGAGCAATTTTCATGAAAGCTATATCTTTAAATGAAAAAAAAAACAAAAGCTTGAGTAATCAAAACGCAACCTTCCTATATATATATATTTATATTTACAAACTATGTATTGGATTAAGATATGAAGAAGAACTTTTTGTTTTAATTCCATAATTTCTTCTGTCTAATATAGAAAAAAGTATATTTAACTTAAACAATAAAAATCAGTGAAAACATGTATGAATCAATGTTGACAGCAACTATTAGGTGGAGGAAAATCGTACCTAGCTTTGGTCATATTTGAAGAAGCCTCGCCTGATGACCAGTGAAAGATTGTAAAAGTAAATCAAATTGGCTACAAGTTGCCAAAGAAAAACATGCAAATAACTACTGGTTTCTTGCTTCTAATCAAATCATTGACAGTTAAATGCACATATTACTACTCCTATATAGTTGTTTAATTTTAAAATGTTTCTATGAATTTGTATTATCAATATTAAAATTTTTATTAACCTTCCATATCACTCGATCGGAGGTTAAATTATTAGTTAAAGTTAAATGTTAATTTAAAATTATGTCACTGAATTTTGTTATTATACTAATTATTTTAAAGATAAAAGGATAAAGGACATGGTCAAATTGGCCTAGTTCAAAGTTTTAATTTATAAACTCAAAAAATAACGAGTTTAGAAGATTATCTAAACTTGAGGTGAATACTTGATAATCAAGCATCTAATCATTTAGTATTATGTATAGTTTACACTTAAATACCCCTTATTGACGAAAGAGCTTCAGCATTTACTCCATTCATGCTTCCCTTCACTCCTTAATTGTCTCCTGGAGTGAAAGCATTTAAAAACAAATACATGTATTTTTAGCAACGTCTTAATAGATGTTATTGTCCAAATAAATTCTAGAGATTTATAATCAATATAGAAAATAAGATGTAGGCACTCAAATAATTACTATATGTAAAATATTAATTAATTTTTAGTAGAAAATAAGATATAAGGATTAAAGTAAACATTATATATAAATATTTAGTAATCATATGCATTATACAAATACAAGAATTTAGTTTGTATATATAAACTTCTTTAGCAATAATTTATATTTTTTATATAAGTGCAAAGTATTAATCTATAAGTTTTGGAATATAGTCGGTATATACTATCTGTATTCATAGAAAATAAATAAATTATTAAATCACAATTTGATTTGAAATTATTGTTGCTAAATAGTTAGTCCCTCCCCGCAACTCTTCAAAGTGGGAACATGCTGAAAAGAATGGCCAGTCATGGACTTGCACGTGGAACCTTCACGTGACTCCTTTTTTAGATCATACGGTCAGCTTTTGTTAATCGAGACCTATTGGCCTTTTTATGATCTTTTGAAAACACATGCACTTTTACGCGGCTCGTTCTAACATACGCTGCTCGGGGTCAAGCTTAGACTCAGCTTCTCTCAATTGCTTATCTTTCAATCAGATTTAAGTTTTAACTGATGCCCCAATTAACAGCCCAGGAGTTTTAATAATATTTTATAATTAAATATTTTTCTCAGGTACTTATTAATTAATTTAATCATAATTATTTTGAGTTCTAATATTAGTAGTATGTAATTTATATTCACAGGTATCAAGTTCTTGCTTGGAGGATGCGACAAGCAAGGCGCGTGAGTCTTACAAATTTGATTAATCATGTGATCCAAAGACACTACAGCTATATAAATAAATCAGACCGTTGGGTTGACACGAGTCTAACCTTAATAACTGTACATGTTAACATAGTCGTTGCTTGGGATTGGTAATAGGAAGGGCAGCACCACAAAATTGTCAGATGTGTTTGACTATTTTGTTGTGGTGGGGTATCCGTGCGACATTCATTTAGTGCATTATAAAAAGAAATACTCTCATTTTAGTGAAATGCAAATGCTTCCGATCTTTAGACAGCAGTCAGGTCAGGTAATGTTAAAAACTAATTTACCTCATGTTCCAGCTCCGAAACTTATAGTTGCTTTATTGTAATTTGAATAAAAGTTCAACCCTTAAACTTAACCACCAAGATTAGGTTTTTTCTTGCCCTTTCTAAGTCTAGTTATTTCAGTATTCCACATGACCTAGAGGTTTTTAGTTATCTAATAATGCCATTATAATATGTTTAGTCTTTCAGATGATATATATATATGTGTCAATTTTTTCATGACATTTTTTTCTTTTTCTTTTTGTTTTTTAGTTTTCATTGTCCTCCATAAAAAAAGAGAGATACATTATAGCTTTATTCTCTTGTAAAAAGAGTTGTTTATATATGTTTTGTTGACTTTTTAAGTTTTGGCCAATTGACATACTTGGAACAATCAAGCTTGCAACTTTTAATCAGGCTAGCTACAAATGAAACCAAAAAGTTATAAGATTCTCTCTTCTCCCTTTTTATCTGAAACTAAAGAAAGGATTAATTAATCATTAATAATTGATTAGGAAGTTATAGAGTTCCTTTTTTTTATATACGAGTCTCTACACTGTTGTATATGTAGTTATCAAAATAATTAAACTTTAACCGCAACAACTTGCTTGCCCTAATTCTGCGACCGTTATCGCCGACTTGATCTTCTATTTAAAACAACGTATTAGTGCAACTAACAAGTAGGTAATTCACAAATTCCATATGCTATAGGTTCAATGACGTACTAATTGTATAGACCACAACTAACATCTACAGGGAGAATAGGAATCCACCAGTTAACAAATAGTTAATTGGGAACATGTTTAACAATTTAGTTTATTATGTGTTATAGAATCAAAGCAGCCATCAATATTAACTTTTGGTCGTATAAAACAGTTGTATTAAATTTTTTTTTTTGGTACAAGGGAGCAATCAAAGATTGTTAGAGTTCTTATAGTTGATAATATCATGACAAGTTAATATGAAGAATTAGAGAATATTTCTAGAGTACTTTGTTTTGATTTCTTAAAGTTTTGTGCGTTAATTTTCTTAATAAATATGTGTCACTGTGTTACGATTCTACTTCTAGATTAATGTTGACATCATACTCATCTGGACTGAAATTAGCCTGAGAACTAGTAAACTAATAATTAAAGTGCCGGAATAAAGTAAGCAAATGATAAAACATGTTAAATATGCAACGACAGTGTTAATAGAATGAATAAATGCATTGTTTTTACTTTTGCACTTATGAAGCTTCCTTTGTATAGATGTTTCTACTAGAAATAACGTTGTAATTCAATTTTATAAGTAAAGTGCTACTTCATCCGAGGCTCCTATTCTTTCATATAGATCAACTTTGAGTTTGAAACTTTAATACGTATCATGAACTCCAAAAATTAAAGATTTAAGGTATGGATTACAGAAATCAAACACTTATGTCTTTCCTCGTTACTTTTGTTGACCGAGCATGATCCTTGGCCAGATTTTCCCAATACGTTTATGGTTGTTTTATCCATCTTAGTGACCAAAAACTTATTGGCCCGTTTGGTAACTTGCCAATCAGCTATTGTTTTAGCTGATTGGCAAGATTTGGCTGTTTGACTCTTCAAACAATTATAAATACTATTTGGAGAGTAGCTGAAACATTGGCTGAAAGTCTTCAAACAGCTAAAACAGAAAACGCTCCTCCACATAAGCGTTTTCATAAATAAGCTAACTATTTAACTTTTAAAATCTAATTATACCCTTTTTTATGTAATAAAAGAGAGAACAATTTTACAACTTTTTTTCCTAACATAAATTGTAGAAATATAAATTTTATTTATTAATAAAATTAATTAACAATTAATTATAAAATATATATTATAAATAAAATATGAGTAATTTATCGTCTTATATATTAGTATTAT
>JAOTAY010000190.1:18715595-18737641 GCA_025629805.1 Erythroxylum baracoense
AAGAAAGGAGGAGAAACATAAGGTAAAAAAAATTTATATTTCATGTTCTTTACATATCCATGCATGCATGTTAGATTTTGTAGTTTTTGAGTTGTCATTCTGAAACTTCCACTATATATGGATGCATGTGATGCATGCATCCATGCCGAACCCATCAATGAACTATAGTTTAATGGGATAGTATATAGTTAATAGGGTACTACTATGTAACTCAAATGCAATTAGTAATTATTAACCATCCCATTATAGTTATTAAATATACATTATGCAATTCGATTAATGGTCATGAATATGGAATTAATGTTGTGATTATATTAGTCCACATATTTCTAACACTCTAGGCTCTTTGTCTTCACTGCCAATGTTAGTGATGCCAAAACTATGAACTCCAACTACATAGTCAACCCAAAAGTCATCGAGACCTCCCTTGGTGACATGCGATAAGCTCGGGTGTGTTGTTTTTTTCACTGCTATTATTTTTAATTTATTGTTATTTTACATTGTACATTCTTGGTGTATTGACTGAGCGTACTTGCATCCATGTTGACACCCAGAGTGTAGTGCCCCACTCCCACTGACACATGCCCGTACATCCATCAGAAGTTCGAGCCTATACCCGATGGAAGCAGCATGCTAAATATATCACTTACACTCATCTCATGACATCAAAATTTAAAACATGAAAATCAAATCTTCTAAAAACCTAACTTCCTCATTTCATTTCATAAATAGAACATACATTGTAGCCTTACATACAACATCCATGTATATACAATATCAAAGACCTATCAGAGTCTACAACTCTATTTACAAAGCATGCTACATATATGAGGAATTATACAAAAATTTCATCTAAATTCTTCAGTCTTAGCTATCGTCCTTTGAACCATTTCTTCTATCCCAAAAGCAGTACTAGATCTCTTCTAAGTTGTCTTAGAAGCTAAGTCACCTCTCTAGAACCTAAAAAGTCAACGTTGTAATTTTGGTGAGTTTTGCGAACTCAGTGAGTTGAGTTAACCATCTTTGATGGTTCACTCATATCATATAACACAACAATTCATATAATCACATAATTCACATCATTACATTTATCATCATGTAGCATCACAAAATAATTTGTTGACAATTTTCACATTTCTCATGCAATACAATTTAACAATACATTGCAATCATTCAAAACATACATATCAAATGTATATACAATGCTTATGAGACTCACTTTTAATTATTACGTTATTGTGACCGAGTACCTTTCTACTGTCCCATATCTATTGTAGATACCAGGCTCATTAATAACTATCCCTTATCTATTGGAGATATAGGGCTCATTATACATAATGAGCTAGAGGCTCTTGCCATATTATGAGCTTTAAGCTCTTTTTCACTGGCGACTCTGGTCACAATTGCCTTTATGTTATCATGCAATCATGTAATGAAATGCATCACATGTATTCAGTCAATCAATTATGCTCAATCTTACACATTTATATCCACGTTCGCATTCTCATTCATATTTATCATCGGACCTTGGTCCAACATTCAACACTTAAGTTGAGAATCACTTATTCAGTTAAATTCACATATAATGAGCACTTCCAGTATGGTATCCATGCATCAAATGCCTCGGATGTTCAACATCCGGAATCAACACATTTACACCACATAATAATTTAATACAGAATTTAAACAAAACTAATAATCAAAGTGAGACCATCTAGGTTACTCACAAGTTGCTCCAGATAGCTTATTGCCTTGAGGTCCCAACAATGTTTAGATGTTATTGCTCTAATTGCCCTTCTATATCATGCAATATACATTTACACACATTACAACTTTGCACAATTACATAAGTACTCATTTATGCACATATGTATATATGGATTATGTACAATGCATGCTCAATGACAATCTCGGGTATATTTCCTTAATACACCTCTCATAATTAATTAACATCATCTTTCAATCATTCTTTAATACCTAATACACTTTATTCATTTTAATCACCACATTCATCATCAACTAGGTTCATTCAAGATCCCATTCAAGCCAAAATACATCATATGGAAGTACCCTAGCATTAATTGGTTCGAACATCACTCAAAAGACAACTTTTTTTCTCCATAGGTCTGCCCATAATTGTGGTGTTTCTGCCATGATTGTGATAGAAACTTCTAGGGCTGGCCACGATCATGATGGTCTTGCCACGATCGTGACAGAACCATATTCTGGCCAGGTGATGATCGTAGGGTAAGGGCCACGATCGTGATAGAAACTTAATTTTGTTAGTTCACCCTGCAATTTCTTCCTTCATTCACACGAATTTAACGCAAATACTACCATCAATTTCACACCAAATTTTCCAGAATTTACCTCTTCTATTACATCATCATTTCATACTAATTTAATAATCAACTATCATATTAATTGCATTAAATTCTCAAACTCTACTCATTTGATTCATCGTTTCCAACATAATCTCATCATTTATGAATTCCTATCTCTTTCCTTAAAATATCTCATTCGTAATGCACCTAACAATTCGTTTTCCATAGTTCATCACTTAGGATTCATAACCTCTTCATTTTCACCTCAAAACTATCTTAATAGCATTTATAAGATAACTTACAACTTAAGGTTCATTACTCATACCAAAATAAAACATTTCATAATCTTTCATTATTATACATAATTCTCATTTCAAGAACATTACTCCATACCTTTCTTATACCTTAACTTCTCAATCTAATTCATCCATAACAAATCCTATATTCATGATTTTCATATTCTCAAAATGAGAACACAACATATAAATTTATTCATCAATTCCTTACTTTCATTATCACATTTAAAATTGAACATGATCACATCTCTTCACTTTTCAACTTTCAACACTCTTTCAAGCACCCTTTTCATTTTTAATAATCTCAAAATCATCTATAGCACAACTCACAAATTATCACTCATCATAACACAAAAATAAGTCATAACCCTATTTATTTCTTCATCTACATATCATCATAATTCAAATTCCTTTTTTCATATTCATTCATCTCTTAATCAATCATCATAAATGCTTTTTATTAAGCAACTCTGAACAACATTTACACATTAAAATTTAGAACATAATCTCTTTATTATTACACCCACATTAAGGCATATATATAAAATTTCATGGTCATGATCATCAATCTCAAATCACTCATTATAAATGTTTCATTTACCACTACTCACGAAGATTAACAAGCTACTTACTTGATTTACACTTAAGCTTCTTCAAAATCACAAAGAAGCCCTAACTCCTCATGTCACACGATCATCATCTTGAAAATAGAATAGGTTAGGTTTTCTTGTGGAAAATGAAGAAGACAACAAGATGGGAGTAGCAAGTGAAAGATGAGAGCTAGGTCCAACGTTAATGGAGGTTGGTGAGAAAAATTGTGAAAGAGAACAAGAAGAAGAAAGCCATGAAGAAGATGAAATATTTAGCCAAAAGAGAAACAAATCAAAGATGTCTTGCAAGGGTGAGTATAATGAGGGTGAGGTGTGTGGCAAGTGGCATGACACTTGTCACTTGCCACAAGTCCTCCTCTCATGGTTTGTAATGGGTCCCTTTTTAATAACTAGTCCATTTAACTCTAATTTTTACTCCAATTGTCTCCCAATTTTCAATGTCGATTATCAATAAATCCTAACGTCATTTGCCAATTATTTCTATTGAAATCCATCACTTATTTCTATTGAAATCCATCAATTATTTCTAATTGGCATTTTTCCTAGTCCAAAAATACTCGAAATTTCTAGAAATATTCTAAATTTCATCAAAATTTTTAAATCCACAATTATTATCACCCAAATAAAATTTTCAAGACATATAAACCACAATTCATATCAAAATCACGTTTATATCAAAATCACGTTTATAAATCAATTATACTCAAAAAACGTCAATGAACAGATGAACAATCATTGTAATATTTGAAAATCAAATTCATGTGTATGTGTGCAATATTATGCATAAGCATGAAATGCATTTTCCTAATTTCTCATTTCTATTTCTCTCATGTACAATATTCTAAGGTTTTAATCCTTAGCATGGGATAACGAGATGTTACAATTCTCCCCTCCTTAAAAAATTTCATCCTCGAAATTCTTACCTGAGTCATCGAATAATTGGGGATATTGTCTGCTCATGTGCTCCTTTGTTTCCCAAGTCGCTTCCTCACTCGAGTGATTCCTTCAAAGGACTTTCACCAATAGGATTACTCGGTTTCTCAACTGTCTCGTTTGATCTCCCACTATCTTGATCGGCTCATCAATATAGCTCAAGTTACTAGTAATTTCAATCTCTTGAGCCAGTAACACATGCATTGGATCAGACCGATTTCTCCTGAGCATACTCACATGGAACATATTGTGTATCTAAGACATCTCATTCGATAAAGTTAATTTATATGCCAATGGTCCTATCCTCTCAATGATCTCATAAGGACCAATATACCTATGGTTTAACTTACCTTTTTTACCAAACCTCAGCACTCCTTGCCAAGGCGATGCTCTCATAAACACTTTATCTCCTATATTGTATTCCATATCTCTTTGGTGCTGATCCATATAGCACTTTTATCTATCTTGAGCTGCTTTAATTCCACTTTTGACAGTTTCACCTTATCCATAGTATCCTGTATCAGTTCTGGACCTTATACCATTCTCAACTCTTCATCCCAGTACAGAGGTGAACGACATTTTTTGCCATACAATGCCTCATATGGTGCCATTCCGATATTATTGTGATAATGGTTGGTATATGTAAACTTGATCAAGGCTATATACTAATCCCATGCTCCTTGAAACTCCAATACATATGTCCTGAGCATATCCTCAATAGTTTTAATTGTCCTCTCACTCTACCCGTCTGTTTGAGGATGAAATGCAGTACTGAAATTCAACTTCGTACCTATAGCTAACTGTAAGCTCTTCCAGAATCTCGAAGTAAATCTAGGATTCCTGTCTGATACAATGGACACCGGAACCTTATGTAGTCTAACTACCTCATTTTTATATCTCCGAGTCAACTGATCTAGTGAGTTATCCCCTCTCGCTGGTAAGAAATGGGCTGACTTAGTCAATCGGTTCATCGCCACCTATATAACATTGTTTTGCCTCAAAATCTTTGGCAATCCCATTACAAAATCCATGGAAATTCGTTTCCATTTCTACTTTGGAATAGGTAACGAATGAAGCTTCCCAACCGGAGCCTGATGCTTAGCCTTAACCTACTAACATATTAAGCAGTTAGCCACATAGTTAGTTACTTGCTTCTTCATCCCTAGCCATAAAAAATGTTGCTTTAGTGTGTTATACATCTTAGTGTACCAGGATGTATCGCATAAGCTGCTACATGCGCTTCCTCTATAATCTCTTTCCTCAATTCATCCACATTAGGCACACATAACCTCTTCTTTAACCACAATGTCTCATCTCTCAATTCAAACTCAGAATCTAGATTCATTTTCAACTTCTTTATAAGCTTCAGCATTTTTGGATCTTTACTCTGAACCTTTCTGATTCTGTCATGCAACATCGATCTCAATCTTAGTGTGGCTATCAATGTCTCATTCTGCTTTAGGTTTAACTCCACATTCAATGCTCTCAATTGAATTAGACTCGGTACCCTCGATATCTGAATCTGAGCCATACTGCTATTTGCTTTTCTACTTAAAACATCTGCCACCATATTAGCTTTTCCCGGATGATACTTAATCATGCAGTTATAATCTTTCAACAGCTCTATCCATCTCCTCTGTCTCATATTTAATTCCTTCTAACTCAATAGATACCTCAATCTCTTACGATCGGTATAAATCTGGAAAGTCTCTCCATATAAGTAGTGTTTCCATATCTTTAGAGCAAAAACTACTATAGCAAGCTTTAAATCATGTATAGGATAATTACTCTCATGAGACCTTAATTGTCTTGATGCATAGGCTATCAACTTGCCATACTGCATCAACACATATCTCAATCCTTGATGCGAAGCATCATTGTATACTACATATCCTCTAGTTCCCGATGGGATAGTCAACATTGGTGTCGTAGTCAAATGATGTTTCAGTTTCTTAAAGCTTTTCTAACATTCGTCATTCCATCTGAAAACCACATTCTTCCTCCGAAGTTTAGTCAGAGGAGCTGAGATCAAGGAGAACCCCTCGATAAACCTCTAGTAATATTTGACTAATCCTAGGAAACTTTGAATTTCAGACACATTCTTTAGAGTTTCCTACTTCATCACTGCCTCTATCTTCTTTGGATCCACTTGTATGCCTTGTCCAGTTACTATGTGACCTAGAAATACTACTTGATTCAGCCAAAACTCATATTTACTAAATTTGGCATGCAACTGTTTCTCCCTCATAATCTGCAAAATTACTCTCAAGTGCTCAATATGCTCTTCTCTACTCTTCAAATACACTAAGATGTCATCGATAAACACAATCACAAAATGATCCAGGTAGGGCTGAAACACCTTGTTCATCAATGCCATAAATGCAACTAGGGCATTAGTTAATCTAAACGGCATTACTAAAAACTCAAAATGCATACCTGCTCCTGAAAGTACTTTTCGGTACATCAGCCTCTGCTATCTTTAACTGATTGTACCCAAATCTCAAGTCCAACTTAGTGAACACTTGAGCTCCTTGGAATTGATCAAACAAATCATCAATTCTAGGCAACGGGTACTTGTTCTTCATTGTTACTCGATTCAATTGCCTATAATCGATGCACAGTCTTAGAGTTCCATCCTTCTTCTTCACAAATAAAACTGGAGCTCAACAGGACGAAACATTGGGTCTAATGAAACCCTTTTCCAATAACTCCTGCAACTGAGCCTTCAAATCCTTTAGTTCCACAAGTTCCATTCTATATGGGGGAATAGATATAGGTGCTGCACCTGGAACTAAGTCGATTGTAAACCCCATTTCCTAGTCTAGAGGTAAACTAGATAGCTCTGTGGGAAACACATCCAGGAATTCCCTCACAAAAAGAATGTCCTGCACATTATGCTCAGTTCGAGTATTGATGACGTGGGCTAAATAAGCCTCACATCCTCCTTGCATTAACCTCAAAGCACTCACGAATGAGATTAGTCTAGTTGGCACTGCCTGACTAATACCTCTAAAAACTGCTCTCGATTGATTAGGAGATTCTAATATTACCTCTTTAGTGTAACAGTTCATGATAGCTCTATAAGCAGTGACCTAATCCATACCTAGAATAACATCTATTTCCTTTAACTGTAACACAACCAAGTCTACCTCCAATTCTTCTTGATTAATTTGAATCAAACATCTCTTCCAGACTTCTATTACTGTAGTACTGCCTATCGATGTACTCACCTTTAATCCATATCTTAATAGCTCTCTATCATAATGCAATTTAGATGCCATATGTGGTACAATAAAAGAATGCGTAGATGTAGGATCTAGCAATGCAAAAGCTTCAAAAGCAAATATAAGCAATATACCTGTAATAACATCCAGAGAATTTTGAGCCTCATGTCTGTTCATTGTATACACTTAGGCCTGAGATTGCGGTTGGTTGTTCCGCATCTCAGTCTTAGCAGTAGGACTCTCAGAGCTCATTCTGCCTCTACCACGACCTCTTTGTCCAAACCCACTAGCTAGGCTCTGCTGGACAGTAGTTTCTATTACCAATCCTCCTCTCCTTCCAGATTGTGCTCCATACACAACAGAACAATCTCTGATCTGATGGTCAAATGAGTTGCATCAAAGGCAAGCCCCAAACAATTTCCAACATTCACCATCGTGCTTCTTCCCATAATGCTCACAATTAGTAATTGTCCCAATACTGCACTTATTCCACTGACAGACTGTACAAAACTACCCTTTTGTCTGAACCTCGACTATCTTGAGCTAGCCGGTGGTCTAAAAGCTCTGTTTTGATGCTTGCTAAACCTCCTGCCGTAACCACTCTGAGATTCATTAGGCCTATTTATTCTAGACTCTTATCTATATTCCCTTTGATCATCTCTCAACAGTTGCTCTATTTGGATCGAGGCTGCTCTTAACTTAGAAGTGCTGCTTAAGTTCAAAATAGCCAGCCTCGTCCAGATTTCCATATTTAGCCCATCTTCGAACCTCCTATACTTGTCTTCCTCAGTAGGAATCAAGGCAGTAGCATAAACCATCAGTTCGTTGAACTTTATCTCGTACTCTGCCATTGATAGACCCCTGCTTTAGATCCAAAATTTCCTTCATCTTTCTGTCCAGGTAGATCTTGGGTATGTAGTTTTCCCTGAAGACTCTTAAAAAGTCTTACCACCTTAAGTTATAAGGCCTAGTGGTACTACATAGAATAGTTTTCCACCATTGATATGCTGGGCCTTGCAGTAAGGATACTGTATACGTGAACTTCTCGTCCGGCTCATAGTCCATCTGATTGAACACTCTCTCTAGCCATCCTTCGGCTTTTACAGGGTTTGTATTCCATAGAAGTCCACAGCCCCCTGCTTTTGCAGTTTGTCGTACCTCCTTTCCCTTCTCTTGGGAATTCTCGGAGGGATTGTCTCAGATCGAGACACAAAAGACTCCTTACTGGCTCTTATTGACTCTAGGTCGTTTATGTTAGCTGACCTTCCAACTTGATTACCTATGACGGATGATTTAGAATAAACAAGAACTTTTATCACTATACACATTTTTCACGATATTTCATGTCTAACATTCCTATATATCCCTATGGATGGCAAACTATGCTCTAATACCAAGTGCTATAGTGCTCCACTTCCATCTGACACATGCTCGTACATCCATCAGACGTTCGAGCACATACACGATGGAAGCGGCGCACTAACTATATCACTTTCACTCATCTCATGACCACAAAATTTAAAACATGAAAATCACAACTTCTAAAAACTCAACTTCCTCATTTAATTTCATAAAACAGAGCATACATTATAGATTTACATACAACATCCATATATATACAATATCAAAGACCTATCAGAGTCTACAGCTTTATTTACAAAACATGCTACATAGATGACGAATTATACAAAAATTTCATCTAAATCCTTCAGTCCCAGCTGACAGACCTTTGAGCCATTTCTTCTATCCCAAAATCAGTACTAGATCTCTTCTAACTTGTCTTAGAAGCTAAGTAGCCTCTCTCGAACCTGAAAAGTCAACGTTGCAATTTTGGTGAGTTTTACGAACTCAGTGAGTTAACCACCCTCGATGGTTCACTCATATCATATAACACAACAATTCATATAATCACATAATTTGCATCATTACATTTATCATCATGTAGCATCACAAAACACTTTGTTCACAATTTTCACATTTCTCATGCAACACAATTCAACAATAAATTGCAATCATTCAAAACTTACATATCAAATGTATATACAATGCTCATGAGACTCACTTTTAATTATTACATTGTTGTGATTGAGTGCTTTTTTCACTGTCTCGTATCCATTGTAGATACCAGGTTCATTAATAACTGTCCCTTATCCGTTGGGGATACATGGCTCATCATACATAGTGAGCTAGAGGCTCTTACCACATTCTAAGCTTTGAGTTGTTTTTCACTGGCGACTTCGGTCACAATTGCCTTTATGTTATCACGCAATCATGTAATGAAATGCATCACATGTATTAAGTCAATCAATTGTGCTCAATCTTACACATTCATATCCACGTGTACATTTTCATTTGCATGTATTAAGTCAAGCAATTGTGCTCAATCTTACACATTCATATCCACGTCTGCATTTTCATTCAGATTTATCATCAGACCTTGGTTTGACATTCAACATTTAAGTTGAGAATAACTTATTCAGTCAAATTCACATACAATGAGCACTTCCAATATGGTATCCATGCATCAAATGCCTCGGACGTTCAACATCTAGAATCAACACATTCACATCACATAATAATTCAATACATAATTTAAACAAAACTAATAATCAAAGTGAGACCATCTAGGTTACTTATAGGTTGCTCCAGATAGTTTATTGCCTTGAGGTCCCGATAATGTCTGGATGTTGTCACTCTAATTGCCCTTCTATATCATGCAATATACATTTACACACATTACAAATTTACATAATTACATAATTACTCATTTATGCACATATGTATATATGAATTATGTATAATGCATGCTCAATGACAATCCCGAGTATATTTCCTTAATACAGCTCTCATAATTAATTAACATCTTTCAATCATTCTTTAATACCTAATACACTTTACTCACTTTAATCACCTCATTCATCATCAACTAGGTTCATTCAAGATCTCATTCAAGCCTAAATACATCATATGGAAGTACCCTAGCATTAATTGGTTCAAACATCACTCAAAAGACAACTTTTTTTCTCCATAGGTTTGCCCACGATCGTGGTGCTCCTATCACGATCGTGATAGAAACTTCTGGCGCTGGCCACGATCGTGATAGTCATGTCACGATCGTGATAGAACCATATTCTGGCCAAGCCGTGATCATGGGATGAGGGTCACGATCGTGACAGAAATTTATTTTTATCAGGTCACGATCGTGGGGTAAGGGCCACGATTGTACCCTGCAATTTCTTCCTTCATTCACACGAATTTAACACAAATATTAAAAAACACCAATTTTTCTAGAATTCACCTCTTCTATTACAACATCATTTCATACTAATTCAATTATCAACTATCATATTAATTGCATTAAATTCTCAAACTCTACTCATTTGATTCATCATTTCTAATATAATCTCATCATTCATGAATTCCTATCTCTTTCTATAATATATCTTATTTATAATGCATCTAACAATTCATTTTCCATAGTTCATCACTTAGGATTCATAACCGCTTCATTTTCACCTCAAAACTATCTCAATAGCATTTATAAGATAACTCACAACTTAAGGTTCATCCTTCATACCAAAATAAAACATTTCATCATCTTTCATTATTATACCTAATTCTCATTTCAAGAACATTACTCCACATCTTTCTTATACCTTAAATTCTCAATCTAATTCATTCACAATAAAGCCTATATTCATGATTTTCATATTCTCAAAATAAGAACACAACACATAAGTTCATTCATCAATTCCTTACTTTCATTATCACACTAAAAATAGAACATAATCACATCTCTTCATTATTCAACTTTCAACACTCTTTCAAGCACCATTTTCATTTTTAATCATTTCGAAATCATGTATAACATAGCTTATAAATTATCTCTCATCATAACACAAAAATAAGTCATAAACCTATTTACTTCTTCATCTACATATCATCATATTTCAACTTCCTTTTTTTACATAATCATTCCTCTCTTAATCTATCATCATAAATGCTTTCTATTAAGCAACTCATGAACAACATTTACATGTAAAAATTTAAAACATAATCTCATTATTATTACACCCACATTAAGGCTTATATATAAAATATCATGGTCATGATCATCAATCTCAAATCACTGATCATAAATGTTTCATTTACCACTACCCATGAAGATTAACAAGCTACTTACTTGATTTACACTTAAGCTTCTTCAAAATCACCAAGAAGCCCTAACTTCTGATGTCATACGATCATCATCTTGGAAATGCAATAGGTTAGGTTTTCTTGTGGAAAATAAAGAAGACAACAAGATGGGAGTAGCAAGTGAAAGATGAGAGCTAGGCTCAACGTTAATGGAGGTTGGTGAGAAAAATTGTGAAAGAGAACAAAAAGAGGAAAGCCACAAAGAAGGTGAAATATTTAGCCAAAAGAGAAACAAATCAAGGATGTCTTGCAAGGGTGAGTATAACTAGGGTGAGGTGTGTGGCAAGTGGCATAACACTTGTCACTTGCCACATGTCTTGCTCTCATGGTTTCTGATGGGTCTCTTTTTAATAACTAGTCCATTTAGCTCTAATTTTTACTCTAATTGTCTCCCAATTTTCAACATCGATTATCAATAAATCCTAATGTCATTTGCCAATTATTTCCATTGACATCCATCAATTATTTCTACTACCATTTGTCAATTATCCTACCACTTAACATTTTTCTAGTCCAAAAATACTTGAAATTTCTAAAAATTTCCTAAATTTCATCAAAAGCTCTAAATCCATAATTAGTATCACCCAAATAAAATTTTGAAGACATATAAACCACAATTCATATCAAAATCACATTTATAAATCAATTATACCCGAAAAATGTCAATGAATGCATGAACAGTCATTGTAATGTGAAAAAATCTAATTCACGTGTATGTGTGCAATATTGTGCATGAGCATCAATTGCATTTTTCTAATTTCTCATTGCTATTTCTCTCATGTACAATATTCTAGGATTTTAATCCTTAGTATGGGATAATAGGATGTTACACATAGTGATTAATACTTCTATTTTAAATTCATAATTTTAGAGGGTTTATACGATACATTTTAAGTTATTGTAGGACCCACTTTTATTTTTAATTCAAAATGTCATGTCAGCCATTGTAGGTCCCACTGATAATACAAATTAAAAAAAAGTCACATGAAAGACAGAGTCTAACCTATGTTAAATTTTCGGTCCAAGTAGGGTCTGGTTTGAACATTTTGTAAATGTTGGGATTTAACTTGAATGCTTCGAAACGTTATGGTTCAACTTAGATTTTGGTGTAAACATTAGGGTTTAAAGTGCTATTTTGGCCTTCAATAAATTTAACCCTAACGTTTCATAGAGAACAAATTAAACCCTAACATTTAGAAAATTTTTAATTATAACCTAAAATAACAAAGTGTGACGCTATTAGTTTCTGTTGACTTGACATATGTTTATATTATTTTATTGCGTAGGTAGGTCCCATACTGCCACGTCAGATCCACTAGGAATTGAGACTTGCTTTCTAAAAATAAAAATTAGAAAGTTTATTAATATTTTTACCTGTGAGACCCACTATAATTAATTAACCTAATAAATTAACTTTACTAACTAAACTAATTAATTAATCTAACAAAATAAATTCCCTTCGTCTGGAATCCCTAACTCATTCATCGTCTATAATCCCTTTCATTCTCAATCTTCACTGTCTGGAATCCCTCATTCATTGGTTTGTCTTTGTGCATGGAATCCTTCAGTCGCCCTCATTTGCTCATCATTATCGCATCCCTCATTTGCCTCCCTTCATCACCACCACCCACTACAACAAAACTAACTTTTAGCTACATTTTTTTTGCGACAATTTCTAAATTCATCACTAAAAGTCCAACTTTTTTGCGGCGTTTTACCTAATCATTGCAAAAGAAATATATTTTGTGATGATTTGTGTGAATCATTGCAAAAGGAGAGACATTTTGTGACAGCTTAAAAATTTTATCACGTCGAGCATTTGGTAAGGATTCTCTCAATCATCGCTAAAAGTTGTATTTTTGATGATAAATTGAGAAATCATTGCCAAAAGTTAATATTAAGGATTTATATCTTATGTATTTCTTACAAGAATTTTGATGAATTTTTGTGTGTGATAGTATTCTTGAAAATAATAATGTTAAAAAGATAATTTTTTTAATGGTAAGTGTGCTTAATATCTTAAGGTTAATTATAATTAACATTTATATGATTTTTATTTTTTTTCATTTGGCTTCTTTATAAATTTGTTTAAATAGCCGATGCATTAAAACTTTATAAATTTGTTTAAATCCATGGATTTATATACAAATGATTCTTTAATGATGCTTATTGTATTTAGTACTACACCTCTGTTGATACAAATATTTCATGAAAATAGAATGTAGCATCTAAAAATTGTAAAATGCTTTCAAAGTTTTAAACATATTGTTGAAAAATACATGGTAGGTAATTTAAAATTTGAAAATTAAATATTATTTGCATATAAAAAGATGAGCATACCTAAAATTTTAATATTAATAAGATCAAAATATAATAAATTTAAATTGATACTATTCCTAGTCATTAATATTTATTAACAATAAAATAATAATACATATAAATATTGAAATATAGTAAGGCAATATAAAACAATGATATATGGTAAGTAGTACAAGATTTTAATTAGCAGTTTAACAATTCTTACAAACAAAACAATAAATAAAGTTTCACACTTATTCCATCGAAAAGGAAAAGAAATAATTATTTTTTTGATTTCAAGTGACATGAGACTTAGTAGAAAAGGTAAAAGAGCTTCTTATGTCTGGATTCCCAAGAAGGGTCCTTGCACGTTCGAAGGCATCAATTTAAACAATCAAAGATCTTCCCTCAAGTGTTGTGTTATTGACGCCCTCTTCCAACAACTTCTTGGTTTTTACTAAACTACCAGAAGATATAGCAAACAAATTCTCAGATGTAGTATGAATAAGTGAATTAGATGAACCACTAGTACGATACGTTTAACCTAAAAAATAATAAATATAAAACTTAAATAGCTAATTAAGTCAAATGGTAAAACGAACCCAAATTCGAACACATGCAGACCTGATTGAACAAACATAGTAGTTGGAATTTACAAATATTTTAAAAAAATTGATTCTCCTAACCCTGTACCGACCATTAGTACATTACCACCTCCTCCATTTTTATCTATGTTCTCTTAAAGATTTGAGGAAGCTTTACACAACACATAGTATATATAATCAAACATTCATTTGATAGCTTCCTAATAGAAAATGAGATAAAGATAATCAAGGAAAAGAGGTAATTCGGATGATACTAAGAACTTTGAAAAAGAAGATTGGCTATTGAAGGAAAGTGGTGATTAGACTTTGATAAGGAGATTAGTTGTTCATTAATTTGTTCTTCATCAAGGAGAAATTTGCCATATTCCTTCTAGCAAAACTCATTTCTATCATTGAAAACTGGTTGCCACTTCGACATTCCACGATGAATTAATGTTAACAGTTTTATTCCGAAAAGTCAATTTAGCATAAAATTCATTATGTTTATTGAAATTCTTTTGGTAATCAATTCCTATAAATTATTAGGGGCGGAATGAACTAATCCAAAATTAAATGGAACTTTATTATACAAACCCTAGTAATTAAAAAAAAGGTCATTCCTTTTTAGAAAAGTTAAAAATAACCTTCTCCTTAGCAACTTGCTATTTGCTATGATTAAAAAAAACATAACTCAAGCCCAACGTTAGATTTTAACCAATTCTCTTAGTGACATAAACAATTGATCCAATTAACAAATACTCAGGAAAAGCTTTTGTATATTAAACATGTAATACAAGAGCTTAAGTTATATACATAATAACAAACTTACAGAAAAGATAAGAGAAGAAGAAGCAAACCTGTAGAATTTTGAGAGAAAGAGAGAGAGAGGAGGAAGATAAGAGAAGAGAATTGCTAAATGTTGAAAATAGATTGAAGTACATAAACATCCTTTTCAGAAGTTAAATACTCTCATAGACCTTTCATCAAATAGTTGGCATGCTTTCCTCAAAGAAGCATTGAAGTTGGGAAAAATATACAACCAACACAAAAACAAAATTGACCATCTTCCAATCACAAATACAAACAAAAATTCGTATAGCATAAGAAAAACACAAAACCCACACAAACTCTAAAACATAGCAGAAAAATAGAGCATAACAGAAAGTGAGTTTTTGAAAAAAGAAAAGAAGAACAATACCAACATAGGACATAACGCTCATTTGACAGTGACAACCACAACATAGGATACAATGACCACAGAGGAGATGTCATTGCTTCAAAAACACGATGTCTAACATGAAAACAAAAAGAGTTTTGTTTTCGTGTTAATAACCTAGTACAAAATGATGTCGTTTGTTGTTAAGCAAAACGATGTCAATTATTATTAACCAAAACGACGTCATTTTTTATTAATTCAGAAGAAATATACCATTAGGCGATGATTCAGATAATTGTCGTCAAATGGTTGCCATTATCATTTGACTTGACCTTTGGCAAAGAAATTACATACACTATATAAATTATTTATAACAATACCAAATTTATATCTAATAAATGCGTAATTGTGATTAAATAGACTAATATATTACATAAGTAAGATACGAGAAAATTTATCTATTATCTATTATCTATGCATTCATAAATCATTATACCACGTACAATTATTATCTATACATTCATATAACATTATATTAATTACCATATATACTTATATTTATTGCAATATAATTAAAAATAATTGCATTATTAAAAATATTGAAGGTGATCTTTGAAGTAACACTATGAATGCTAAGATACGTAAAAGGAGTCTAATTTCGGTTTGTACCTTGAAATTAAGGATGCTTCTTTTTAAAGTTTTGGCATACAACAAATGCAAATAAGTTGCTTTTAGAACAAGCAAGCTTCACAACTTCTGAAAATTTTATGGAGACTTAAGAATAACATTCACTGATTCCATATTGACCCTACAAAGTATTAAAAGTTCATCTACAAAGGGGAGATTGAAGATTTTAAGTTTCTTACTTAGATCCATATGCACCAATGAAGATATAGGTTGACTCACCATTGGCTATTACTCCAAATAAGATGTGGTTAAATATTGTTCTAATAATCATATGAATGTTATAGGGAGTTCAAAAATTTAGGTTTAAAGGTGAGAAAACATCATATCCATATATAGGTCAAAACCATATATACATCAAAACCTTAAAAGTTAAAATCCTAAAAGGAAATAACAACCTAGATATATCTAACTATAACATTGAAAGACAATCAATCCTTATCTGAACACAAATTTGGAATTTAAATAGTTAACTAAACTAGTTATACAAGTCTTAAAAGAATGGAACATCTTTCAAATAACAAACTTAAATGTTTACTCTAGGTTCGATGTAACTTATTTTTTATAATGACATATCTCTAACTTCTAGTTCTTGTTGAGTTATGTTGATGCGAAAATTTTCCTCCCTCATAATAATAAAATCAATCAAATCCTAGCCAACAATAACAATCAACTTCATTTACCAATGAACCCAGTCAGTAATAACCTCCATCTGCCTCAACTAGTACTGAGGGATTTGTAGGTTTGTTATTCTTTAACACCTACAAATAGACTTATTTATGCCCAAATATATATTTACATGTTTAATGCGTATTTTCTTATCAATATTTATTTATTATCAGGTTTTAATATCAACGTCACAAAAAGAGGTAGAGGAGTAACTAAAGGTTGTAAGTTTCATAGGTGCTTAATTGATTATGAATTTATTCCATAACACTTAGTGATAATTGCTATAAAAATGCTTAAGATACTCACTTTGACTTATATGTGAGTTTAGGCACAATCAGAAGCAAAAAAGTTAAAATGAGTCGAAAGCACGATGTTTGAGCCATTTTTGAGGATTAATTTTCATTTGTCTTCATGGAGCAAGAAAAAGAAAATTAAAAGACAAGACGAAGACAAGAAAAATGAAAACACAAACAAGAAAAATCAAAGTTGCTTACAGCAAAGGAGTAGAAAATCTATGCATGCCATGCATGTTTTAACGTGAATTTAAATGAGTAATGGATAGATGATAGAGGGCCAGCACAACAAGAAGAAACCAAGCAACGTGTACGTTGTATGCAACAACTCAAAATATGGAAGAACAAAATGACATAAGCAAATGAAGAATACAGTTGTAGCATAGGTGGGCAAACAATGAAGCAAAAATAACAACAGTCCATGAAGAAAATGACGCACCATCAGTTGGGAAAAGATGGATCAAAAAACAACACAACAAGGAGACTAAAATGTAGCAACCAAAAGCATGAAACAAAGATGCTGGAAGCAAAACACAGACGTTCTATGCAATAACTGAAGGAGAATAGACGCATAGCCAAGAAGCATCAAAATGCAGTGCACGTTAGCCTAAGAAAAGCAAAATGTAGACATATGGTAGGAGGTAAAAACATTGACAATGGGCAGAAGGGTTAAATGAATGTGTTGTTTTTAAGGAAAAAAGGAGAACATATACGTGGTTTTTTTAGAAAAAGGAGAAAAATGGGGAGGCTCTATTAATAGAGGTGAGGGTCTTCAGCTAGGACATTTCTTTAGGGACTGAAGCATTACATTTGGGAGAAAGTTCTCAACCTTGAGAGACCCACTTAAGTGTATTTCTCCTTGTATTTATTATTTCTTTCTCTCTTATAAATTACTTATTTTATTCTGTGTTTAATGTTTGGGTGTTGTGTAAGAATGATTGAATGCTCTATTTGATTATTTTTATGTAAAAACCCATTGTCAGATTCAAATACAATACGTAATTGTTGTTTTTTCGATTCATTTGTAGCGATTAACGGTTCGTAATCATTAGGGATAACATAACCTAGGTTAAATAATCCGAGCTTAAGTGATTATTACTTAGATTGATATGTTTTTCTCACTCGTAAGGTGGCTATCCAATTAAACTTAGCGAGCGTCTCCTAGGTATTTCGATAGCTACGGTTAATTAACTAGCTCTTCTTCATTAACTAGGACATAAGGAAAAACTGAGATTAACAGAGCTTATTCTTAATCTATGACCAATAGTTCGAGGAGAGGCAAAAGAACAACAAATCAATGAAATATGTTTAATTAGGGTTTAGGCTGAGATTGAACTAAAGAATCGAGTCTACTGAATTCCCCACTTTTATCATTTTTAATGTTTTCTTTAATTTGTTTTCATTATGGTAGTTTTATTTTATTTTCTTATTTTTAAACCAAACCTAACTACCCCTTCCCCCTAAAAAAAACCTAAACGCTGATTAATTTTATTTCAATAACTTTACACACACTCTCTGTGGGGTCAACCTAGACTCACCACTGCTATAATAGTAATCTAGTTTATTTTGAGGAGCATTAAGATGTGCTACCAATTTTGGCGCCGTTGCTAGAGAGTGCGGTGTTTTAGTTTTTGTTTATGATTTTAATTAGTGTTTTGTATATATTTGTTTGTAAGTAGTTTACTTTCAGTTATTTATTGATTGTTTCATTTTCTATTTTGTGTTTGTGAATTAAAAAATAAAGAGAAAATTTGACATGGACGGAAGTAATTTCTTTTATATCTCTTATTCTCAATCCTATAACCAAAGTTGGACTGATCAATCTAACTTTTGTTATGGATGGGATAATGAACAGAATTACTTCCATGATAGTTTGCATGATACACAACAATTCTCGTATAGACCAGAAGCTTTTTATCACAACTCAGGTACATCTCTGGAAGATTTGCTTAATATTATGATTGTTAACAATATTCAACTTCAATAGAGTGTACAGGAGTTCCAGCAGGAAGTAAGGCAATTTCTGCAAGAAACAGGGTCTAGCCCCCAATATTTGGAAAACCAACAAAACTCAGGTACTTTTTTAGAAGGATTAGTTAATGTTTGTGTTGCTAATACTTTGTGATTACAACAGGAATAGATGCAATTCTAATAAGAAACAAGTTCTAGGATCTAAAACTTGGCAAGCCAGATGGGTTAGTTAACAGAAGCTCTCGAATGCTTAGCATCAGAGGGTGAAGAAACGCAACCATCTCAACCTAAAGTGTACCCAAGGGACATTAACGCAGAGGCCTTACAAAGTGAAAAGGAGCTTGAGACTATTGAGTGTAACACTCAAAGAATTGCTTGTGATGAAAAAGAAGTGGAGGAGCAGAAATGGGTATATCTTTTAGCTCGAAGGTAAATACTAAGTTCCATTTTATTGTTGAAAATGACTCTTTACTTTTACCTAGTAGGTTAGAGGAATTAAACAAGGAAGAAAAAGGTGAAGAGACATTTGAGATCTTTCCAGAGTACATAAACTAAGTAAAGATTAAGAGTTTGAGGATAAGGAAGATGTTAAATGGGAGTGATTATCAACCAAGGCCCTATTTGAAAGAACCTCATGTGCCACCAAAAGATCATAATTTTGTCACGTGAGGAGAAGTATGGAGTCGAGCTAGCAACACTAAACAAAGGCACTTTGGGAGGCAACCCAAGGGAGGTAAATTTCTTTTGCTTTACTTTTTCACACTAGTTAGGATATGCATGTGTGTTTCTATGTTGGTTTGTCTCTCGATTGTTTTAAGTTTTCAATCAAAATGAGAGAAAGAATAAAACAAACAATTTCTCGTTCTTTATTGCTTCTAGGATTATATAGTCATGATTAGAGTGTGAATTGACTAGAGAATTTCATGGAAACCTTAGCTTGTACTTTTGCTCTTATGATTGGTCAATGTGCATTATCTTTAGAAGAGTAGTAACTAGTGGTTGACAAAGGCAGTGAGATTTTGAGCCTTTATAAACTGACACAGCCATATCAATCTCATTGTCTTTGTTTATGTGTGACCTTCATGACATGTACATCGTAACTTTGCCTTGCTTTTCTATTCGAGACCATATTTTTATCACATACATTAACATGGAAATGATTAGGCATTCTTTGCTTTTCCAAACTATATTAGCCAAATAACCTACCCTATTGCTATGAGTTTTCCCTTGTTAAGCCCCTTTGAGCTTTATTTGCCTTTTCTTTATATATTAACCAAATTACATGCTCTAACCCTAACCAAATGTCCTTCTCAAGCCTTAAAGCTAGTGGAACATTTGTTGATTGTTGGGTTTGTGGATATACAAAAGTATAAGTGTGGGGGTGTACATATGTGTGGGTTGGTTATAATGTTGGGATGTTATTTTATATCTTATCATTATCATTCCCATGTTGATGTAGTTTCTTTTAATTTTCATTAAAAAAGAGAAAAGCAAAAGAAAAGAGAAGAAAAGAAAAGATAAAGAAAGAAAGAAAGAAAAAGAAAAGTAAGAAAAAATGTTTAAATAAATGTATCAAGGAGGAAATGCATATGTGTTGAAAAGTTGTTTATGATTAATGCATCCTCCTAAAGTTGTATCAAATGGGTTATTTGAATATGATGGATATGAGGTAGATGTTGTTTTAGAAGGTTAACTCATTGTGGTTTCAATGTATTGTCATCAATTGTATGAGTGATCTCTTTAGATTGGTATATACTTAATAAGGTTTGTGGTGTGAGAACTTGAATTTGAGATTGGAAATATGGTTTCTGCATTCATCATAGTTGATGTACACAATTGTGAGGGAATGTTGGTTTTTGCACTTGATGTCACATTGAGTGTTGTTTTGTTTCGTTAGCTTTAATGACTTTCATGCCACTTGACCCAAATACATCTCACCTTACCTTTGCCCATATTACAACCTTAAAAAATCCTTTGATCCATGATTTTGCATATGAATTTTAGTGGTGGAGAAATGAAATGATATGAAAAAGTTGGAGAATGGCATGATCACGAATGGTGTTGAGTGTACCCATGAACATATCTTCTTTAAACACATTTTCAAAGTCTACCATTAGACTACTTGGTTTTTAAAGTTATTGAATGTTAATTGTGTAACATCCCGTTCCCATATTAAGGTTAGAGCACAGGAATACCATACATAAGAAATAGCAATGAGAGAGTAGAGAAATGCACTTTATGCTCATGCATAATATAGCATACATACACGTAAATATGATTATTGCACACTTTACAATGATTTGTTCATGCACTCATTTGACATTTCCAGGTATAAATGATTTCTTTAATGTGATTATAATGTGAATTATGGATTATGTGTCTTGAAAATTTAGTTAATGTGTATAATTAGTGATTTATAATTTTTTTTGGTAAATTTTGAGAATTTTTTGGAATTTTGGGTATTTATGGACTAGGAAAAATGCCAAGTAGCAGAACAATCGATAAACGAAAGTAGAAATAAGTGACGAGTGATAAAAGAAATAATTCATTTATGATATTGGGATATAATGACACATGTCATTTAAAATTGGGAGTCAATTAGATTAGAAATGGGGAAACAAATGGACTGGTATTTAAAAGAACCAAATGGAGATCACAAGCAAGTGACAAGTGGCAAGTGACAAGTGTCACTTAACTTGCCACTTATTTTGACTCACGATGCTTAAGGGAAAATGTAACACCCCACCTCCGCCGAACCCGAACCCGATATCGACAGTGATACCCGGATCCGTGCCCCGCGAGGGTG
>JAOTAY010000190.1:18737741-18756884 GCA_025629805.1 Erythroxylum baracoense
ATGTTAGCTCTATTCTAAGTAAGCACAGTAAGACTTTTCTCTCAGATTATCTAGCTTTCTAACTTGTCTCAGTTTTTTTAACTATTTAGCATCTTCGACTGCGACTAATATTTATAGCCTTCGTCTCTAACTGCTTCTTTGTTCTTGATAACGGCTTCTTGATTCTTGATAACTGCTTCTAGGTAACCGTCATTTAGTTGAGTTCTGTAACTAACTCTGACTAAATAACTGTCTGATGTGCTAATGTATCTTCGTGATTTCGTCTATGTCTTCTTTGTGTCTGTGTTGCCTCTGCGTCCGCGTCTGTGTCTATATAGTCTTTGCGTCTGCGTCTATATAGTCTTTGCGTCTGCGTCTGCGTCTGCGTCTATATAGTCTTTGCGTCTGCGTCTATATCTATATAGTCTTTGCGTCTGCGTCTGCATCTGTGTCTATATAGTCTTTGTGTCTACGTCTACATCAGCGTCTATATAGTCTTTGCGTCTGCATCTGCGTCTGTGTCTATATAGTCTTTGCGTCTACATCTGTGTCTGTGTCTATATAGTCTCTGCGTATGCGCACTTAACACTCTTGTCAAAGACGTCCATTTGTTTCTAACATTGTTATTATTTGATTGTCATCAAAATTAATCATCGTAAAGTCCTTTTGACTTAACAAAACCATACATGATTTGCTCGAATTGAGAGTTAATTCAAGTGCCTAAAATAACCGGGAAATAAGGGTCACACGTATAAAAGATTGGATGAAAAACAAAGTGTGTATGGCTGTTTAAGCCACGATCGTAGCCTAAGGCTCGATAGATGTACATAAGTGAGTTCTTCACTTATGTAAAAAATAAGGGGGCTAACCAGTGGTTACACACTAAAGAGAGGATAAGGGGTCTAGAAGGGTTCTAGAGTGAGAGAGAGGTGTCTTGAGTCTTGTTCATACAATTTATGCAATTGTTGCATGAATCAGAGTGCATGCAACATAGTATTGATCTTTCTCTCCATTTGAGTATCTACTTGAACTCGTCTAGTTTGGTACTCAAACCACCCTTACACATTGTTTCTTCTTCATCTTTGTGTGTTCTTGGGTGTTAAGGAAGGGTTTGGTGTTTGAAACAAACCAAATAAGGAGAAGAATTAAGAAAGGAGGAGAATTAAAAGGTACATGTACTGAAATTTCGTGTTCATATATTATGAGTATGCATGCATCTAAGTTTTTGGAAGTTTAGGGATGTCATATGGTCAGGATTAGATTTTGACACTTCTGCTACATTGTCATGCATTTGATTCATGAATCCATGGCTAACCCAACACTAAACACTAAAAAAGTTTAGTTCCTATCCATAAACAATAAAATCAATGACTAATATGTAAAAGAGAAATTGGACAACAAAGAAATTATAATTTTAAATCTCCATCTTTCTTATAATCATTCTTCTCATAAGTCGGATTGGATGAAACCTTCTATTGGATTTCTTGACGTTATCTTTATGTTTTCCTCATCCCTTGATCAAATTTGTCACCTCTCTAGGTATTTGATGTCTTAAAATTACTTAAAAAATTGGCTCTCTTTTGTTTTGCCTCCGCTCATGTCCTTTTATAGTAAAAACTAGGGTTCCTGGGTTATACACGGTTAACATACACAAGTGTATGAGTGATCATGTGTCTCCAAAAACACCTAAATTTGTAATTTCACATGGGTATAAAGACTTACACGGGCAACATACACAACTGTGTACATCAACATATACAGATGTGTAACTCCTTACGACCAGAACCTAAATTCTTCAATCTCCACATGTTTATAAAGACTTACGCAGTCACTGTATATGGTTGTGTATCTTCAAGTTGTTCCAAATCTTTGTTTTATGTCGTGATTTCATTTGAATTCTTCTCCTTTTGGTCTAAAAAGGAAATTATTACCTATAAACCCACTTGAAGTGAATTAAGTACCAAAAATACTACAAAACAATTACATATCAAGCAAAACTCATTAAATATAGCTGTATAATTATAGTCAAATAAGCATTTATCAAACATCCCTATACTTAAGCTATTTTTTGTCCTCAAGCAAATCATAATATAAATCATTAATCTTCCATATCCTTCTTCAACTTTAACCTCTCCATCCATACTCTAAATCATTATTTCATATTAATTAATATACAGTTAAGATCAAGTTGTTCTAAAACTAACTTCATAAGTCAATATCAATAATAATCCCATGTCAATAATCTTTTTGAAATTAAAAGAAGAAATCTTTACACCCTTATAAGGTTTCACTCAATGCACTCAAGTGTTTAGGGTAAGAAGTATAAGAAATCTCAAGTCAATATATAGCAGAAATCTTAATCATAAGCTTACAATATTATCAAATCTCCACCACTTAAATGTAAACTAGAGACAAAAATCAAAAAGTATTTACAAGGTTGTAATGGGGTTTACGTAAGGTATGAATGGGATAATCAAAGGTTGCTAAAATTGAAAGAAATTTACAACAACCAAGATTACAAAAAACTTAGTCTTTCATGACATAGGTCCTTCATAACATAAATCCATTGGTACCATAATTCAAACACTTCTTCTTCTTTTTTTTCCTTTTGGAGCATTCATCAAGTACCACAATTAAAGAAATATTGGACCTTTTCAAAATTCAAATTTCAAGTAATTAAGCAATTGTAAATACTTTTAGGGTTCAAATTAATAACAAGGGTTTAAAGAAAAATAAGATAAAGCTAATATTACGGTTATAATCAACGAAAAAAAGTTAAGGCTCAAAATTGGATACTCCTAAATAATAAAATAAGGTAAGGTAATTATAAAAAAAATTAGGCTAGCAAATGATGAATCTAGTTGCCTTTATCATTTTAATTCTTCTAATTTAGCATATGTGGTCTCAATATGTATATTGAAAGCAAGCTCTAGAATCATCCAAAGATGCATGATAAAACACATGAAAGAATAAAAGAGCTTTAAAATTATATATTCTACTCTAAAGCTCTAAAGCTCATATAAAATGGATTTTATGTGTAAATAATATAAAATTTTCATTCAAAATGACTATTTCAATGATTAATAATAATATGACTTATAAAAGTAAGTTTATTATAACTTTCATCCCTTTTCATACTAACTCGAATCAATAATTAATAATGATTTCAAGTATTTATGGTCATATTTCAACTAATTCAAAATATCAATAAATAAGATTTAATAACATAGATTATAATAAGCTAAATAAAATAATAATCCCTTTCTCCACACTTAAAATTGTACATTGCCCTCAATGTACACAATATAAGCATATTAAAATAAAAAGTGAGAAAGTGGAGGAATTTTGGAACTTCTCTGAGTAATAAGAATTTCAAATTCTAAATTCGATGAGGGAATCCATCTAATACTAGATACAATCATCCTTGCAAAATATAAATAGAAAAGGGATAAAAAGATAAAAGGAAAATAAAATAGCAATAATAAATATGAAAATATGAAATAACATTAACACTAATGTTTAGATAAGATAAAATAGCAAAAAGGAAGGAAATAAGAAAAATACACAAATAATGACAAAAAGAAAAGAAAAAACCATAATTTAAGCATCTCCAACCTGTTGTGACTCTGGCCTACCTATCAATAGAGGGTTCTTAGGTCGTTGGTCCTCAACATGTGGAGGAGTTGATGATGTACGTGCATCAGATGATGGAGGATGGAAAGTTATGCTCCAATGGCTCGCCATCAGCAACGGTAAATCCCCTATCCATCAAACAGAGGTCTCGAGCTTTCCTACCCCCTTAGTCATCTCTGCCTACTGGATAGTGTGTTGAGTAACCATGAACTGCCCTAATCAAGCTATCTTCGAGTAGTCTACATGTGGTTTCCATATCCTAGGTACCTTCTCACTCTCGTCTTTGTGTGTTGCTCCTCCCATCTGGGATGGCGGTGAATGCCACTGTGATAGCTGCTCAGCTATGTGAGACTCCTCTCTAGCTCCTCCCAATGCAGCTAGCTCATCAAGAACTCTAATTAATTTGCATACATCATTTGTAGGTCCCTGCAATCTACTCACCATCTGTATACGCTTCATTACATCCAAGTTTAGTACTGACATGGTGCCTACTAGTCGCATTGGTTGTAAATTGTTGAAGACCTCCCATCCGCCATAAAAGTGTAGCCACATAAGGCCCAACACAGATTGTGCCAACCTTCCTCTCCTTGCTCTAACACATGATAAATTAGTCCAACATATGCCCCAGGTGGATTTCTTTCTCACACTCTAAAGATATAATACATCTAAGTTCCCTACAATGTTATGATTGTCACCTTGTCTGCTCAATGTGTGGCTTAGAACCCTATAAATATATTGGAGTGTTAGGTGTCACAGCAACAATGCCTTGGATCTATTCAAGCCGTAGTCTCTTTCATCACTGATGGTACTCCAAAACTGCCTGGCGGACATCCCATACGGGAAGTCTATCTACAATTCTAAATATGTTTGCATCCCTATGATGTCTAGGTTATATAGCCCCATAGTGATGAAAAATTATGAATAACTCATTCGAACCATCTCCTTTAATGGCTGGAATTGGAATGTGGTCGGTCGATCCCAATCATGTCGTCCTTTCTCCACAAAGAATGTGGAGACCACCTCAAATGTTAGCACCCAGTAAGAGGGCTCCATAATTTTAATGAACATAGACCAAGATCCAACATCGATAAGGTCCTGAACTTGTTAGACCAAACTGAACTACCCCAATGCCTCCTAATAAATGTTATCACCAGTCACAAATGTCTTGTCCTTAAGCCTTTGATATTGTTCCTCCTAGGTCACCGCATTAAACAATAACATTAGAGGTCGCTCGGATGGTTAAATTGAGCAAGCTCCTCTCGGGTCTTTAGATGACCTCTCTCCTCATTATTGCGTTCGTGGTATTTTTGTTTCCCATTGTAGTCTTGTCATTATGCCTGAAACTTTAAATAAGTGTGAGAAATTAATAAATAAATTACAAGAATACCTTTTTCCCCACACTTAAAATTTATTATGCTTATTAAATTATTAAACGTGAAAATGAACTAATAACCAAAATTAAAACACTTAAAAATAAAAAATAAATTAACTTAAGGAAATAAACAATTAAATAAAATAAAATAATTAGAAAATTAACTAACTACCTAATTAATCACAAAATTGAAATTAAAAATATTGTAATTAACAAATAAAACTAACCTAAATGTTTAACTATGAATTTAACTCTAAATTTGAAATCAAAAACCCTATTTTAACAATTACGCAAAATTAACAAAATTAAAAATCAAATTCATGTAAAAGTCGAAATTGAAATGTAATTCAACAATAAAACAACTTCAACTAACTATAAAAACAACTAATTGGTCCTAATTTCACTAAAAAATATCACAATTTACTAATTGGTGAGCAAATTTGCAATCCAAGTTGAAATTTCACCTAATTAATATGCAATTCATCAAATTGAACCAATAAATAAAATGGGTTTGGATAAAATTCAACTATTAAAACACAATTAATCATAAAATAATGCAAAATCTCACAAAATCCCAAAATCTTAACATTGACATTTTGGGGCAAAAAATCCCTAAAAATTACAAAACCACCTAATTATTCATGCATAAGCGAGTGAAATTGATAAGAATACTTACTTAGATGCTGAAAAATTGCAAGAAAAATGCAAAATTTTGGCTGGGAGATTAAGAGGGCAACGACAAGAAAGTGAGAGAGAAAAGAGAAAGTGAGAAAATGGAAGGATTAAGGTATATTTAATAATTGTTGCAGACTTACACTGTCTACTAAATGGACATGTAATTAATCGTGTAGGTCACTGATCTGCAACCTTTCTCGAACTTACATGTTCAGTTATATAGGCATGTATCTAACTGTGTAAGTCTACACTAGCATGTCTAGAGAGCATGTAACTCTTTGTAAACGTGTGCAAAACGAAAAATAAATGAACAAACTTAAGAAATATTGCACTCAAGGCCAACACCATAATTATGCACAATCTTTTTAAGATACTTAATGTTCTAAACTTAAAACACATCAAAACTTAATAAATTCCTATTCTAACATCAAAATATAAACAAAATAAAGTAAAAATTAAAAATAAAACCTAAACTAAATCATAAGTTGCCTCCCATGTAGCGCTTGGCTAATGTCGTTAGCTCAACGTACCTTTTATGCTTAAAGTGGCTTATACATATTAGGTTTTTGTAGTCTTACCATTAATTCCATAACCTCCAAGTAAGCTACCTTTTGTCGCTTATTGTAATGTTTTCCCTTTGGTTGACTGCCTTGAATTTGAAAAGGTTCCTGTAGACCTTTAAAGGTGGAGTCCTGCAAAATATCAGGTAAATTACAAGAATCATTAGATTTAATTATGTCAATAAGTTCAAAAGTAGGATTCATGAAATTAGATATTTTAAACATAGCCTCTTCATCCCCTATTTTTAATTTCGACTTACCTTCATTGATATCTATTATTTACTTAACATGTGCCAAAAAAAGTCGACCAAGAGCTAAAGGCACTTTTAAATCCTCCTTTATTTCAAGAATCACAAAATTAGCTCAGAAAACAAACCTATCAAACTTAATATGAACATCTTTTATAACCCCTAAGATATTTCACTGATTTATATGCTAGTTGCACACTAATCCTAATAGGTTTAAGTTCACCTATTCCCAGTTTCTTAAGCAATGAAAAAGGCATCATGTTAATACTGAACCCTAGGTTAGCTAAAGCCTTATTTATTTTAAAAATACGAATTTCACAAGGGATAGTAAAACTCCTTAGATCTCTAAGATTCTCTAGTGGTTTTCTTTTCGAAGTTTTTGAGCTTCTTTTGCTTAGCATAAAAGTCCCCAACTCCTTTAACTTTTCCTCGTTCGATAATAACACCTTAAAAAGTTCCATATGCTTCGGCATTTGCATAAGAGGTTCAACAAAAGGTAAGTTAGATTGGAGTTGTTTCAACATCTTAAGAAACTTACCAAACTGTGCATCCCCTTTCTTTAATTTCACAAGATAAGGGATGACAAGTTGATATTCCTTGAATTTCTTATGAGAACCTTCTCCTTCAACTATAAATTGACTCTCAATAATCTCTTTATTCTTTTCTTCTTCTTCTTTTGGAAGCTTAGTTCCACTATTCAGGGTGATTTCATTACTCGTTCTTTGGGATTTGACTCGACTGTAATAGGTAAACTCATCTGCGGTCTTTCAGATATTAACTTGGTGATTTATCTAATCTAAACCTCTAAGTTACGAATAAAAGCCTTTGTTCATTAATGTCATACATCATAATCTTAATCAATTTTCAATATCATCTTCTCTAGAGTAAGCTTCTCAATTTGGGGTGTTTGTTGCTAGAATCCCAGTGGAGAGTTATTTCTTACTTGGCCTTGATTTCCCAAAAAAACTTTTAGGAGATTTCTCCATCGTATGTTGTAAGTGTTGCTATACGTGTAATAGCCCGTTTTCCATACTAAGGGTTAGAGTCTTAGATTATTGCCTATGAGTCATATCATTTTAGCATTCATGAAATGCATTTCATTCACAGCATATCATTAGAATACACACATGAATTATGATTTCGTACATATTGAAAAGATAGTATATGCACTCAATTGACATATTTCGTGGTATGAAAGGTTTTAAATGATCATAATGTGAATTATGTATTGTTTATGTCTTGAATTTTGGTTTGATTGGTTACAAGTAGTAAATTTGGAATTAATTGTTACAATTGGAAAAAAATGATGCATGAATTGGATACTTTTATGCTTTGTTCTTGATGTATAAAAACCGTAGGTTATATGTTGTTTTATAGATGAATGAGATTGAATTTTGAAGTACAATGAAGGTGAATTAATGCTAAAGAAAGGTGCTAGTGTAGTGTTTTTGAAGGGGGAAAGAACTAGGATTACATGAATAATAGTGAATGAAAGTTTTTGTTTTGGTTTTTGATACATGAAAATTTAAGATGACTAAGCCTATAAATTGAGTGACATTTGGCATAGATAAATGAATGACATTTGGGCATAGGTAATTAATTGACAAATGGCAACATTGAATAATTGACAAATGGATTAGTAACTAGGTGACATTTGGCAGCTTATAGAGGGGATAAGTACCTTACATGCTTAGTGACATATACCATTGTAACATGGAGACACCTAGCATTTGATGAGTCAAGCTACTGCAGGAGTAGTTTCTGTTGTATTCATTCTTCTCCTTTCCATTTCTTTAACGACCGAAACACTCACACACTTTAACAACTTTTGAATTTCGCTTCAATTTTGTTTATAGTCACCTCAAGATCTACACAAAAATCAGGTTAAAGATAGCTATACTTTGTTATCATCATTTTGCCTTTGTTGAAATCATTTTACTTCCACCTTGAATTTGTGATGATCTTGCATGCATGGAGGGCAAGGTTAACTTGATGAATTAAGGTGGAACTTGAGCTAAACAAGTAAGTAAAGTAATGATCTTTATGGCATGTTATAATAGAAAGATTACGATGATTAAATTCAGATAGATTGCATATGATGTTGATGTTAAAGATGTGCTGAAAAATGGAGAATGAATGGGTACTTTTCTGTTCTATTTTTGCATGTACGAAAATAGTAGTTTATGGGCTATTGTATGGATGATTTAAGTTGGGACTTGAAGTATAATTGATGAGTAATTCATGCTAAAGATAGGTGTTATTAAGGTGTTTTCAAATATGAAAAATTATAGTTGTAGGTGTGTTAGCAAAAAAAAAAAGATTATTAATGACATAAGTGAGCAGAATTTTATAAGCCTTAGTATAACCAATATGGAAGCTAAATTAATCTGAAATGAAGTAACCTTAAAGGACGTGAAATCTGGAAAATTTCAAGTATTAGTGATGTCTTTAAGCTTGTAAAATTCTTGAACTATTGATGGTAATAAAGTTACACATATTAGTGATGTTGATGACAAACTATGGAAATTTAATTTCAGTCTTGTATACATGTTGAACCAGCTGAAAAATTTCACTCTAAATTGGTATATTTGGACTTGATTAAGTCTAGAAATGAGCCTAGAATTTTGCTTGATTAATTGGTTAAGAGCTTGATCAGTTTATTTAGTTAATTGATGTCATAATCTAAAGAATGAACTGTTTTGATATGGTTGAGTTCAAATATAAAAATTATAATTTGTTAAAGGAATAAATGAGTTCTTTTAATGCAAATATGATCTTAAGAACATGAGTAATATTAGGGATGTCAATGGGCCGGGCTGGGCCCGGGCCGCCCTCGGCCCGGCCTAATCTCGACCCGCGGCCCTGCATGCCGATGGCCCAACTGGCCCGTGGTCAGCCCGTGACCCGACGGGCCAAGGGCGGGCCGGGTTCTATATTTTTTTAATATAAAAAATTACAAAACGACGTCGTTTTAGACAAAATGACGTCGTTTTGTCGAGCCGTGGGCCGGGCCGGGCCGACTATGGTAGGCCCGCGGCCTGACCCGGGCGGACCATGGTCGGCCCGCTGCCCTCCTATGGCCCGCCAAACCTGGGCCAAAAATGGGCCGGGCGGGCCGGGCCGAGATTGACATCCCTAAGTAATATGCATAAGGTATGGATGAATGAGCATTGAAGAACATGGGTTATTTATAAATAAGAATTGGGTAAATGTATGAATATACATTGCTGGAAAAAGTTTGGTGAATGTATAAGTCTAGCTTGCTGAAATTCCAGATTTAAAGTAACAATTGTGTGTGTGTTATAAGAGGTTTTTGATCATGAAAATGTTCAAGGATAAATGTAAAGTATGGTTTACGAATTTGGAGTAAATCAAGCTAACTTAAAGGTACAAATCTGATTGCAAAATGGTAGTACAAAATATGAAGTTTGAATGGTCAAGATTTATAAATAGTTACATATCTGGAAAGGTTAATTGGGCATGCATTAAACATGACACATATATATGTGCATGATTGAATATACATATGATTGATCAACTTAGTAATGTGTGAACTTTATGTGTGTATTGCACGACTAAAGAAGCACAAATTGATCGTCAACATCCAGACATTATTAGGTCATCAAGGAAATAGCTTATCTTGAGCGTACTATGAGTTAACCTAGATGTTTTCTCACTATGACTGAATTGTTTTCGATTAACTTTTAGATATTAAACTGTTATTGATATGATTGTGACAATTCCAAAAATTGATGGTCCGAGGAGTTTGATATTCGGGATTGTATTAGAAGTGCTTTCTAATTGTATGTGAATATGAAAAATGTGTACTCAACTGAATGTTGAATCCGGACTCAGATTCGATGAATGTGATAAATGACTGTGTACATTGAATGAAAGTTATTGATAGCATGTTAAGTAAATTGATGCATTCTATCACTTTGTTATGCATGATCAGAAAAGGAGTTGTGGCAGTAGTGACCAATGTAAAAAAGAGCTTAAAACTCATAAATGTGCACAAAGAGCCACAGGCTCAGTTATTAATGAGCCCGATATCTACAATAGGTACGGGATAGAATATGAAATGAGCCCTGTATCCACAACAGATACGGGACAGTCAATAAACTTTCGGTCAAAACAAAGTAAAATGAAAGTGGAGTCATATGTGCATTTGCATTTATATATATATATCTTTACATGTATCATGTGAATGCTTGCAAAGAATTACTGAATTATGTTAATATAGTGATATGCAATGTTTGTGTCATGTTGATGATATGAATGATTGAGATAAATGATTGGATTATTCTGAATTGATTATATGAAATGTTTGTAGTTTATGATATATTGTTGAGATATGATGTATATCGTGATCTGGTATTCAGTATTGAATGATGTGATACATCTGCTGAATTGAAAAATACACTTGTGAATTTGGTTTATATTTGTGATATTTGTGTTCTGACTTGAATGAGCACATCGATGATAGTTCACTCATTGAGTTCGCAAACTCATCAAAATTGTAACCTTGATTTTCAAGTACAAGGGAGACCTAGCTTCTAAGGTGATATAATAGAAGTTTAGTATTGTCAATTTCAAAATAAGAATGACTTAAAGGCATGGTCAGCTGATACCTACGGAGTCTAGATAGAATACTTTTGTTTAGCTTCTTCTTTCATGTTGAACTTTTTGTATAAAACTTTAAACTCTCAAATGTTTTGTTATGTATAAACATGGACTATGAAACGTAATGACAATGTAAGTTTCATTTTGTGAATGAAATGAGGAGTTTTGATCTTTGGAAATAATTATGTTCTGTATGATGCTATAATAAGTTGATGTGATTGCTCTAACATGCCATTTTTATAGGGTATGTTCTTGAATATTCTCTAGATATTCGGGCATATGCTCTGTGGTAGTAGCGTGTTACAGTGTGACCCTTTACAAATGAGACAAACAATATCTCGATTAGTTTATTTCTTAAACTTATATTGAGAAGATTTACATACATTTTCCTTTCGTGTCTTTAAGACATTCTATGTCTCACAATTCTTCTTACCCTTGTTAATTCGAATTAGTGGTGATATTTATAGATTCACCAAAGCATCTGTAGCTATTATTGCGCTTAGGATGTCTTTGATGTTCTACCTCCCAAACTCCATTACTGATATGTATTGTTTAAGGATTTCACAAAGCATGCATTATTTCTCTACGAGAGAATTAACACTAGTAACAAGAAATTGTAGAATTGTCTTTTAATAGCAGACAAAGGACAAATATAAATTTAATTATAATATTTTAATTAAGGAAATAGAAAGATTTAAGGAACAAGAGTGCATTTTAGTAGAGGACAAAGGACAAATATAAGTTTAATTATAATAATTTTAAAAAGGAAATGGAAAGATTTAGACAACAAGAACGCATCCACCGGATGAAAATGAAAAGAAGTGAATTTGTCTTTACATATAAAATAGATCTGGCGATGACTCAAACGCTTATGACACGGATTAAGAAGAAAATGTCAGTCAACGCTGATAATGAAGAAGACCAATAACTTGGTTGATGAAAAGAAAAATCAGAGAAGTGTCGGTCAAGAGTCTGGAGAAGTATAACATTGGAAAAGGCACAGGAATAGATGCTCGATTAATGATTTGGTATCCCAATTTCCAACTGGTCTTTCTTCAGTTTTGGTTACCAGTGATTAAAGAAACTAACAAACAAGCATTCAAAGACTTGTAGACCGAAAATCTCATCCTTTCATACATCGGAACATTCCTAAACTCTATGGTTATCATCTAGTCTTGCCTTCAACAAAAGCTAGAATTATTTTCAACGAATTTAGAAGCCGCAGGAGCAGGTGGTATAGCGAAATGCCAAAGCCTCCCCGCACCTTTCACTAGATACTTTTTACACAAAAACTCATTTGCAAAAGCCCTCTCTACCTTCCTGTCCACATCATGCAAGAATACATGTGTCACCCCATCCCTTGTCCTTCCTCTCGACATCACCGCCGCCGTGTATATCGCCCCCATCCTCCCCGGAGCCTCCGCGAAATACCCTTTTGGCGCGTCTATCATTATCACGTCCCACTCTTTCTTG
Organism: Erythroxylum baracoense; assembly: GCA_025629805.1. NCBI lineage: Eukaryota > Viridiplantae > Streptophyta > Magnoliopsida > Malpighiales > Erythroxylaceae > Erythroxylum > Erythroxylum baracoense. The sequence goes on from JAOTAY010000190.1 coordinate 18,750,305, forward strand.
TACACCTCCTCCGGCAACGTACTTAGAGCCAACTTGCACTGTTTGTTGCCTTTTAGCCTCGCGTTTGGAGGCATGCAGTCTTCTTCTTTCTTGTACGTAGACAGAAGCTTGTTTGCTTCGGACAGCTTTGTCGGATACTTCACTAAATGTGCTCTCAATGTAGGGACACGTTGGATAATCTTGTGCAACCATTTGGGATCTTCTTCGAGAAACAATGTAGTGCCACCTGGGTTCAGTGATGCCCACATAAGAGAATCATGTCCAAGTCCGAAGACGAGGAAGTTGCATGGAGCAATGGATTGGAGAACGTCGAAAGAGAGCCGGATCTCGTCGTAAGATTGCTGAGGGACGGTACGTGAAGTGGCGTAGTGGAGGATTGCGAGGAGCTGCGTCGGTGTTGTGGTGTACTCGGTAATCTCCGGTGTGACGTAAGCGCTTGACAAGGAGCAGAGAAAATGGTTGGTGAAGGATCTTTTGTTAAACAAAAATTTGGTGGTGGTGAGTAGTACGACAGTGAACGTCGCGGCGATAATCAGAGGGACGAGCCATGGCTTTTCTGTCAAGGCACCGTGGCGATTGTTGCTACTCCTGGTGAGTATATAGGGAAGTTGAGGTTTCTTCATTTGAAGTAGTTTCTCCTGATCTCTCATTGAAGGTGGCAATAACTTTATTTATAGGGTAATTATATATAACGTTATTTGTAAAGAAAGAATGAGAAAGCTAGATGAGAAAAGTGGAAAGCATTAATCTTGATATGATGTTGTGAAAGAAACTAATGAAATGTGAAGAAGAGACCATTGGGATGAGAAAGGGAATGGTGCATGAGGGTAATCTGTTTCTATCGCTAATGAGGTAATGCATGCAAGTTGTAATAGGCTCCTTATTCCTTTTTCTTGATGGAAAGTTTCTGAAATCACGGCTATTCCTGTGCAAATTTTGCAGGGAATGTCATGCCTCCACCTAGAGATTACACGCTTTCTTCGGATTTAAGGGACAAAAAAAGATGTGAACTTTGAAGAACTAGGTATCGGATCTCATTAAATTAGTAACTAACATTGGAGAAGAAATTCACCTAACAAGTAATCTCACTATTATGATTATCATCCCAAAAACAAGAACTTGTTGGTCTAACTTGCATCATTAGCAATTAATACATAGCCAAAGAGAAAGGTCCACTTATTATTTTGTTTGGTTGTAAAAGATGGAAAGTGGCGATCCAAATGATGATGTCCCAGCCTACACACACTTCTAACATGATTGATATAAATCAAATATATGTTTTTCAGAGAAAAGAAAGCTGTTATGCTTAAGAAGATTGTAACAGCTTCTTGTTCACATCTACTTGGGCATTCCTAATAAATAAATAGGTGAGTTTGGTAGTGCATTTACGTTTTACAAATTGAACTTTGAAACCAAACGTTATGTCCCTTTATAAACTATTATAAAATGGACATCTTGGTGCTATTCTACTAAACATACTAAAATAAACTATTATAAATGGTTTTATTTTAATAAAATAAATGATATAAAATTTAATTCATATAAATTGGTTTGGATGGACAGATTTGTGCAATTTAAATTTATTCTTTGTAATTTGTTAAAATAAAATTGTGAAATGATTTTATAGCGATTATAAAATTATGAAATAAATTGATGGAAAATTAAAAATGTACTTCACACAATATATCAGATCATTTTTTCTATTTTACTCAAATCATAAATTGTTAGTTTTTATTTAAAATATCATACATTATTAATCAGGATATGAGTTTTGTATCGTATCGGCTATTATCGGCAAAAAAGTACAAAACTTGACTTATTAGTACCGATTGTCGGTATCAGTTAGTACCAAAAATTTCTTCTAGTACCGGCTGATATTTAAAATATAGGCTAAATATCAGCTAGTATCGTAAACTTAAAAAATTGAACTAATTGTCATTTTTCTATCTCCCACTTTTTTCAATTCTTCGTCTTTCCTTGTCTCCGGCTCTTCTTTCTGGTGAGTCTCCTTCACATGTTGCTGTCGCCGGCCACTACAAACTCAGCACTACCCCGCCAGCTCAGCACTAGCCCGTTAGCATCTCTTCCTCACGGCTCACAGCACACCACTGTTGTCTCTTCCTCTGTGCCTCACTCTCTAGCTTTGTAGTTTGCTTGTCTGCTCATATGTCTTGATCTCCAGATGAACTCCAGCTGTAACCTCATTTCTCATTTGAATGTCCAATTTTTTCTTCAAAAGACCCCAGGGTGCATCATAGCAACTGCTTTAGTGTTTTTGTTGCCATTTTTACTTTTTGTTGAGAGTTAATGTACAGTCCACAATGTAATTAAGTTAGACTTGCAGATGAAAAGAGAAGGCAAGCGTTGTCGAGAAATCAAACCAACGTAAAGAAGAGAATCTTATATGTACGAATTTGTATGTGATTTCGCCTACTAGTTCAATCTTTCAAAGAGTGAATCTTGTGGAAGAAAAATCTGTTTCTCGGACAGCGATTGGCGTTGTCTTCTTTTCCTTTCTCTTCCCACCGTAGCTTGCAAAACAGAGAGCACTATCAGAGAAAACATAAACACATAAGAACGAAGGGTGAGTAGCACAGATCTGGCGTGTCCATCTGATATAGAACAAAAGTTTGTCCGTAGTAGCACAGATCTGGCGTGTCCATCTTCTTCAAGAAAGGACGAGTCCTCTAGATCTGTTTGGAGATTCTTAGTTCAACGGTATATTCTCGGTCTCTGATAACGAAGCCACACTCTCCATCTTTGTTGTTGTTTGAGACATATGAGAAGAAGTTCGCTCAAAGTGAGTTCTGTCCGTTGAATCTGAGTAAGGTAAAAGGTTTGTTCCTTTTTAGTTAATTTGTATATAGGTTTATGACAGCAATTGACTTGATTCTTGGCTTGAATTTTTATCGTTGAATTTACTTTGTTTATTATTATTTTTTAGGTTGTGTTTTTTATTGATTGCTTAGCACGCTATTTGATCTTTGGCATACTCTATACTATCAAACACTGCCTTTTGAGCTCGTAACAACTGTTATTTGAACTCATTTCATATTTTACTCCACATTCCACACTCCATCTGTGCTTCGTTTTGATCAACTAAAGCTACGGTGAATTTGAATTGTCAAGTTCAAGTGAGCAACTCTCCGGTTAACCCCTCCATAGAAGATGAGGTGCTTCGTCGGACAAGGAAAAAATATAAACGACACCGGAGCGATACTAATCAGGTGCTTGGGATGAATGAAACGGACCAACCAATGGCAGATGGAAGTGGCCAATTTGATCTGAAGGCCTAGCGCATTTCTTATAAGGAGCATTTAACGAGTCAATCTCACGGTGCTTAGGAGGATTGGACAACTAGCCAGGAAGATGATGCTATTATCATTGATGACGAAGTGTCTGATTCAGAGGATGGAGTAGCTGATGAATCAAAGGTGGTTTTTACAAAGGTTGAAAAACAAGTGCTACGAAGGCTATGACGGAATGCTCTCATTGTAAAGCTCCTGGGTTACAAGGTTCTCATTTCGCGAGTTATTCATATGTGGCAGATTGATGGAAACTACAAGATCATTGATTTGGGCCAGGATTATTTTCTTCTCAAGTTTGAAAAGAAAAGTGATTATAAACATGTTCTAGACGGTGCTCCTTGGGCAATCAATGGGCATTATCTAACGGTGAGACAATGGACACCCCATTTCAAGCCCACTTCAAATCAGATCAACTCTATTATAGGATGGGTTTGTTTTCCAAAATTGCCTTTGGAATACTACTTGACTCTGGCTTTGAAGAGAATTTCTTCAATGGTAGGGAAGGTGATTCGTATCGATTCAACTACTCAAAGCGTAGTGCGTGGAAGCTTTGCCCGCGTATATGTTGAGTTAGATCTCCTCAAGCCTTTGAGGTCTTCCATTCTTGTTGGCAAATTTCTTTGGAGAGTTGAATATGAAGGTCTTCAATTGATTTGTTTCAAGTGTGGTAAATTTGGCCATAAGCGAGACGTATGTCCTGATGATAAGCAAATGCCAAAAAGCAACGATAGAGGATCTAATCAATCTGATCAACATGATACAACTGACGAAGTGACCAAAGTTGAGTCTTTGATGCATCCAACAACTTCACACCTTGATGAGAGTTCCTTCGGACCTCAGATGTTGGTCCAACGTCATTCTCGGCAGCCGTTGACAGGTGGAGCTAACAAAGGAAAGAATTCTATGGGGATTGATAGTTGGCATAACCAGGAGAATAGATTTTCTGCGTTAGCAAATAAGTCTAACCCCGTGAGTCAAGCTAGAAACAATAACTGTCAATCTAGGAAATCTGATGGTAGTCAACAAAAAATTACTTTTGCAGACGCCCAGGTTTGATGTCCTAAAGTTTCTACTAGTATTTGGGTTTCCTCTCCCGAATCTAGAAAAGATAATGGCTTTAAAAGGCCAAAGGAAAAATTCGAAGCCTCAACTAAAGGGAAAGCGGTTCTCTTTTTGTCTACACAGTTCATGGAACCACCGTCTAGCTTTCATTTTCAAGCGGGCTCTTCTGCTGATGTGGTTTTTGAGGCTCAACGTTTAGATTCTTGAATTGAACCTTCCGAAAATGGGTCTACCTCTTCCACTTTAGCACAACCAATTATTAGCCCATCGCATAGGCCTAATTTTGATATTTTACAATAGAGCCCTATTGAAGTGTTCACTCTAGATCAAGCTCAGGATCGCTCTGAAGAGATCACTCACTCCAATATTCTTCCGTCGGTTCATCCTCCTTCATCTGTCATAGGAACTTTAGGTAGTTCTAGTGATACAACTCTTATTGATCAAGAGGACAATGAAGATAATTCTGGAGATGTGATGTCGTCCATTGCTGCTAAAAAGCAAGAAGATGACCTTAATGATAAGGGGGACGAAGATGCGATGATGTATGGTTAAATTACATTGTCTTTCTGTTTCTCTATTGTTTATGACGATTCTTTTCTGGAACGTTCGGGGCGCTGCTAACTCCGTTTGTAAAAGGAATATCAAGGAGCTTGTTAGAAGCTATAAAGTAGAAATTCTTATTGTCGTAGAACCTCAAATTAGCAAAGGGACAACAGATAAGGTCATTCGTAGTTTGAGGTTTGACGGGCATGCTAAAGTGGATGCAGTGGGTTTCTCTGGTGGTATTTAGGTGTTTTGGAAAAATTCAATTGGCAACATTCAAGTGTTTGAAATGGGTGGCTAGTTCTTGACTATTCTGATTACGTCACCTGAAAAAGTTACATAGGGACTCATAGTAGTATATACGAGTCCTGCGGCAGTTACTCGACAGTTCTTTTGGGATTATTTGCAAGAGTTTTCAGATTTTGATGGACTCCTTTGGATTATTCTTGGAGATTTTAATCAGATTTTGTAAAGTGAGGAAAAATAAGGTGGTAACTCGGAACCTTTACGACGTATTGAGGATTTTCGTAAGATTGTTGCTATTCGAAAACTTATTAATCTTGATGCCCAAGGTTGTTGTTTTACTTGGTCTAATAGTTAATTTGTATCCGGACTTATTCGAAAGAAATTAGACCGCCCCTTATGTAGTGTGGAATGGAGGCATTCTTTTCCTGAGGCTTTTGTACGTAATTTACCTCATGCTCATAGTGATCATTGCCCAGTGTTAGTTTTGTTTGAGAAAAGGTTTGCTACTAATCATTCTGCCAGGCCCTTTCGCTTTGAAGCTCTATGGCAAACCCATTCTTCTTTTTCTCAAGTCCTCCTTGCTAGTTGGAATAATGATATTGGGCTGCACTATAATCTTCATAATGTCCAGCTTACTCTTCAGCATTGGAATTCACAAACATTTGGGAATATTTTAAAAAGGAAACGTGTTCTTTTAGCTCGCCTTGGTGGTACTCAGAGAGCATTAGAATGTACTCCCAATCTGTTTCTTTTTGCCTTAGAAAAAAAGTTGAGTGCTGAGTATAATGAAGTCCTTAATCAAGAGGAATTGTTGTGGTTTCAAAAATCAAAAAAGAATTCAGTTCAACTTGGTGATCGTAACACACGTTTCTTCCATACCACAACTTTAGTATGAAGGAATATGAATCAGATTCATATAATTAAAGATGGGATTGGTAATTGGATTTGGGACCAAGTACAAGTCCGAGAGATTGTTCTTCATCATTTTTATCAAGTATATTTGGCTGAACCTTTGCAGTTAGATTTTCGACAGGTTTGTCCAAGGTGCTCACAGCCAATCGAAGAGTGTTTCCTTTTGGATATTATTCATATTCTACAAGCTGATGAGGTCCATGCAGCTTTAAAACAGATGGCCCCCTTCAAATCTCCTGGCCTGGATGGTTTTCAGGCAGGCTTCTATCAGGCTAATTGGCCCATTGTGGGAAATTATTTTGTTTCTTTTGTCCAAGATGCCTTTACAAGAGGGAGTTTTGATGATACTCTAAGTCGTGTGTTAATTTGCCTTATCCCTAAAATTGGTCGTCAGGAAACGGCTGCTCAGTTTCGTCCAATTTCTCTTTGTAATGTTTCGGTTAAGCTCATGTACAAGATCATTATGAATCGCCTTTGACCTTGGCCCCAATAGTTTATAGCGTCTACTA
>JAOTAY010000190.1:18756984-18775859 GCA_025629805.1 Erythroxylum baracoense
TTGGTTAAATGTGTGATAAGTTTTGATTGATCTTGATGTTATACTTTAAGGAAAAGGATGTTTGATGCCAATGCATCCAAATGTGAAATGTTTAGAGTGTTAAATGAGGACATAACTTAGTGAATGAATTTTTTAATGCATTATGAATGAGGAATTATGGAAAAAGAATAGGATTTTATGAATGAAGAGATTAAATAGAAAACCTTGAATCAAATGGGTAGAGGTTAGAGAGTTTAATGCAATAAATGGGTACTATAATTAGCATGAAATGAAATTGCATTAATGTGTATGAATTTTGGAAAATTTGGTGTAGAATTGATGTTTGTGTGATTGTTAAATTCGTGTGGATGAAGGAAGAAAAGTGCAGGGCACGATCGTGGCTCTTATCCCACGACCATGGCTTGACAAAGTAAAGTTTCTATCACAATTGTGGTCTCACCCCACGATCGTGGCCTGGCCAGAAAATGTTTCTGTCATGATCGTGACAGGGACGCCACGATCATGGCCAGATCTATGGAGAAAAAGAATTGTCTTTTAAGTGAAGTTTGAACTAACGAATGTTATGGTGCTTCGATATGAGGTAATTAGGCTTGAATGAGATCTTAAGTGAACCTAGCTGATGATGAATGAGGTGAGTAAAGTCAGTAAAGTGCATTAGGTATTAAAGAATGATTGAAAGATGTTATTAATGATTATGAGATGTGAATAAAGGAAATATACCCAAGATTGTCAATATGAACATGCATTATACATTACACATATACATAGGTGTAAAATTGAATATTTATGTGATTGTGTAATTAATAATGTGTGTGCAATGTGTATTGCATAATGTTGATATACAAGATAGAACGTTAACATGCAGATGTTTTCGGATCATGGAAGCCAATGCTAATCTGGAGCATACTGTGAGTCGACCTAGATGGTCTCACTTTCAATATCAAATGTGATTTTGTAATGACAATTGTAATTGATGTTTTAAACAAAATGGGCCGAAATGATTATGGGTTTTTCAAAAAAAATGCGTGTGCTGCGTGAATTTTTTTTTTATAGTTATGATTGACTGACTATCCTAGTATACCATCCTTATAGAATGTATTTTCGAATATCATCGGCGTGTTTGGGAATATGCTCTATGGGAGTGGAGTGCTACAAATTGATCATGAGTGGAAGCATTGAATGTTGAATTCCGCTATGATATTTGAAAGTCATTCATCTTTGCTTATGATTATGTATTATTGGAAACTATGGAAATTGAGTAAATGTTTTTGGGTCTTTGGGCTTAATTTTGACGTTTTGCCTGAGGATGGTCAAAAGCTTAGTGTGGGGGAAATTGATAGGTGATTAATTGATTATGAATTTATTCTATAACACTTAGTGATTATTGTTATAAAATTGCTTAAGATACTTACTTTGACTCATATGTGATTTTAGGCATAATTCGAAAGCAAAGAAGTTAAAATGTGTTGAAAGTACGATATTTGGGCCATTTGTTGAAGATAAATTTCACTTGTCTTTCTGGAGTCAGAAGAAGAAATTTAAAAGATAAAAAAAGACGAAAAAAATGAAAACACAAATAAGAAAAATCGAAGTTTCTCACGACAAAGGAGTAGAAAATCTGTGCATGCCATGCATGTTTTAACGTGAATTTAAATGAGCAATGGTTGGATGATGGAAGACAGCACAGCAAGAAGAAACCAAGCAACGTGTACGTTGCATGCAGCAGCTCAAAATATGGAAGCCCAAAACGACAGAAGCAAATGAAGAATACGGCTGCAGCATAGATGGACAAACAATGAAGCAAAAACAGCAGCAGTCCATGAAGAAAACTACGAACTAGCAGCTGGGAAAAATGGATCAAAACGTAACATAGTAAGGAGAACAAAACGCAGCAACCAGAAGGCATGAAGCACGGATGCTGGAAAAGCAAAACGTAGACGCTCCATGCAACAGCTGAAGGAGAATAGACGCACAGCCAAGGAGCATCAAACGACAGTGCACGTTGGGCCAAGAAAAGCAAAACGCAGACGTATGGTAGGAGGTAAAAACGCTGACGTTGGGCAAAAGGGTTTAACGGGTATTGGTTTTAAGGAAAAAAGAACATATGAAGGGTTTTTTCAAAAAAGGAGAACAACAGGGAGGCGCTGTTTTCGGTTGGGACATTTCTTTAGGGGCTGAAGCATTATTTTTGTGAGCAAGCTCTCAACTTTGAGAGACCCATGGAGAGATAGTTTCTTAACATCGATGTTGACAACTCGATTAAGTGTATTTCTTCTTGTATTTATTGGTTCTTTCTCTCTTTAGAAATTGCTTATGTTATTCTATGCTTAATTTTTGGGTGTTGTGTAAGAATGATTGAATGCTCTATTTGATTCTTTTTATGTAAGAACATATTCCTATAATCGAATACAATACGTAATCGTTGTTTTTCTAATTCATTTGTAGCAACTAATGGTTCGTATTCATTAGGGATAATATAATTTAGGTTAAATAATCTGAGCTTATGTGATTATTGCTTAGATTGGTCTATTTTTCTCACTCGTAAGACGGCTGTCTGATTAAACTTAGCGAGCGTATCCTAAGTTATCCGATAGCACGGGTTCATGAACAAACCCTTCCTAATTAACCAGGACCTAAAGAAAAACCAGGATTAATAGAGCTTGTTGCTAATCTACGACCAATAGTTGAAGGAGAGGTAAAAGAACAACAAATCAATGAAATATGTTTAATTAGGGTTTAGGACGAGATTGAACCAAAAACCAGATCCTTACGAAATTCTCCACTTTTATCATTTTAATGTTTTCTTTAATTTTTTTCATTGGGTTAGTTTTATTTTATTTTCTTATTTTTGAGAAAGCCAAGGTTACAAAGGAAAAATGAAACTCCTCACGTCCAAGGCTCCAAATCTTTTGTTGTCCTGCCAAATGAATATATAAGTTATTTATTTATAGGTTATAATTATAACAGTAAATACAATATTATTTATTGTGTTTTGTATTTTTTTTCATAAAATAGAGTCAAAAGAACTAAATGGAGAACAATGTGATAGCATCATACTCTACAAACTGACTCACTATAAGAAGGTGAAGGCTAAATGTCTGAAGAAGCGCACAATAATTAGTAAGTATAAAAACTTGTTTAAATTTTAAGGTTATTTATTTATGTAGTACTAACTAATAATATTTGAATTGAATATTAGTTTTGTTTTTTAAATTTCAAAATAAGATGCAGGAGTTATTTTAAACATCAATGGTTGACATAAAAGACCCAAATGTAGATGACATTTGAAGCAAGGTGCTTGGTACACGATTTGGCTACATCAAAGATCTTGGGTTTAGGCCAAAGTCAACAACTTCTTCCTCATCAAGACCACAATATGTTCAATGTCTAGAAGAGGACAACGAGTCGCTTCATGCTAAGTTAGAACGTAATGAAAAAAAGTTGGCTAAGTTTGAAAAGTTGGTCAGAAATTTACTTGGCCCGAATTATGTAATCAGTCAAGATGAAAATGAGTCTCATTCATTAAACTAATATTTGTATTTTTGTTTTGTATATAAGTATTTTTGAAATTGTAATTAACATCTTGTACATAATCATATTTATTGATATTTTATTTTCTATATACAATGTTTCAAATTTTCAATTATTTTTATTATATGTTTGTATAATAAATTAAACAACAAAAAATGTAAAGATTACATATAATAATATCGATTAAAAATGTCACCATAATTATAATTTACATGATATAATATTTAGTTATAACGTATATTAAAATTTTCAAAACATTGCAAAAAATATTTAGCTACATTTTTAAAAATGTCGTCAATAAGTTTGGTTATGCTTTTGTTTTCGTAGCTAAAAGTTATTAGCAATGTTTTCAGCTATGAAAATGAACTGTAGCTAAAACTTATTGGTGAAGATTTAGAAAAATGTCGCCTATAATTTTTCACTACAAAAACTACTCATAGCAAAAAACAATTAGCAATAATTTGGTGAACACGTTGCATTTTTTTTTTTTGCTACGAGGATTTGACGACGATTTTGGTGACAAATATAAATTGTTGCTAATGACGATTTTAGGACTTTTAGAGACAACTTTTTATCGCTAAAGGTCCCTTCTATTGTAGTGGCCTATCACTGCCATGACAATCGGTGGTAATGAAAATTGTTTTGCTTCCTTTATTTCTTAGGCTTTGTTTGTTCATCGGTTTTTCCAAAATGGATGTCATGAAATGGAAGAAAGAAATGTATTCTTCATTCTTAACGACCATCACTTACTCTTAATTCAAATTCAGTTTCTTATTCCAATTTAGGGGAAAATCACTAGTTTTTAGATATTTGGATGTATCTTGATGTTACGTGCATCAAGTTTATAGTGTTTGGTCATTAGGAAAGGTTTTTTAAAACTTTGCTTGAGGATATGTAGTCGTGCTTCTGACACTAGCTTTGGCTGAGATATCTATAGCTCTGATTAATTTTGTCCCTTCTAAGGATGTTTACTTTGTTCCAAATGTTAAGACACGATATCATCTTTCTATAGTTCTCTTTTATTGTTATAGAAAATGGTATAGTCATAATAAATCTTCTGATTTTGGTTGAATTTAAGTTGTCTGCATACAGATGAATTCAAATGTTTCAGTCAAAGGGTGTTCCTAGTTTGAGTATGGTTGGTCCAAGGTCATCAATAGCATTAGCATACGTTGAAAAATTGTAGAATCCTAGGTCGAATCTAGTTTATATAGATGTTTCTCATATGTAAAAGCATTATTATCTACCAAATGCAATTAACTAATATGCACTAGTCTTAGTTTTATGGATTCTTGTGTACAATTATTATTATAGCATATTTTGAATGACAAGTATTGAAACTGATAGCTATTTTGGATGCAAATACTACGCTTCTTGCATTTATAAGGCTAGAGTTGATATACATAAGAAGAAGTGGTTGATGGTAGGCATGATTTAGCTTGAAGAAACTTAGGCAGCTTATGTTATTCAATCCTTTGTCCTTCCTGATAGTTTTGTAAAACTGGTTTCCTTTGATTGTCTTTGTTAACTCTTTATATAATCTATTCCCAAGTACAATATTGACATTAGCATTAATAGTCATTTTCTTCTTTTCTCATCAAATTTCTAAAAGATCTTTCTATATTACATAGTTTTTTGTATACAATCTTTTCTGCTTTTGGTAGGTGTATTAACAAGCATGCATGACTCTTGCTTTTGGTAGGTGTATTAATAAGCATGCATGACTCTTTAAGTGGTCGGTGTCATATTGAAGTGACTTGAGTGATACTATGTTGGTAAAGTTAGGACAGTTAGGGTTTATATTCATCACCACGCAAAGATTAACTTTTATTTGGCATTTATGTTGTCTTTATAGGCAATTAAATTGTGATTTTCTTTAGTATGTAGACGGAATCATCATTATTGACTAATGCAATAGTAAGTTCAAATTTAGGTAATGTAGTTTGCTATTATAGGCTAAAGGCCCCCTTAAGGACTTCATGGAGTGATCATAATCATGGTCAGAGATTTTATGAATTCCCCAATTATCTAGTGAGAATTTATTGTTATTTGATTAAAAACTTGTGTTTTAGGTTAGGAGATACAATTTTTTCAAATGGTATGATGAAAAATTTACCACTAGAGTCGTTCAAGAGAATCGAAAATTACGGAAAGAATTATCAATGTTAAAGGAGGAGGTTGAAACAATCACAAATTTATTGAGAATTTATTGAGAAAAAAAAAGAAATTAAGTTTATGTTAATGAATATTGTAATAGGATTTGTTATGGTTTTGGTACTTTTTATTTGTACTTATGTTATTGGGATATTGTATCGAATTTCAACAATGTAATCGAATATTAATTTCAAATATATTATGAAAAAATTGGTTTTGAAATTTATAAATGAATTATTTAATAAAGCAAAAATAATACTATTATATGAAGCCAATAGAAAATGAATAATTTACTCCTTAAATATCTTGTAAAAAATGAACATATTGCCATAGAGAAAGATATATTCAACTAAGACAATTTTTCTTACTTTCTGAGTTGTCCATCTCTCAAGAACAAGATCTAGATGTACAAAAAAGCAAGCTAAAGGAGAGATAGAGAGAGGGTGAAGCGAATATGCAGTAGCTTATATTGATCTTTAAAAAACAATATTTACATTTTGTTTATACAACACAAACATTTTCATCATTATCAATAGCACATCTAAAAATTAATGGGATAAACATTTGTCACCATTATCAGTAGCACACTATGTAAAAGCCAATAGGACAAATATCAAAATATCAAAAAGTTTAAGGCAGTGCTAATAGATGTTTGCCTTACTTGTACATGAGTATGAAAGTTCAAGTTGTCGTGATTGTGTCAATAAAGCCCTCCTTCTAATTGCTTCAACTTGTAGCTGTTGCGAAGTAATATTAAAACGTCCTCTAAACTGTAAACCCTTTGGTTCAAATTATAATTGGAATGTGTATGGGTCAACATCTCTAAACTTTTCTTATTGGCATGTCCAGATGTACCAACCTAGAAAATTGAAGATAAAATATTAGAAACACACTTGGCAATTATTTTAACTAAGGAAAATTAATAAAAAACACATTCCTTACAATATTGCCTTGTTGACTCGGTATAGCAATATTATCTACCAAATTCATGTTACTTAACTATAGTTGTAATGAAAATAACTTTGCCAATCATTAAAGCTAATAATAATTAATATAAAACTAAAAAGTGGTATACTAATGAAATTGCCTCTGTTTTAACCTGATTAACATAATTATAAACATTAGTTACTATATGTTTATAAAACTGTATTCATATGATTGAAGGTGTACATACCTGTAAAGAAGCCTCATCCTATTGAGTTGAGATGTGCTTGTTGTATTTTTTAGAGTTATGACTAGAATCACCACTTTTTCGATGTTTCTCCAGTTGTCCTTTCTGACACAATTTGTTTGGAATTTTCATTTTCTTTGACTCATTTTGCTATTTCCATCATGAAAATTTAGGTCTATAGGGAACAACTCTTTTACGCTGAGGAGGATCTATCACCTCTACATCACTTGAAGGCCAAAAAATTTCACCTTTAATTGGTTGAAACATGTGTTCATACAAACTTATAAACTGACCCTTCCTATAGCATGAATCTACAAATGTCTCATCCCTTTATTTTAAGTGATGAATTGCACTAATCACATGTTTGCATGGATATCCATATAAGTTCCATGCTTGACAACTACATTTTGTTGTCTACCAATCCTCATAGTATGCTTCCTATCACCCTTTGAAACTTCACAACCAAAATCTCCATGCTATACAATTCTCGATTGCTTTGCTTCTTTTTTGTTCTTCTCCATCTTCATTATGTTTGGTGTAATATTTGATTTCCACCCAACTACAAAATGTCTCCTTTTTATATGCGTCTCCATCACCATTATTATAATTGTCTCAAGTATGCTAATCATTAGTCTGTCCCTTGTTGGTAGGATCCACCTATTAAAGGTTTCATTCATATTATTGTGAACTATTAAACATTTAGTTTCAAAGGATTGGTAACATTTTACCCACCTCTCTTTTAGATATTCAAGTAACGGTGAAGCACATCTAGGGTTTATTTCGCTAAGCCTCTTTAGTTGCTCATTGAATCTTCAACATAAATTGACCAAAAGCAATTCCAATACTATTTCTAAGGTCCTTTCCCTTCTAGTTGTCATTCCAATTGCGATATATATGTTTGGCACACATTCGGTGATCTGCATTTAGCAAAGTCTCCTCTACAACCCTTATTGATCCCTAAATCAAATTAAAAAGAAATTAGTTAATATTTCATATAGTGATTTCAATTGTAAGTATATTAACATATGTTATATTTATCAAATATCACTGTAAGTCCTTCACTGTCTTCCATTTCCAAATCAAATGCTAACAAATTCATGAACTAAGTCTATGAATCTATTTTTTCTACCTTTATAACTACCCAAGGCAATGGATACATTCCTCCATCACCATCCCTACCAACTGCACTTAACAATTGGCCTTGAAATTATGTCTTTAAGAAGCATCCATTAATCCTAAAAATTGGTCTTAGATGTGATAGATACATATTTGACTATATTTATACACCTATATTTGATTTTTTTACTAAATATTTTGTAGTTTTATTGAATACTTGGTACTTAATTGGCTGCAATTGCATTTATAGTTAATAATTTCCTTAATGGATCAAAAAGGAGAAGAATTCAGATGAAGACATGGCATAAAATGAAGATTAGAAACAAATAAGAGGTATATGGCTATGTCTATGCCCGAGTAAGTCTCACAACCTGTGTAGAACTGCAAATTTTGGAGATTATGTAATATATATAGTCTAGTACACACCCATGTATTAGACCATGTATCTCTTATAACTATAAAATTTACTATAAAAAGACATGAATGGAGGTCAAATAAGGAAAGTAGAATTTTGGAGCCAATTCTACATGTAAAGAATGCTCAAAACGGACTATATTGATCCAAAAACATGAAGAATGTAAAGAAATCATCAAAAGATCCAATAGATTACAACATCAAATCTTAAACTTGGAAGAACTTTTGATAGTAGAAAAAGGGAGATTTAAAATTATAAACTCTTTGTTTTTTATTTGTTTTTCTTCTTGTTTATCTTTAATTTCATTTTCTATTACATGTAACTAAACACTATTTAGTGTATAGGTATGATGAACTCTAGTTGGGATAACAATATATTTTGATTCTTTTAGTTAATGCAATTATTTTGATTGATCTACTGTGATTTAATTATGTGTTTTGTATATGTTCAAATAGATCCTGAATATTAGTACATTATCTGATTTCATATCATAGAGATTGAGAAATCCTATGTATGAATCGATCTACCATAATTGAAAGGAGTTTATTGCAAACCTAGGGATAGGTCAACATAAATCCTCTAGATTAATATCAAATAAAATAGTGAATTCATAAATTGATAAAGCAATCCTAGAAACTTTAACTTGGATGATTTTGATTAATAAATCTATCGATTAGTTGTTAGTATTCTCGAGAGAGTTATTAGCATAAGATAGGTATTTTCAAGGTCTAATAGTTAATAAAACAATTGCATGATAAAAGTTAATTATCTAAAGGTTTTAGGTATTCATCACCTAGAAACTATTCCTTGATATTGAGTTTCATAAGTAATTTCCTTTGCTTTTATGCTCATTATTGTGTCCTACTTTAGTTTAATTGTTTAAGTTTTATTATTAAAACCAAAAATCTAGTACATGTAGGTTAGATGGTAGGAGAAAGGTAATTGCTAGTAATCACTGTCTTCATAGGATCGACTCGTACTTATTTGTGCTAGCTATAACTATGTCGTGTACTTGTGGTTAATTCAAACATTGACAAACTAAAATTAATTAATTAAGTTTTTGGTGGCATTATCAGGGACAGTAATAATAGGAACACTTGGATGTAATTACTTTAGCCATTATTTTTGTATTTATTGTATCTTGTTGTATTCTTAGCTTATTCATTTAATTATCTTTTAAACTTCTTTGCATTAACAATGTGTTTGTAGGTTATTTTAGGAATTAAGGTTTAATGTCATCACCACAACTCACAATGGAAGGATGGAGCAGGTAGTACTTTTATGGGAGCTACAATGTGTCTTCGAAATATGTAACATCACCATATAGGAAAGAGAGGTCTCCTTACATGTTTTTGGAGGCTCAAATGAGCATGTATGTCAAACACTAACCCAATCTTGAATTTCAAGCACCAACTTATATATGGGAGCAATCGAACATGTACAATCAACCTTAAGGTGTACCATACGAGAATCGTTACAATTTAGGATTGAGCAACTCTTACACTTATGGATGGAATGATTACGCTCCAGGTGAATATTTGCATTACCAAGCACCTCAAGTTAAAGAGCCAACTCTAGCAGATATGATGGCCAATTTTATTCAAGAATCAAATATGAGGCATTAGGAAACAAAGGATTATACATAATATGGTGAATCAGGTTAATCAGCTAGTGAAGATATTATTTGACAAACTGTAGGGGGATTTACCTAGCACTACTAAAATAGATCCTATAAAATGCAGAATGGAAATCACCAAAAAGAAGAAGAAAAAGAAGAAAAAGAAGAAGAAGAAGAAGGAGAAGAAGGAGAATAAGAAGGAGAATAAGAAGAAAGAGAAGAAGAAAGAGAAGCAGAAGAAGAAGAAGAAGAAGACGAAGAAGAAGAAGAAGAAGGAGGAGGAGGAGGAGGAGGAGCATCATCATCATAATAATAATAATAACAATAACAACAATAACAACGACGACAACAACGACAACAACGACAACAACAACAACAACAACAACAACAACAACAATAACAATAATAATAATAATAATAATAATAATAATAATAATAATAATAATAATAATAATAATAATAAAGGAATTTAATATTAATAATTAATTTAATTAATATCTACCGGAAACAGTCTCTCTACTATGTAGGGGTAAGGCTGCGTACTATCAGACCTCCCCAGACCTCGCGATATTGCGAGATTCCAAACTGGGTGATGATGATGATGATGATGATGATGATGATGATGATGAAAGCCACATATAATTGACATCTGATACTGAATTATAACCAAAGCTGATTTTATACAACTTTTTAGAAAAATTGAGATGGGTCTGGTGTCGATATTTGATTAACTCTGACAATAGTCTTGTTTTACTTCTTAGCTTCTCAGACCTTCACAAAAAACAAACGCCTATTCTACAAGTGAGTTCAACACCTGTTCATCTTGTTCCATTAACTTCTTCATTTTTTTATTTTTTATAGTTAGAATTAGCTTCTCACGTATTTTACATAGTTGTTGTCCATATTTTTATCTTCTAAATAACTATAAATATCATTGATTTGATTAATGTTGAGAAAGTTCCATTAAATTCCATATTTACTCCTTAAAATTATCACCTACAAGATAATAAACTAAACATAAGAAAACATTATATAATCTATATTAAACATGCTTTAAAAGTATCAAATAAATTAACCTAAATAATTGTAAAATAAAGAACTATGAAATATCTATAAATATATCCTTCGACTTTTTAATGACTCATATAGGCACCAAATTTCTCAAGTGCTTTCTTAAATATTTGCCCCTAATATAACTAATACATTAAAATAGGGAATACCGACTCAATAATGTTACTTATACTCTTGCACTTATATGTAAGTTTTAGGGTTGGGTGACTTGTTGTTGGTATACCTTAATTATGTATGAAAATCTAGCAAAAACTATCAATTGTCTCATTGTCTAATAATACACAATCAAACAATATAGATTGATCGTGATGTTTTACACTAACAAATGAACAAGTTGCATTTGGTATTTGTTCATGAAATTAGTATCAAACGTGGCTATATCACTAAATTCAACATAACCTACTTGAATCCTTGTATTCTACCAAAAAATTATTCCTGATCTATCCTTTCTCTTTATAGTCAATTTCATAGAAAAATCTATTGTACTTTTTTTTCATTCTAAAGAACATCTTATATATCATTTTTATATCTCCTTCTTCAAATCTCACTCATCTTAAATGTCGATATAGTTAAGACAATCCAATTCTACCAATTGCACTTATAAAAATAGTTTGTATAGTTATGCATTACCTAATTTTGCAACTAACATTCAATTTTAATCTACAACTTACTTGGCTATCCATAATCTAATGTTGACTTATAAACATCACTTTCCTTATAATTAAATAATGATTGTGCAAATCTCAGACTTAATTATGGTATAGATACCTTCAACCAACTGAGAGTATTGCACCCAATTTTTCTTATTAATATTGGTGTCATTTTATTTAACCCTTATAGTTTGTGTAACTAACCTTAATGATAAACAAATGTTCTATTGTTAAACTGTCCACTCGCATTTTGCCCTCCTCTTATTATAGTAACCTCAACCAATGAAACTTTATATATTTTTGATACAAATCAAATATCTTTTCATAAATTTTCTTCTCTCTCTATTTCATTACTCATCTCTAATACATCACTATATTTTACCAAAGATGTCACATTATTCTTTAAAAACTACCATTATATAACATAAAGTATAATATTGGATTATACTACATATAACATCATATTATAAATAAAACCCATTTTACGTAAAGAAAAATACTTTACACCAATTGGCCAAATGTCACGCTGGGATAACAACTCTTATACACACACACACACTGAAACTTTGCTCTTGCATATAAACACTGTAACTTTTTCTTTCTCCTTTTCAATCTTTCCTTCCCTCCTTACTATTGCGAATTTCATTCTAAACAATTAGAAATAAACTTGAAACTCAAGTTTATTAGTAAAATTTTAATTGCATATTACCAATAAACATCTCATATCTCATCAAAACTATCTCACTTATAATTCTTATAGATGTATATGCATGCCACCAAAATTTAAATAGCAAAATGATTATAACTAATGCAGAAATTTGGATATTGAACTAATAATTGTAAAAGTTGAATGTGATATAAAAAATTAGAAGTTCACCTTAAACCAAGTAGGAAAATCTAGGCGGGATAACAAAAATACTAATGGTAAGTAAAACTGGTTGGTTGGTATGATAATTTTGTACTTGCTTAGTTAATAACATAAATATGATTACATATTAGAGATAACAATAATAAATAGAGATAAATATATGTAAAATTATATTACAAATCAGAAGTGGGATGAGGGACACTATCCGCATGATAATATGCAGAATAGGTAATGAAAAATGAGCTTTAATCTTCTACGATAATTGGCTAAAGAATGGGCCACTTCACTTATCCAACTTAAGAGTTCTTTGTGAAAGCATATTCTAAATGAATCCAAAAGTCCAGGAATGGATGGTAGGAAACTAGTGGGCAAACCATCCACATGAGATAACCCACTTCTACTAGACTACAATCCTGACCAACAATCTGAAGATAGAAATGTCTTAAGCTCACTTTACTAGCATCTTCTCCTACAACTCTTGTAGAGAATTCCTAAGGAGGAAGTAAGGAGAATTTTTTAAAAAAATTAAAATAATATATTAATAAATAAGAAGGAGAAAGTCTTCTGTTTAAGTATAAGCCAAGAAGAGCATTCTACATCCTTAATAAGGCTCAACACAATAGCGATTTAATAAAAAGCTAAGCATTGGATACGATGCCGTCTGGTAACCAACTCTTGAACGTCCTTGGATTTTTTGAGTAAAGCGTTAACACTCGTCTTTCTACATTTTGAGAACCTTCCGAATTAGGGTTGTTGTTCTCCAATCTCACTCTACTTCTGGCCTACCGATCAATCTTCCGCCACTTGCACATGGTAAGAGATCTATCTTGTGTTGTTTCTTTTGCTAGTTCCTGAATGTTTGTGTCTCTGGTTAGGGCTCCAACGAGAAACGTCTCCCTATTTGGTCTGCTCCATCTCCTTTTCTCCCTTCATACTGCCTTCTACTTTTCTGGGCTTTGAATGGTTTAGCCTGGAGGTAAAATCTTACATGCTCTTCTTTTCCCATAGTTGACTTCCATATTAGGAAGATTTACTGACTATATTGCAATTCCCTATCTTTGATGAGGTTGTAATATGCTTCTTCGATGATGGAGCACTGTCTTCCTTCTAACAGTTCATAGGGTCAGCCTTCAATCATCAAGAAGGAGGGGTCAACATGCCTCAGATGGGAATGTGGTAACTAGTACTGTATTCCATCCCTCCTAATTTATCCTCTGCTTAATAGATTAGACATTGAGTTGCCATGATAGAGCTAGACTAGGGCTTATACCTTCAGTCTTAGATGAACAAAGTATTTGTTCTCTGATTCCCAAAATCAGAGTTTTGATAATTTCCTCCCTTGTGCGTGATTTGTTCTAAAATTTCCTATAATTTCTCTCTTGCCAAATCTCCTTAATCGAGGAGGCAAAAGAAATAATATAGATATGCTCAGTATAATTAGGAGAGTGAGACTTCCTCATAAGCCAGTCCATGGCCTCTGTGAAGGATGTACATACAAAAGACATGAAGTTTAATGCCTTGATCCTCCCCCAACTAGTCTGTGAAAACGGAAATTCAAAGAAGAGGTGGTCCCTTGTTTCAATTTCTAGCTCACATAGCACACAATCAGAATTTAAGGCCAAGAAGTGTAGTCTATCTGTGGTGCTTAGTCTATTCAGTACTGCTAGCCACAATAGGATATAAGAGCTAGGCATGAGTGACTTATGCCAGACAATGGGGAACCAATTTTGTCTTTGGTTATTTTAGTTTTCCCACTTCCTAAATTTAGAAATGTTGAAAGAGTTAGGAGGCTAATTGAGACAATAGAAAGTATCTTCTCCTTGTTCATTTGGTTGATAGCTAGGTGATAGAAACTGAAGTGCAACAGGAATGCTCCATTGTCCTCTTTGTATAATATCTTTGACTTTGGCCTTGTTAAGAACCTCATTCCAGATCTGTAATGCCTGAAGGTTTCTAATTAGTGCTCCTTTTCCTGTCCAATTATCATTCCATAGATAAGCCTTACTTCCATTCCCCACCTTGCATGACACTAGAGGTTCAAGCGAAGGTCTAAGCTTCAATAGTTGAGTTATGGGCCAAGAAAATGAGGTTTTAATAGGTAAAGACTAGAGGCTATTTCCTTTGAGTATATAGTTGTGTACCCATCGAATCCAAAGAGACTTTTTCTCTATAAGGATATTCCATAAGTTCTTGATCAAGGCTACTCTGTTAAAAGATGCCATAGAAATCAAACCAAGACCGCCTTCTTCTCTCCTTTTACAAACTTCCTGCCACTTTACCTTAGCAAAATGACTTTTTGAGTTCAAGTTCCCCCATAGGAATTTTCTGAAAAGCTTCTTAATAGATTTAATGACTCCTTTAGCCAGGGAAATATTAGAGGACCAGTAAATATAAAGGGAGTTCAGGACTGCTTTTATAAGTTGTAACCTCCCTCCAAAAGATAGCACTCTATTTGTCCACAGCCCTAATCTGCTATGTATTTTATCCATCAAAGGCTGACATTTTGCAAATTGTATTCGCTTTATACTTATACGAAGTCCCAGATAGGATAGAGGGGTTGCTTTCCTCTTCATACCCATTAGTTATGAGATTCTACTCTCCAATATATTAGCCCCTATAGCTAGAACAAACTGACTTTTGGAAAAGTTAATCTCCAATCCTGATAGTTCCTTAAACTCAGTCAATATAGACATGAGTAGCTCGATAGACTTACCATGTGCCCTAGTGAATAGGAGTAGGTCGTCCACAAAGTATAAATTAATCAGCCCTACCCTTTTACATTTAGCGTGAAATTTAAAAGACTTATTATTTCCCACTTTCTGCTGGATTAACAAACTGAATATCTTCATGCAAATGATGAAGAGATAAGGAGAGATAGGGTCACCCTATCTTAGCCCTCTCGCACCTCTAAAAGAAGCTCTCGGATTGCTATTTACTAGGATGGAGTAAGTTAGAGAGGTAATACATTCCTGAACCCAAGTAACAAAAGTCTCCAAAAAACCTAAAAGTCTTAGGGTCTTTAAGATAAAAACCCATTCCATATGGTCAAAAGCTTTCTTGAAGTCAACCTTTAGGATATAGTTGGGAGGGCTATTTTTTCCTTTGATAGCCTTTCATCAACTCTTGAATTATGGAATAGTTATCCCCAATGTTTCTGCCTTGTAGGAAAGCACTCTGATTATTAGAGATCATATAGTCCAATATCGATTTCAGCCTATTTGCTAAGATTTTGGAGATAACTTTGTAGAGAAAATTTGTACATGTAATAGGCATGTATTCATCTAATGTTGAGGAACAGGGAGTTTTAGGAATCAAGCATATAAAGGTTTTGTTGATCTCCTTGAGCAGGATCCCATTAATGAAGAACTCCTTTATTGCTTCTTTAACTATAAGACCAGTAGCTTGCTAAGTCTTTTGATAGAAATAGCCATTAAAACCATCAGGACTAGGAGATTTATTCAGATGCATCATGAACATCACCTCTTCTATCTCTGTATCCTCTATAGGTTTAATGAGGGAATCTGTTTGTTCCTGAGAGAGTTTTTTCTGGACGGTGGAATTAAGAAAGATTGGGTTAGTAACAGTCCGAGAGAATCCATAGAATCTCCTAAAATGTCTCTCTGCTTCCTGAAGAAGATCCAATGAATGTGTTATTTCCCTTCTATCTGGTAGCTTTAGGGAGCATATCCTGTTTGCATTCTTTCTATCTAAAACTGAATTGAAGAAGAATTTTGTACACCTTTCTCCTTCTTTTAGCCAATTCACCTTGGCTCTTTGCTCCATTAAGCTATCGTGATCCTTTGCTTTGGTGAGGTAAAACATTAGTAGGGTCTTCTCAGCATTCAGAAGATTAGTGTTGGTCGGGTCCTCTCCCAGTTGCTACTGGACCATTTTCAGTTCCTCTCTAGCTAGGACTACTTTCTGAGTAGAGCAGGGTCTCTTTTACATTAAGACTTTCATCTCCCTTTTAATAGCTTTCAACTTCTGCATACATACAAACTGACAGGTACCTTCAGTTCTGGTTCCCAATCTTTTGTGCAGTGCCTCTGGAAAACCCTCATCGTCTATCAATAGGTTATTAAACCTAAAAGGACCTTTTCTAGTCTGTTTTTGTTCTATATTATCAATCTGCATCAGTGAATGATCTGGGAATAGGGGATCCAGAAAGGATGTTACACTATTTGGGAATTGTGTGAGCCATTCTTGGTTCACCAAAGTTTGGTCTAACTTTTTCCTTAGTGCCCATCTTCCCTTCTGCTTGTTACTCCAAGTGTAGAAGTGCCCTTAAGACTTTAGGTCAAAGATACCTAGTTGATCCACACAATCGAAGAATTCTAATGAAAAATTGCTCATCCGAAAATTACCTTCAGCTTCATTTCTGTATAGGGTAGAATTGAAATGACTTGAAAGTACCCATGGCCTATCAACCGAATTTTGAAACCGGATTAAACTGTCCCATAACTGTCTCATCTGAAAAGCATGATTAGATCCATAGATAAAAGAGACAAATATCTCAGAATTTTCCTGAATTATGGTACATTTTAAGTGTATAGCTTGTATCTCAGTAGAACAGACAAGAATAGTCACCAAAGAGGGATCATATTTGATAATTATTCTCCCGTACCTATGGAGCAGTGTTATAAACAAAATCCCTTAAAGCTGAAAGCTTTTTTGGGCGATTGATCCCCCTCATATTCTATGTAAAGAACTTCATAGTTTACAGAAATTTGGTTTTAGAGCCTTTCCTCTTGCTCCTGCTAGTTTTCTTTTTAGCGACCGCCAGAAATTCCCTAATAATAGGTTCTGCTTCCTTGTCTTCCCCTATAGTTCCAATCCCTTCCTAATTAGGCCCAACTGTGTTGGCGCTAGTTGTGTTAGAGGATTCAGCCAATAAATGCTCATCATTAGGACAAGCCACAGGAGCCACATTATTAGTGCTTCCAACAGTAACATGATCAACTATGCCTTTCCCTATAGCACAGGAATTCTCCTCTCCTCCTGCTACTTTAATCTGCACTAGTCCTTCCCCATCATTAATACTATCCATAGTACCCTCTTTCCTATTAACTTCAGTATTACAAGTATCAGCATCTCCTTTGCCCTCATCATTTTTACTCACTTCTATCCCAGCAGTATCTATATGCTCTCTTCTACCCCCTTCTTTGTCAAGTTCCATCTTTCTTTTATTAGCATCAGTTGTCAACTCTGAACTGTGTTCCTCATACGTGCTTACTATAGTGTTTGTAGCTCCTGTTTCCATCAATTCCTTATAGTCACCTTGAAGAAAAGTCTTTCCCGTAGGTTTCCACTATTTTCCTAGAGCAGAAAAGGAAGGTTTCCATTAATATTGTACTATCACAGAATCCTCATAAAAGGATCCATCAAGCCCCAATCTCATGATAGGTATAGATTCTTATAAATTAGACACATCCATATTAATATATTCTCTAGCATGTCCCAACCTCCTTCGATTTGCAATATTTTCGTCCCAATAAAATGTTTTTCCTAGGTAACTAGCAATCATACTCAGCACTTTAGTCATCCAATATTCGAGAGGAACGTTATAGAGATTTACCCACATAGGGACTGGCCTTCATTCCTTACAATCCATCTGAAACCCTGGCTGTCATGGCTGCAAGAAAAATGAGAAGTTTGCTACATGCCACGACCCCTCCTCTATTATTTGAAAAGCTTGACCTTTGAAGGAAAACATAAACAGAATATATTTGTTCTCTACAATAATAGCCTCCTTAAACCCTTTGTTTGTCCAAGCCTATTTAGCCCATCTTAATATAACCGGGAAC
Organism: Erythroxylum baracoense; assembly: GCA_025629805.1. NCBI lineage: Eukaryota > Viridiplantae > Streptophyta > Magnoliopsida > Malpighiales > Erythroxylaceae > Erythroxylum > Erythroxylum baracoense. The sequence continues at coordinate 18,775,383 of JAOTAY010000190.1, forward strand.
GTTGGTTTTTTGTCCCAAAAAAACCCTATGAGAGAGTTTTCCCAAGATTTTGTCCCTTCTTTAAGTATATCTACGTCTGGGAAGATAGCAGCTCACCTCTCTTCGGTTTTGAGGGGGCAGAAATGCAATGCAAGGTCGGCAAACCCTCCTCCCATCACCTATTTAGGTTAGGAATTGTTGAAAGATTTATGGGAAAAGTTGCTGAGTTGGGAGGGACAGATCTGCTGAAGGAGTGTGTGTTGGGAGTTTAACTGCATTTCCAGAAGAAGAAGCAGAGGGAGGGGGTATGGGTCAAGGAGGAAGAGCAGCTCCATAGTTTGAGGATGGAGGAGAGGATTGGGGTAAAGGGGGAAAGGACTCCTTATCGAATTCTAGTGGTGAGGGCAATGAAGGGTTTTGTAAAGTATTCATTGTTGAAAATGGGAGGACGGCGAGAAAAACTGGGAGGGTGGGTAATGGTCGAAAACCTAGATCTCA
>JAOTAY010000190.1:18785643-18796849 GCA_025629805.1 Erythroxylum baracoense
ACCTTGAGGTCCTGGGTTCGAGTCGTGGACTCACCCTTGACCAAAGAGGACAATACTGAGTAAGGTTGGATGCCGCGATATGTCCCGCAAACACACGCCGCCGACCTAAGGGCGGGGTGTGGGGTCCAACATTTCCTATTTCATGAGTTGTTCTATGAATAGGCAATAGTATCTTTCAATTATTTCCTAGTAAATTACTTTCTTATACTTGGCCGCCCCTATGATAAGAAGAATTTTGCGAACTATGTTCAATAAAGGAAAAAAAAAAGACTATACCAATATGTATGTATGTTTTATACATATAATGAGTAAAGGTTAATGAAACCCTAACATTATATAGCAACTAACTGCATTTTTTATTGCATTAACAACTCTTAATTTGTTATCGAGAAAGAAGATGCATAATTAGCTAGGAAAAGACGACAATTTGTTATCCGATTAAGATAGAAGGATAAGATATGTCAATTCAGAAAGAAGATAATCAAGGTGATAAAAACAACAATATCACAATATGGTGAGCAAAATAAATTTCTCACTTGAATGAAACTGTGAGGAACAAATATGAATGCCAAAAAAATTGTACAAAAGAACATTATATTTTTAATTTAAAAAATCTTCTCAATATGAGAAATAAAAACCACAAGACCTAATATTAAAAACATCTATTATATAATTAGTGAGTACATCAAAATCTTTAACAGCTCAAGAAGTCACAATAATAAAACAAGAATGGTAATTAATAATATGTATATCAAAGTCCATATATATCATAAAGACTCTTTTTGGTACCACCATCATTCCTGCCTAGTGTCATAACAGTTCTTCTTTTATACCACTATTGTTCTTCTACTACATTGTCAACTGTAGCTACTTCTATAAAAGCTCCTCTCTCATATCAAAGGAGAAGATGAAAACAAACCTTATGAGGATGAAGAAAACAACCACACCTAAAATTATAAATAGAAGGAGAAAGTAGCCATACTAGTCACACAAGATAGTCACAAATATAAACAAAAAAAGGATATAAAAGAAGTGAGTATACCTGTACTGATTAACCACACTAGTTGCAAATTTAGAACAAGTGGGAAATAAAAGTGATGGTTAGCCCAAACCCACGCACACTGAACCGAAGAGAGAAAAAGAAAGAAATATGGATGATCACAAGACATCTAAAAATAAAGAGCTAACACTTCTTCACAAAGGTTATAACTGTCTACGTAAAAATGTGCACAACTCGATCACTTCTTTTAAATTATAGTGGGCTCTACTTGATAAGGACCTATATAAAGTTCCCAGTCAGCTTAAATGGAGGCCTTTGTCAAGGTGGTAATCATACTATAACGAAATAGACATTTAACCATTTTTTTTGCTACGTTTTTAAAATCATAGCTAAAGATAAACCTTTGACGACGATTTTGAAAATCTTCATAAAAGGTTAAGAATTTAACGATGATTTTGGTAGATTTTTGAAAATTGTTGCTAAATGTGGACCTTTTAACAACAATTTTAGAAAAGCATCACCAAAAGGGCCCTAATTTGGTGCCAAAAGATCACCCTTATTGACCCTTTGGCGATGATTTTTCAAAAATTTATCACAAAATGTGAAAAATAAGGAGCTAACAAAAATGAGAATGACACTTAAAAAGAAAAGCCCTAAAGCCTAAAACACACATCTCTCATCCTTTGATATTTCTTTCCTCTTCCTCCATAAAACCAAAGGGTGCTTTAAAAAAAAGCCACAAAGCCAAAAACACCTATGTCTCATCCGCCGCTCTACAACACATACTTACATAGAAAGGGAGAATTTGGAAGAGGAAAAGGGAGGTCTAACAAGATGTTTTTGGATATCCTCTGTACAGGTCAAACAAGATGCTTCTGGATATCCTTTACACTAGTGTAGATTGTTTGACCTCCTTTTTCCTCTTCCAAACTCTCCCTTTCTTTATAAGTATGTGTTGTTGTGTATCTTGATGTTGTGTTCATGGTTTGTGTATTTTAATATCCTGATTAGTCTTTGATTTATATGCTTATATATGACAGAATTAATGCAGTGTTGAAGGTGAATCTGATGAACGTTAAATTAGAAGAAACCAACGAGATGAAGAAGAGGATGAAAAGGAAGCTAGAAGACTACTTGAATCCAGTTCTTCTCTCCAAAACTGTTGCAGGGATGAGCTCAAAGAGAGGGATTCAATGCTTTGATTGGCTGATTGACAAAGTTAGAATTATTCATAAGAACTTCAAGACTTGCGATTTAGAGACTTGTACTTTATTCGAGCAGTTTGAACAAACAACTTTTCAAGTAGTTTGAACAAAAAACATTAAATCATTTCAAGGGTGAAGGATAATCAAAACTTGGTGTAGGATAAGACTTAGCCAAACACTTTCTTTTGTAGATTGTAGTGCAATAGGTATTTTGTTTGTCTAAATGATTTACTTTTGTACATTAATTGAATATCTACTCCAAACATGAGCTTAGTCTCATTGGACTCTTTCTGAATTAACACATAACCTAGCATTTTTATGAGTCTGATTCTTTTTTTGAATAGATGATAGCGGATGATACTCTGATTGCAGGATATTGTGGGATTGTGATTTACATTATAGTTGCAGAACATTGTAGACTACAAATGGCATATAAAATAGTTGGATTGTAATAAATTGATGACCTACAAGGTACAAGGAATTTCATCTTTATCTTAATCGTAGTTTGATTCAATTGTTTTGCACAACAAGTAAAAAGCTAGGTACTAAGAAAGATTGAGTCCTGTTTTTGTTGAATTCAAAATGGTTGAGCTAGTATATTTTTGTAACTCATATTATAGATCGTAGGTCGTCCATTGATTCTATAATTTTATAGTCTGTGGGATGTGGTCCAGTTCTTTTTAAGAAAATGTTTTAATGGCTTAACAAGATACTATTTTGAAGATTGAAATTGCCTTATTTCTACTTGGTGTTACATTTACTTTACTGCAACTATTGATTGTACACTAGTGTTGTTTCACTCATGCAATGTGTTTGTTGCACTGCTTTTGTATTTTGTAGAGAGTCTAGTAATTGGATTTGTTCTTTGTTGGATTCCTAATATGTGATATATTGCTTTATACATGGATTTTGTTTGCGGTGTTCGAATTTCATACTTTCTTATAGTTGTTAAAAATGGCATGCTTGTAACTAGATGTAGTTTTTAGTACTAGTAAAATTGATAGAAAATGGGTAATATATTTTAAGCGATAGTAAAGTAAATGAACACTATGAATACTGAAGGTTCTCCAAGATTTTCTCGTTAGTTATGCTTATTTTGAGGAGAAATACCATAATAACAGCTTAACGGCATTAGATTTTAACTTGCAACTTAAAATTCATATTAGTGATTATGGTGTTGGAGCTCTATAGATGAAGTGCTTTTAAACTGTCCTGGCTTGTCTTTCTTCATCAAGCTTTTTTCTTATTGTTTAAAGTATTCTTAACCTTATTGAAGCTATGGATACACCCAATGCATATATGTTACAACATTTTCTTTTTTTTTACTCTCAGGTTGGATTGTTGAGTTCTTGCATGATAAAGAAGTTGTACTTTGGAAGGTACTTAATGATCTTCAATGAATATTTTGTTGGATTACTTTCCTATTCCATCACCCTGTTTTTTTTCCTAATTAAAAACAAACTAGCTTAATTATGCATAATTTCAGACACTACAGATCTTGAAGTTGCTTTCATGATTCTCATGGCTAATCTTTCGTATATGATGGTTGATGTTTAAAGTTGCTCTCATCGACATAAACAAACCTAGAGTTATTCTAGTTACATTGTAATTTTTTTTAATCTTAACATTTATAATTTGTTAACTAGTCTCTGTATTTATTATTTTGTTTATAATAATTGTTAAAGTTGTAATTAAAATCTTGTATACGAAGAATATTCTTTTTTGATATAATTTAATGATATTTTATTTTTTATATACAATGCTTCAAATTATCAATTATTCTTGTATTATCTTTTTGTATAATAAATTAACATAAAAATCTAAATAATATATACAATAATATGGATTAAAATGTCACAAATAATTATAATTAACATGGTATAAAATTTTGTTAAAATGTATATTAAAATTTTGACTACATTTTACAAAACTAAAAACATTTGACTATGTTTTTAGAAACAAAAAATGTAGCTAATTGTAATAATTTTTAGCTACGAAAATTAAACGTAGCCAAAATGTATTGGTGACAATTTCTTAAAACGTCGCTAATAGTTTTTTGCTACGAAAATAAAGCGTAGGCAAAAATTATAGGTCGATTTGTGAAAAATGTTGCATATAGTTTTCAACTATGGGAATTTGACGACGTTTTTGGCGTCGACTATAAATCATAGATAATAATTATTAGCTGCAATTTTGGTACATTTAGTGACAAATTTTTTCGTAGCCAAATGTAATTTTTGTTGTAGTGTCAAATGACAAGTATCAAACTTTTCTTTTGGTAAGGACTTTATTATTAAGTCTAAACTATTATCTTCCATAAGCACTTTTTCAAGTTCAAACAACTTAGAGTCTAGAACATCACACATACAATAATATCTCATACTAATATATTTAGATCTACATAAGATTCTTGATAAGATGTATAATACTTTGACTATCACGACTATCACGAAACAAAAGATACCTTTTTTAAGTAAAATGGAGTTCTTAAAGAAATTTCTTCATCTAAAACAACTTTTTGTAAGCTTCAATTTTAGCAATAAATTCATCTTTACTAATAGACAATGTAACAAAATTTTACAAGCTAGATTCACAACTCCCTCTGCAAAGGTAATTAGATAGCATGAAGTCAATTTTTTTGAGTTAACATCACCTGTCATATTTGAATCAATGTACCTAAAAAGAATAGGACTTCTTATTAGAAAACATAGTTTCAAACTAGAAGTGGCTCACATATATCTTATAATCCACTTTACAATAGTCTAATGCTCTTTACTTGAGTTGAAGAGAAACGACTAACTATAACGACTATATGAGCATTGTGCAACTATTGCATAATCAAAATTGCTACTACATATGCATAAGAAATATTCGACATGTCTTCTTTCTCTTTCTCACTAGATAAAGACTATCTAGTACTAAGTCTAAAGTGCGGAGTAAAAGGTGTGCTTACCACTTAACTTTATGTATATAAAACCGTTGAAGTACTTTCACAATGTAACTTTCTTAAGATAACCAGAATTTACTTACTTCTCTGTTACTAATAATTTACATACTATGATTTGTCTTACTGGTCCTAATTCCTTCATTATAAATTACTTATAAACTCCTTTTAACCTGCCAATTCTAGAAGTATCATAACCAACAATTAACATATCATCAATATAAAACAACAAAATAATAAAGTCATTGTCAAAAAATTTATGAACAAATACACAATAATCATAAGTACTCTTATTATATCTTTACTAGATCACAACTAACTAAAACTTCTTGTGCCATTGTCTTGAAGCTTGTTTCAAACTACACAAGGTTTTCCTTAGCTTACAAGCATATTTCTCCTTACCTTTCACCACAAAAACCTCTGCTTACTCCATATAAATGTTCTAATCCAAATCACTATGGAGAAAGGTGGTGTTCACATCCAACTATTTAACCTCTAAATTAAGATTGGATGCCAAACCAAGAACAACTTTGATGAAAGACATTAAAAATAAGAAAGAAAATCTCTTCAAAGTCAATTTCCTGCCCAAAAAAAATTTCTTAGGTAAGCTAACTAACTTAAATGTATGGTTTTCATATAAAGATTTAATCCTATCTTTCATAGCTACAAGTGACTTATCCTTATGATCACTTTCCATTGCCTCTTTATAACTGTTAGGTTCTCTCCCTTTAGTAAGATCATATATTCATCAAATGAATAACAAATGGTTGGAAAATTTTCTCTAATATACCTCCTAAATGTAACTACAGTTTTGTTAATAACCTTATGAACATAAACATATACCCATTAGCAAAATCACCATCAATTCCTTCATCTTGGCCATCATGAATGCAATTCTACAAATCATTCTGATGACCAAACTTAGCTACATAAAAAATATATGTCTCTAAAGCTAGATTAAAATTAATTAAGCCATCATAATCTTGAGACTTTAGCTTTTCTTCAATAGTCTGATCCTTTATAAAAATAACATCATAAGTTTGAGCAAACGTGTTTTTAACTAGATCATACAGCTTGTGACCAAATTCATCATAACCATAACTAATGAAGATACACTTCTTGTCTTGATATCTAATTTTAAACCTCTTATCTTTTGGTATATATGCAAATGATTTACAACTAAATAAATGCAAATGATTGTAGGAAACTTCCTTATCACACCATACACGATCAGTAAATTTTACCTATAAAGCAATACTTGGAGCTAAATTGATAACATATGCAACAATATATAAATCCTCACTTCAAAAAGATTAAGGCAAATTTGCTTATGAAAGAAAACATCTGACTCTCTCTACTAATATCCTATTCATCCTTTCTGCTAGACCATTCAACTAAGTAGTCTTAGGAGGTGTCTTCTTTCTGGTATCTAATACCCTATTGTATGCATTACTCATAAAAAGGTGTTAAGTACTCACACCGTTATCATTACGTATATGTTGTAGCTTCTTTGTAGATTTATTTTTCAATAGAAGTCTGAAACTGCTTAAAGACACCAAACAATTGATCTTTCGACTTCAAAACATAAACCCAAAATTTTCTTTAATAGTCATCAATAAATATCAAAAAATAAAGTTTGTCACTAAAATTCCTTATCTTTATTGGATCACAGAGATCTAAATGCATTAGCTTAAGTAATTCTGATTTTTTAGAAGGAGGATGACTCTTGAAAGAAACAATATTCTATTTACTAGCTAAACAGTGAACATATTTTTGCAATCTTATATCTTTCAAATTATAAAGTAGATTTTTTAAATAATAAATCCAGTTCCTTCTCACTAACGTGGCTAAGTCTTCTGTGTCATAAATCTAAAGAGCTATCACTCTCAATGTCATTAATAGCATCAATGAAAATTAAAGTTTTACTTTAGAATAAACATGAAGATTTCTTTTCATGTTCCAAAACTAAAGAACCTTTAATGATCTTACATTGAATATCATAAAAAATACTGGAAAAACCATCATTGTTAAGAACGTTAGTGGAAATAAGATTTAAACGAATATTAAAAGAATATTTGACATTCTTTAAAAGTAACTTTGAGCCATTTTCGATCTCTAATAGTCCTGATACTAATAACCTTTAGTAAACTATGATTACTCATCTTTAAAACTCCATAATCACCTGAAGTGTCAGATATGAAGAAATCCTTCATCGATCTCACGTAAAAGTAGGAATCACTATTAATAACCCAAATTGACTCATCATAAGCAATATTAATCATATTATTACCACGGACAAACACAAGATCCTTTTTCTTTCTTCTATGACTTGTCTTTGTTGACTTTGTTCTCCCTTTAAAGCTTAAAATAAAAGTTCTTGCATATTCCTTTTTACTATAATAACAACATTTAACATCTTTCTACTTTGACTTTGATTGGCTTATACTCTTACTTTTTCCTCTTTTCATTTTTTCCTAACCTCTTTCTTTTCTTTTCCCTTTGTTTTTAATAACTAAAACCTCTGAATAAGAAGTAGATCTCTTTTGAGTTTTTCATCTCACTTATTCATTCAAAATTTTATTTAATCCAAGATCATTATACCATAAGGGGTATAACTAGTCAAGGTCACATAAAGATTCTGCTAATAATTAGGAAAAAGAATTCAATAACTAAAGTCCTAAAATCTCATCTTCAAATCTTACAATTATGCTAAATAATTGATCAAAGTACCTTTTAAAAATTTTTAAGTAATCATAAATGGAACTACCTTCCATGTACCTCAAATTCATAGCTTATTTAAGAGAAAATAATGTGATATTACTTATCTTGATGCAAATAAGGATTCAAGCTTATCCCACAAAGTCCTGGCATATGAATAATTTGAGATGTGAATCAAAACATTATCACATATCTATTGTCTATTAAAACCATAAAGTATCTCATGCTTAAATGCCTGCTCTTCATTATTTTTAAAACTAAGGCTCTTTAGTGACAAATATTGGTAAATACATCTTTTTCACAAACAAAAAATCTTTCATCTTTTCTTTTCATTTGTGATAATTTATACCATTCAAGGTAATTATTCTACTATTCTTTCAATCAAGCTAAACCTATAAATAACGAACCAAAACTCTAATACCACTCGTTAAAAAAGGAGACAATTAAGGTAATAAAAGTAATAATAACACAATGTAGTGGGTAAAATAAAATATTTCCCACTTAAATGAAATTGGGAGGAGAAAATATGAATGCAAAAAATAAATCAGATAGGAGAACACTAAATTTTTAACGTAAAAAGCTTTCTCAATATGAGAAATAAAAACCACAAAACATAGTCTAAAAAATAATTTGTTATAAAATAATGAGTAAACCAAAATGAGTTCTCTAACAGTTCAAAAACTTGTAATAATAGATACTTATTAGTAAAGTAGTAATTAATAATGTGTATATCAAAATTTAGATATACCATAGAGAATCCTTTTTGTACCATCACTACAATAGATAAGGTTATTGACGACGAAACAAAACGTCGTTAAATATTAACGTATCGTCACAAATACTAATTTGCGATGAAAAATAATCATCGCCACAATGGTCGCTAAATCCCAATAGAAAAATAATATCCACGACGTATTCTCGAAATCGTTGCAAAAAGGTTTTGGATACACAATATTTTCGTCAGTAAAACATATAAACAACGATAACTAGCAACGTCGTATATAGGATTTTGTGATGTATTTTTTAGTAGATAAAAGTTTTTGCCTACTAAACTGCAGTCGTAAGTAATTATTTTTAGTGACGATTTTTTTGTAGCAGAATACTTTTAGCTACTAATTTTTTGTTGTAGGTAAATGTTTTTAGATACATGTTTTCAAACGTATGTAACAACATTTTGTGACAATTTCTTTTGGTAGCTAATAGTTTTTAGTGACAATTTTGTTTTTGTAGCAGAATAGTTTTAGCTACTAATTTCTTGTTATAAGTAAATATTTTTAGAGACGTTCTTGTAAACGTAGGTAATAACTTTTTGTGACGATTTTGTTTTGGTAGCTAATATTATTTAGTGACAAAATTTTATTTTAAATTTAAAAATTATTATAATTGTTAAAAACAAATTTATTTTGATTTATTACAATTTTAAGATAGTTTGAAATATAAATATGTTACATTTTATAATTGATGTTGGTGAGATATTTTTTTAAATAATAATAAATTGAAATAAAATAAACATATAAAATAGAATGCATTTTATATAAAAAATGTTTACACATCATATACAAACTAAGGGTCCTCATTGTTGTCAGTACCACTAACATATGCAGAACCTAGTAATTATTTAATCATCTTTTTAAGCTTGTTGATTTCTTTTATATTAGGATCTGACTTAGTTTTTAATGTCTGGTTCTCTTCTTGAAGCACCGTCACATATGATTGTCGTGAAGAAGATGCACCAACAGGCTTACGGCCATACTTAAGACCTTTGATATAGCCCAATCTTGTACTAAGGATATTGTTGCAAATGTCATCGACATTGGGCTGATTCTTCGCAGACAATGACGTCTGCAACAACTCCAGCATCTTGTCCTACAATTTAAAGTACAAAATCAAGTTAACTAAAAAATTATTACTTAGTATTACATAGAAAAATAAATTGTAATATTAATTTATTTTTACTTACATAATTACTTTGTGGCTCTTCAGATGTCCAACCTTGACTTTCTTTGTAGTGTGTTAGCTTATAGAGTGTGATCCTATCACACGCTTATCCTTGGAGTTGTGTTTGGCTCTATTATATGAATTAAAAAAATTATAAGATAATAGAATTTATTATATTAAGAAATAAAATAATAAGTTGAAAACGTTACCTTTACAAATTCTTGTCGGACGACAACAAGTGATCTGGAGCTGGTGTTATGAGGAGTCTTCATTTTTGTTCTATTCACCTTCGCTTTCTCACACTTTCCTAAATTAAGAGAAGCAGTCATGAAATGTATAAACAAAATTAATGGAAGGAAATATGAAGAAGAAAAAAACAAACTTGAACCTTCGCTGAGGCCCAATAATCACACATTTAACTCCAATTTTTGAAGTCACCCGTACTGAAACATGTCTCCTTATCTCTTCATTAGAAGGGAAAGACTAGTAATATTTATGAAGTCTATATCGATGATCTTTCACCCTTTGTTTCAACAGTGAACTAACACTGCTTGAACCTTAGTTGTGTCGATATCAACAATATTGAGCTTCATCTATGATGAACATGTATAAGTTAAGTTATTATTTTTGTTAAGTAAAATCACAATAAATATAAGCAAATGAATTGAAATATTACCGAAACTTTGTCCAAAGCATTTTGGAGCAAGTTGTCTTGCTTCAACTGCCTGACATGCTGAAGACAAGGCAACTCTTTCCTCATAACGATGCCCAACTCACTGGCCAATTTTGTAGCTTAGATCTTATCCAGCGGGTGGCATTGCATGGGGTCAATGGTGACAGACAACCTACTGTTCATTGCAACATTCATCCGTTGCAACTTAGCTCCTTTTGTCTTACCTCTATCTCATTTTCTAATGCCAGTATTGGAACCTGAAAATAATAAAATTATAATAAGAAAAACACACTAAACATGTAATGAGTAATTTTAGCATTAATGTAAATATGTTGGTTAACAATAACAGACCTGAAGATCCCTCATGACTAACAGACGATGTTGGTAAAGGTTATTGCTGACTTTCTTCATTCGATGATGCAACTGTTGGTTGTTCTATGGGAGGAACTTCTTCAGTCATTACCACCCTCTTTCCCTTGTTTCTACCAAGTGCCATTATAATGAACCTATGTAAAACGAAATATGAACATAACGTATAATCTTAACTTAAACATCAAATTTCACATGAATATAAGGAAATCAGCAGTCAAATACTAAACATTTGGCATAACAATCCACAAAAACATAAGTGAAACATTAAAAATATACATCTAGTCATCGTAAATTAATATAAGTAAAACATCAACAACATAAGGCAATTATGAACATAACATTTCAAACAATACAAA
>JAOTAY010000190.1:18796949-18831015 GCA_025629805.1 Erythroxylum baracoense
CAATCTTACCTGGGAATTTCAGGTTGATTCTGGCTTCTCCTATTTTCTTAGGCTTCATTTTTGCGAGTTTCAGCCGCTGATTCTAGAACAAAATGATAGAGTTTTCGAGATCTTCGTCGCCGATCAAGCTGCTGATCGTCACGCAGATGTTATCTATTGGAGCCAAAAAATTGGTGCTCCTGTGAAACAAGACTACTTAGTTTTCATAGAAGCCAAAGGAGGCGAGAAGGTGCAGAATATCTCTGTTAAGTTGCACCCAAAAGGACGGAGACAAACTAATTATCCTGATGTCATTCTTAATGGGCTTGAAATCTTCAAATTGAGCAGTTCAGACAACCTCGGCGCACCAAACCCCGATTTGCCTCCGATGAGTCCACCTATTGATGCTTCTGATCCAACCAAGTCTAAAAGTAACCGGACTAGGTTAGCTGCTATTATTGCTGGTTCTGCATCAGGTATTGCAGTGCTATGCCTTTTAGCTTTGTTGGTTTTCCGGAGAAGGTTAAGAGTTAAGGACTCGCGTTATAGTTACAAAGCTTCAAAACTTGGCCCTTTCTCTTTCACTTCAACCAAGTCTAACAAGACCCAGAAATCATCTTTACCTGCTGATCTCTGTCACCACTTCTCTCTGGCTGAGATCAAAGCAGCCACCAACAACTTTGATAAGGTATTCATCATTGGAATTGGAGGTTTTGGCAATGTATACAAGGGGTTCATTGATGGCGGGGCTACACCTGTTGCAATCAAGAGGTTGAATCCAGAGTCACAACAAGGAGCTAATGAGTTCAAAACAGAGATCGAAATGCTCTCTCAGCTTCGCCACCTCCACTTAGTCTCTCTAATTGGCTATTGCTATGAAGATGGAGAAATGATCCTTGTCTACGATTACATGGCCCATGGCACTCTTCGTGATCATCTCTACAAAACCAACAATCCACATCTTCCCTGGAAGCAGAGGCTAGAGATTTGTATCGGTGCTGCTCGTGGCCTGCAGTACCTTCACTCAGGAGCAAACCACACCGTTATTCATCGTGATGTGAAGACAACCAATATCTTGTTGGATGAGAAATGGGTGGCAAAGGTCTCCGATTTTGGGCTGTCGAAAATAGGGCCGACCAATATGACAAAGACCCATATTAGCACGGTGGTGAAAGGCAGTTTCGGGTACGTGGATCCTGAGTACTATCGTCTTCAACAATTGACTGAGAAATCAGATGTGTATTCATTTGGTGTGGTGCTGTGCGAGGTGTTATGTGCCAAACCACCAGTGAACAAAACCATTTCGCAGAAGCCAGTAAGCTTGGCAGAGAGTTTTAGGCAATGTCACCGCAAAGGAATGCTGAGTGAGATCATTGATCCCCATTTGGACGGTAAGATCACACCAAATTGTCTGAAAAAGTTCTCCCAGGTTACAATCAGGTGTCTGTTGGACAAAGGAGTCGAAAGGCCATCAATGGATGATGTAGTTTGGGGACTTGAATTTGCTTTACGGTTGCAGCAAACTACAACAGGTGATAGTGTTGAGTTTGGTAGGTCTGAAACGCAGGTAGAATCGATAAATGAAGAAAGTGCACTGAAAGACCCCTCAGTTGGTGATGATAGTGATGATTTGTTTGGTACAACAAATGGATTTGTAATCAATTCCCGAGTCGGAGAAATGACGACAACTAGTAGCAGCGATGGCCAAAGTTTTGGTAGTAACAAGTCTGACGCACTCATGTCTGCTGCTGTGCTCTCCTAGATAATGAACGCAAAGGGCCTATGAACAAGCACTGCAAAAATTTACTCTACTCAACCATCAAGACGCACCAAATGTTGTCTGCTACTTCCCTTGCTTACCTCTTTGGAATTTGGCCAAAGCCTTTATTATTATTATTATTTTTTCCTATCTATGTAATAGTTTCATGTTATCATCGTCATCATTACTTTTCTTTATTATTATTATTATTATTATTATATTTTGTTTTATTTTATTTTCTTTCTTTTTTCTCTCTTCTTGTGAATCTTTTAGAAAGATTATCCGTTCTAGTTAAAGATAAGGCTGCGTTCTACTGAACATCTTCAGACTCTGAGTTAAGTAAGATTTATACTAGATGTTATCACTATTATTGTCGTTGTCTTTTGTCGTTGTCGTTATTATTATTATTTTTATTGTTTCCCTTGGAAAATATTAATTATAAAATATAACAAAAGTAAAAAGATTAAAAGACAGGTTACGAACATCATTATAATGGTCGAGCAACATATATCATTTAATCCAAAGATAATAAAAATCCATCATTCATTTCATAAGGTTTTTAGTACCAAACAATATTAGGTTTATATGTTATATATGATGTAGATCTAATACAATCAAACATATATAATATCTTACTGATATGAATAAATGTGGAAAACATTAATGGTACTTGTATAATTTGAAACTGATCATTGTTTTGTTTGTAAGTCTCTATTTCTTTTAACTTTATATTAAACTGCAATAGAAAATTTTGTTTTTTCTCTAAATGGGTGTTAAAATGCATTAGAGAAAACTTGCACAAGATTAGATTCTTATATGTTTCTCAAAATATCTAAATACGTATGGAGATATAATTTCAAACTGAACCTACATATCTGCCTAATAATCATTAAAATGCTTAAAATCAACACAAAACTTAAGACTTACATTTGTATTATCACAATGTACAATAAACTATATGACCTAGACCATTATGAAAATCATCTATATATTTATGAAAATAGTATTTTTATATTACATGAAAATATAACTATATCATGATCAAAAATTACATTAATCCCTAACTAATAATCTAAGGACCTCGAAATATCATATTGTAGACATGACTTTAAAAAATTGTTACGAAAAGGCCTTTAGTTAGTAGATCAATTAATATATACTTCGTCAAAATATGTTCTATTATGATGCCATCTTTTTGCATCAATTCCATTATAGCCAAATATTTGACCTTTATGTACTTAGATCATGTGGTATTCTTATTGTTGTTATTAAATAACATAGTAGAAAGATTATCACAAGATAACTAAATAGGTCTAGTAACTGAACCAACTACAAACAATTTAAAAATCAAAATGTGGAGCTAAATTGTCTGTGAAATAGCCCCATACATGTAATAGATTATGCATTCATATACAAGGAAGTCACCACTATTTGTTTAATACTCTTCCATGAGATAACACCATTTGTTAACATAAAAATATATCCTGATGTGAACTTTTGATCATCATATCACATAATAAAGTCTAAATCTATATAACCAATTGAGTCTAAAACGTTGACTCTCCTGAATATTTCTTTAAGGTACTTTAAGACTTATTTAACTATATTCCAATGGTTTGTACTTAAATTAGCTAGATACCTAACTAAAAGTCCAATAACGAATGTAATGTCCAATCTATTACATATATAAGCATGGTTACTTACTGCATTAGAATAAATGACATTCCTCGTAACCTCTCTTTAAATCTTATTCTTTGGACATCATGCCTAAGATAATCTCTCACCATGAGAGATAGGTAATGCAATAGATTTACATTTAATCACATTAAACCTTTGTAATACCCGCTCAATGTATGCATTTTGTGAGAGACCTAATAAGTTTTTAGATCTGTCATAGTAAATCTGAATTCCTTGGAAGAAATATGTCTCACAAAGATCCTTTATAAAAAAATGATTGGCCAAAAGTTGCTTAACCTCATGCAGCATCGTCAAGTCATTTGATACAAGCAAGATGTCATCTATATACAAAAGTAGATGACCTTACTTTTATGATGCATGTGCTACATGTGCTTGACATATGTCCCATCTGTAACAAATGCATTTATCAGTTGTTTGGCACGTATGGGACACACAAACCAAACGTTAGCCTGTTCTAGCCAACAGCTCCCATCATGAGAGCAACTTCTTCATGCATAAGTCAAAATAGTGGATTTTCAACAACTATTTTTGGTGATTTTTCTAGATTATAGTGACTTTTACTGCAATAATTGTATAAAAACTAATCCAAGCAAGACATATGCAATTATTCGAGCAAAAACATGCTAATTTCTCTATTAATCTTATGAAGAATATAAATAATCTCTGCTCAATTCATAAGAACATGAAACTCCTCTTATACCATGTGTTAGGTTTAATATAATCTTTAGTGATCAGATCAGGATCAATAAATTCATAAAAGCAGAGTTAATATAGAAAATTATTATTTTGCTATCCATATACTAATAAACATGCTACTAAAAAAAAACTTGCAAGTTGTTGGACAATAGGAACAAGCTCCTCAACAAACGAATAAGCTACTACTTCAACTCATTTAACTAGATCCTTTAGTAGGCTACTTTATTATCTTTAAATTGAATCAAATTTAACCTTCTTAACATTAATTCTTTTAAATAACTCATAATTAATAAATGTCTAACAGATACATAGTTTTGGTTTAGGTTATCTCCACGTAATTGATGACATTGAATGGAAAGTTTGTTCCATAGAACAATTTTATGACATAAGAATGTCGAATTCGTGAATTAACTTATTTAAGATTTATGACAATTTATACTAATATAATAACATTAAATTGATTATTCATATTTTAAAATAAACAATTAACTTTCAAATATTTTAATTTTTAGTTGAATTAACCTTTAGATGTTTTTCGATGTTATTTTCCACTTTTTATTTTTAATTCCTAAAGTTTAACTTTATTTTTCTAATTAATTCATTTTCTAAAATTTATATTTTATTTTAAAGTATAGGATTAATTCATAAAGATGAAACTTGAAAGTTAATTTTTTAATTAAAAATTCAAATTGTTATTTGGAATAAAGAATAAGAGAAAGAAAAATAAAAAAAAATTTTCGAATATAATACATGAATTTGTCTTAAATGTGAAACATAAATGAGTTGTTTCATATTAATCATAATATAATTCAGATTTGGTTTAATATTTAAAATTTAATTTTTGTAGAAATATATTTACCTTGTTCATACTACAACAGATGAGGTAATTTGCGACGAAACTAAACGTCGCTAAACATTAAGAAATCGTCGCAAATTCTAATGAAAGACGGAAAATAATCGTCACTGATCCTGGTAGCAAAATAATATCTGCGACATTTTCTTGAAGTCGTCGCAAAAAATTTTTTCGACACAAAAAATTCGTTAGTAAAAAATATAATCGAAGAGAACATAGAACGTTATACATAGTGTTTTGCGATGTTTTTATTTTGTAGACAAAAGTTTTCCCTACTAGACTATAGTCGTAGGTAATTAATTTTAGTGACGATTTTCTTTTTGTAGCATAATAGTTTTAGCGACTAATTATTTTTGTAGGTAAATGTTTTTAGAAACGTTTCTGCAAACGTAACTTAAAACCTTTTGTGATGATTTCCTTTTGGTAACTAATAGTTTTTGGTTACGATTCTGTTTTTGTAGCAAAAAAGTTTTAGCTACTAATTTTTTTGTAGCAAAATGTTTTTAAAGACGTTCTTGTAAACGTAGGTAATAACTTTTGGTAACAATTTTGTTTTGGTAGCTAATATTAATTAGTGACAAAATTTTATTTTAAATTTAAATATTATTATAATTGTTAAAAACAATTTTATTTTAATTTATTACAATTTTTAGGACAATTTGAAATATAAAAATGATTCATTTTATAATTAATGCTGGTGACATATTTTTTAGATAATAATAAATTGAAATAAAAAAACATATAAAATGGAATGCATTATATACAAAAAAATATTTACATATCATTTACAAACTAAGAGTCTTCATCTGAATCACTTTCACTAACATATGCAGAACCTAGTAATTGTTTAACCATCTTTTTAAGCTTGTTCACTTCTTTAATATTACGATCTAACTTAGTCTTTAGTTGTTGGTTCTCCTCTTGAAGCGTCGTCACATATGCTGGTTGTGACGAAGATGCACTAACGAGCTTAGAGCCATACCTAAGACCTTTGATATAGCCCGATCTTGTACCAAGGAAAATATTACAAATGTAATCGATATTGGGCTGATTGCCCTTAGATAATGACGTTCGCAATAACTCCTGCATCTTATCCTACAATCTAAAGTACAAAATCGAGTTAACTAAAAACTTATTACTTGCTATTACATATAAAAATAAATTGTAATATTAATTTGTTTGTACTTACATAATTACTTTTTGCCTCTTTAGACGTCCAGCCTTGACTTTCCTTGTAGTGTGTGTGCTTGTACAGTATGATCCTATCATACTCTTACCCTTGGAGTTATGCTTGGCTCTATTATATGAATTAAAAAAATTATAACCAATTAGAATTTATTGTATTAATAAATAGAATAATAAATTGAAAGCATTACACCTACAAATTCTTGTCGGACGATAACAAATGAATTGGAGCTAGTGTTATGGGGAGTCTTTATTTTTACTTTGTTCATCTTGGCTTTCTCACACTTTTCCTAAATTAAGAGAAGTAGTCATGAAATGTATAAACAAAATTAACGGTAGGAAAATATGAAGAGAAAAAAACAAACCTGAACTTTCGTTGAGGCCCAATAATCACACATTTGACTCAAATTTTCTGGAGTCACCCATTTCGAAACATGTCTCATTGCCTCTTCATCGGAAGGAAAAGACTGGAAATATTTACGAAGTTTATATCGATGATCCTTCATCCTTTGTTTCAACAGTGAACTAACATTGCTTGAAACCTCAGGGGTATCGATATCAACAATATTGAGCTTCATCTGTGAAGAAGACGTATAAGTTAAGTTATTATTTTTGTTAAGTAAAATCGCAATACATAAAATTAAATGAATTGAAATATTATCGAAACTTTGTCCAAAGCATTTTGGAACAAGTTCTTCAATTGCCTGACATGCTGAAGGCAAGGCAACTCATTTCTCACAATGACGCCTAACTTACTGGCCACTTTTGCAGATTGGATCTTATCCAGCTGGTGACGTTGCGTGGGGTCGATGGTCACAGATAACTCGGTGTTCATTGCAACATTCATCCGTTGCAATTTAGCTCCTTTTGTCTTACCTCTACCTCGTTTTCTAATGCTAGTATTGGAACCTGAAAACAAAAAATTCATAATAAGAAAAACACAGTAAACATGTAATGAGTAATTTCAACATTAATGAAAATATGTTTAGTTAACAATAATAAGCCTAAAGATCCCTCATGACTAACAGACGATGTTGTCAAGGTTGCTGCTGACTTTCTTTTTTTGATGAATCAATTGTTGGTTGTTCTGTGGGAGGAACTCTTCGGTCGTTACCACCCTCTTTCCTTTGCTTCTACCAGGTGCCATTATAATGAACCTGTGTAAAACGAAATATGAACAATTGTTATAATCTTAACTCAAACATTAATTTTTCATATGAATATCAGGAGATCAATAGTCAAATACAAAACATTCGGCATAATATTCCTTAAAAACATAAGTGAAACATTAAAAATATGCATCTAGTCATCGATAATTAACATAGGTAAAACATCAACAACATAGGACAATTATGAACATAACATTTCAAACAATACAAAAAATTTATTTACATTCAATCATTATGATCAAGATTTTGAAAATCATCATCATTATATACATTATTGTTGGATTCCTTATCACTAATATATTAGAGCAAAGTATCGTCGTTGTCATTTAAGTATCCTGAGTATAGTTTTCTTTGTTTGTAAGATAAGATGGGCTTGGACTTCATCTAATTGAACTATGTTGGGCTCAACATCTCTCCTATGGAATGATGATATATTTGTATCTTCTACTAAAATCCCTTCATTATTGAACTCCAATCCAATATCTTGATAGATTTCATCTGCATCCTTATCCAATTGACCAATATCCCTTTCACAAAAATCAAAGACATTCCTTTATTGAAACTTTTGAACAGCCTTCTAATTGCTACCTAATACAGTATCATTGACGTAGAAAACTTGTTTGACTTGACTTGCAAGGATAAAAGGATCATTATCATACCATGTCTTACTAACATTTATGCTAGTAATGTGCCCGTTCACTTTCATATCAGTTAGATCAAACCATTTGCATTTAAGTAGAACAACCTTTTTATCCTTGATGTAGTGTAACTCTATTATTTCAGAGATGACACCATAAAAGTTAATGATTTTGTCGTCATGACATCCTTCAACAACAAGCTACTATTTTGACTTCTAACTCGACTATCTTGATCTTGTATGTGAAATCTCACCCTATTAACAATGCAATCTGTGTATTTCTTCCCACAAATATGAGGCTCACATGCCAAACTATATAATGATGTTGTCGCTTCTTGCACATTACGGTTATGTAATCGTATCATCTATATGACAAATTAAAAATAAATATGAGGATGAGACATATTCTCATATTTTCATAATATGTAATCAATATAAAACTTACTCAATTTCTAAACCATGATACAAACTTCTGCCTATGTCTTTCTTAAACATTAATAATCTCTTTGTTGCGAATTGTATCTTTGTGCTCTCTATTTAAAAAAACACAATGAAAGTAAGATCTTAGAGTGAATGAAGAAAATTGTAAAATAATTGTTTGAATGAAAAGGAATATACGTACTCCATGTATGTATCGACTTTCTCATAATTGTTCAAAATAAACCAATGGGTGATTTCAAATTTGTCTTTAGTTAACTCCACATATTTACCCACACCAAGTGGCCTAACTTTTTAGGAGAAAATAGACATCTCACTATCGTCATGAAAATCAAAGTTACGTTTTGGTCTATTAAATCTTGTCTCCTCATCATTTAAGTACATTGAACAAAAAGTCACGCATTCATTTGCTATATAAGCCTCTGCAATAGACCCCTCTAGTCGAGCTTTATTACGTACATAATGCTTAAAAGAGTATAGAAACCTAAACATAAACAATTATAAACTTAAGAATTGTTACAAACAAATAACATAGAAAAAACTTGTTAAATTTAATATGAATTACCCTTCAATCGGAAACATCCATCGAAATTGAATAAGTCCACAAAGTTTTACTTCATATGGTAAGTGAATAGCCAAATGAACCATAACATCAAAAAGCGATGGGGAGAAAATAGTTCAATCTTACATAGAATCAATATTATGTCTTTTTCTATTTTATCAAGCTCTTTAACTTTAAGTGTCTTACAACATAATTGCTTAAAAAACTCTCCCAATTGACCCAAAGCAATAGACATATCCTTCGATAAACACCCAAATATTTCAACAGGAAGTAGTTGTTGCAAAAGTACATGACAATCACGACTTTTCAACCTTGACACTTTTCCCTCTTTAACATTCACACAATGGCCTATATTTGATGCATACCCATTAGGAAATTTGACTGATTGGAGGAACTAACAAAATGATTGTTTCTCACTTTTTGACATGTTGTAACAAACAAGGGGAATATTGTATGAGCCATCATCTCTTCTTTTCAAATGTAAATCCTTTTTAATATTTATGTTTTCCAAGTCTAGTCTAGCCTTAATTGTGTCTTTGGATTTTCCATCAATTCCCATGACAGTCCCTAAAATAGACTCCCAAATGTTTTTCTCAATATGCATGACATCAAGATTGTGCCTCAATAGTAATTCCTTCCAATATGGCAAGTTGAAAAATATGTTTTTTTTGTCCAATTAAGTTCGAGATCATTTCTCTTATGCTTTCTATTACTTGGGTGTTTATCAGGTGTAATGTCACCCAAATGTGACAGCTGGTAAACAATATCATCACCGAACAACTGCATCGGAGATTTATCCAACTCTACTGTGCCATTAAATGTTTACTTCTTCGCCATCTATGCCCATGTTCTAAATAAAGATGATGACTCATAAAACATGTTTTACTTCGTATCCTTTTTAAATATATTTGATGGTTATATACAGGACAAGCCATATAACCTTTAGTGCTCCACCCAGACAAATTCCCATAAGCTGGGAAATCATTTATAGTTTACAAAACAGTAGCATGCATTATAAATGTTTTGCCCTTAACAACATTAAAAGTTTGTAATCCAAATTCCCGTAGATCGTTTAAGTCATCAATTAATGGTTGCATGTATACATGGATGTCCTTACCAGGAGCAGTAGGTCCTAGAATAAATAAAGACAAAAATATAAAAGGTGCCTTTATAAACTTCCATGGAGGTAAATTGTATGAGAATCACTGGCCACATGCTATATGAATTACTCATATTACCGAAAGGATTAAATCCATCTGAAGCCAATCTAAGTCAAACATTATGACAATCTTGTCCAAACCATGGAAAGTTTCTATCAAGCTCTTTACATGCCATTGAGTCTGTTGGATGACGCATAATGTTATCATTAATGCGTTTCTCTTTTATGCCACCTCATATTTATGGTTGTTTTTGTTGACATAAAAGGTCTTTGGAATCGTAGTTTAATAGGAAAGTATCGAAGGATTTTATTCGATATCTTTTTCCTTCTCCTATCATCCACCTGCCACCTTCATGTACCACAAATAGGAAACTCCTGAAGATCTTTACTTTCCCTCAAAAAGAGAACACAGTCATACTTATAAGCATGAATTGAAACGTATCCCAATCCAAGGTCCTTTAACAGTTTCTTCGTATCATAGTAAGATTTCGGCAAATTGTGTCTAATAGGTTATGCATCCTTCAGTAAGTCAATTAACGTGTTAAAGGACTTGTTATTCCATTTATTATAAACCTTCAAATGCAACAACTTCGCAACAAATGATAGTTATGAGAAATTATAGCACCCCAGATATAATTGTTCTTGAGCAACTTTCAATAACTTCCTAAAATTATCTTCTGTAATACTACCAATTATGTTAGGCATTCCTGTTTCATTCATTGTCTTTATATAATTCCGACAATCATCTGACATCTCGTCAATCCCATCATCACCATCATCATTCAAATCATAATCATCAACATCATTATTGTAACTATCATCATAACATGTAGCGCCACTTCTACTACAACTTGCTTCCTTATGTTCACCATGATACAACCATGGAGTATGGAATTTGTCTATGCCTCGGATCAACAAGTGATTATATACCACATCTTGACTTTGGAAGTCGACATTTAAGTAATCAATGCATGGACAAAGAATACTACATTCATCACCCATTTGATCTTTTACAAATAGCATGAAACTCTTAACTCCTTCTACATATTCAGTTGACCATTTTCGATGACACATCTAACTCTTATCAATTTAGCTATACAATAAAAGAAGTTGACTAAGTTATTATATGCATTTATTGTTTAATATTACCTTTAAAAATCTATATAATTAAATTAAGGTACGTGGCGTTGTTTACTATCCACAGGTACGTGAAAAAAATATCAGCACCAGAAAATGAACTTAAGGTAATAAATTCTTTGATTTAATGGAAAACTATAATCATAATATAGTAAAGTCAGTGTTAAGCCAGATCCCAAATTAGGAGAACACAGATGGGGCTCGACATGAACTTATTTTATCTTCTAGAACTAAAATAATAGAATTTTTCATAGTATAGAATAGGAAACTTTCATCACCTCTAGTTCGAATTGTTGTAAACATTCTAATTGTTGGGTGTGAGTTCACCTGGAAAGTCACATCATTCAAAACCATACTTATTGGATATATGAATCCTTAATAATACAATATAATGCTTCACTAATCATGATGGAATTAGAAAGAAATTTTCACAGAGATGTTTATGTGGAATATCTTTGTAAGCTACTGAAGTTCATACTTAACATAAGCAATATATCTGCACTCAAGTTCAAGCCATACAAAGGTAAATGAGATGATAACTTTATAGAAAGAAAGAATCAATAAAGTGAACAATAGTTACCTTTTGATATAAAGTGAGCCACTCATTAGTAGAATCACTTAGACCACAGCACATTACCAGACGTCAACTGCTGAACCTTTGATAAACACCCTGCATATAGGAAACTTCCATCTAATGATCATAGAACGAAAAAATTGGTCTTTGATCTGTGGTATATTATGTGAAAAAAATAAGTTCTCATTCATCCAATAATCATAAGTATTAGTATATAAGAAGTATAACTGTGAACAAAAAACCTGTGAAGAATACTTAGAATTCACCAAAAAACCTATTGAAGTTTCATAGTGGTGATAATAACAAAATCCTTTAGTGCCCTTTTCAAAATTAAATCTCTCACATATCCACCCGCTAAGTAAGTAGATCTTCTTTCTTGGACAATCCTTTAACTGAGTAGATTTTCTTGCACAATAAAAAGACAAGCCAAATTGCAGTTGTAAATAAATCTTCTTTCTTGTTCAACCCAGTTCTCGAAAATGAGAACCTTAATTTCTTGTTCTATACGACCTAAACAAAATTGGAAAGAGTAAGGTCATCTAGGCACTAAAATGGTAATACTTGAACAATTACTGAAAAACTAAAAGTGGGTATCAATAAAAAACTTATTTTGAAGCAATAGTCGACATCTTTCTTTCTATCCAAACAACTAACTAGTTGTCAGTACCTGGGGCAGGAATTGAAAAAGAAGCCACCAAATTAACAGAGAGAAGAAATAAAAGGATTGAGTGAAGATGAATCTTTTTTGTTAAATTACCTAAACTATACGATAAATGGGTACCTGAAAATGTAGCAGAGATGATGTATTGGCAAGAGATTGGAACATGAGGATGAGGCTGGAAAATGATGACTAGAAGGCAACGATTGGAACATGACGAGGAGGTTGGAAACGTAAGGAGGAGCTGGAAATGGAAGGAGGACACTAGAGGAAGCTCAAAATGTGAGAGAGGAGGACGGTGGAGGATGTTGGAAACGTGAGAGAGCAAAACTGTGGAGGAGGCTGGAACTGTAAAAGAGGAGAACTATAGAGGAGGAGTTTGGAAAGGCGAAAGAGGAGGATGATGGAGGAGGCTTCAAAGGTGTGAGAGAGGATTTTGTATATATAAGAATTTCTCAGGCTTCAAAGAGTTTGTCGTCCCACGAAAGACGTCGTCCTAGCATCTGTTTAATTTTTCTCATCCGGTACATTTGGAAATGAATCTACATTTCATCGCTAAATATTAAATGTTTGCTATAAAAATAAAATAGTGTCGAAAATTGTACAACATTTTGCTACCAAACTGATAAATCATCGCTAATATTAAACCTTTTACCTTTTTTCGAAGGGTCAAAACTATCGTCGCCTATCACTCTGATTTCGCTACCAGTTATATACAACGTTGCCAAAACCCAAGCATTTTCTTTTACATTCTTAATTTTGTTAATTGATTAACATATATGAGTTTTTGCTATTACCAATAACAAAATGAAAATTTTGTCTTTTACACTTACATATGGAGTTATTCTTGATTTGCTTAATTTTTGGGAATTTCTAATCTTTATTTTTAATTTGGTGGATAAACCAAATAAAATAAGGAAATTTTTAAAAATTTGTATATTCTTTTTTTATTAGTTAAATTAATATGGATTGCAAAGCACACTTCATTTAAACCAAATTCATCACTAACATGACAATATATACCCTTTAGCCCTTAATCTACCATTAACCTTATTATTTGTACAAAAAGATACATTTAATTTAAGTACCTGAGGGTTTTTGCGACGAAGTAATTTTAGTCACAGAAAACCATTTCCGTGACCAACCACCATACTTAGTCGCAAATGGTAGATAATTTACTACCAAATTTCCACATCGTCGCCCAAAACCGAAGCAATCTCTTTACTTTCTTAATTTTCTTAACTGATTAATATATATGAGGTATTCCTAATACATCGTACAAAATGTTAAATTACTCTTCTCACTTATATATGTAATTGTTCTTCATTTGCTTAATTATTGAGAATAACTAATCTTTAATTTTAATTTGCTAGAAATAGTTTTTTAATTATATTATAATGTCTAGTATTAAATTATTATAATTCAGTTTTTTAAATTACAATAATTAAAACATATAATTTTTTGAAATATGTTTTTTGAAATTATAATAATCAAAATGTATAATTTTCTGAAAATTGTAAGTCAATTATAATTTATTTGAACGGTCAACAAATTAATTTGCAAATAGTTTTCAATTGAATAATTTAATTTTAAATTCAAATTATGTTTTAATTGGAATAGGAAAACAAAATTTATTAAAAATTATTTATGAACTTGCAGGCTTTGGCCATTAACCATGTATTAGTCGCTACATCTGATGTTTGTCGACTAAATACAATAGATTGTAGAAAATTAATTAATACTACTTCTAAACAACTACAGTAAACAATAAACGACATCGTTTACCTAAACAAGAAAAATGACGTCGTTTTGTATTAGGTTTTCAAAGACAAAAACGTAAAAGGCTACTCCATTCTTGTTCAAGCCGTCAGCATTTCTTAAAATCCTCTCTTCTATTTAGGTTCTGTATAGTGGTCATCACCGTCAAAGAACCATTATTAATTGATTGGTATTATTCTTTTCTTTTATTTTCATCAACGAAGTTATGTTAAGTTTAATTTATACCTTTAAGTGTTTATTGTGAGTTCTTAATTATGCATTTGATGTATGAGTTGTGTTTATGGTTGTGTTTTGAAAATGATTTACTATCTATCTTTGTTATTTATTTATGTCTTTCTATCTTTGTTATTTGTTTTGGTTGTGTTTTATTTGTAATATCTTTGATGCATTTTATGGTTGTGTTTTGAAGTAATATAGCCCAATATAGATAATACTATATTTATGTGCATCAAGAGCATAGTCATGTCTATTCTACTTTAAATTCTAAATTTTGCTTATGATAGAAACTACACAATAGATTTTTGAAATTTTAGTAAGGGTAACTTTCATATCATTAGGCACATTGAAGATGTATAAGTGATAAACTGGACTACTTCATTGAAATTGGAGTTGAACATATCATCATTTAATTATAAGTCGACATTTGTAGAATATACCACTTATCATTATTAATTAAGGAATGTCGACATGGAGACTAGTTCTGAATGGCCCTAATTCATTCCGTTGGGAGGAATGTGGCAAAATTGTCCGTATTGAAAAAATAAACAATGTAGAAAAATCTCCACTTC
Source organism: Erythroxylum baracoense (assembly GCA_025629805.1). Lineage (NCBI taxonomy): Eukaryota > Viridiplantae > Streptophyta > Magnoliopsida > Malpighiales > Erythroxylaceae > Erythroxylum > Erythroxylum baracoense. The sequence continues at coordinate 18,812,021 of JAOTAY010000190.1, forward strand.
ATACACTAATCATCGTTTGCCTTCTATGATCGATCTTTTGCTTCAAGGTGTTTAGTATCATCCGAACAACATCACTTTCCTTATTATGTACATCTCATTTCCTTTTGTGAAGCTATTATATAGATCACATTTGATGGTATATACTACATGTTGTTTTAAGCTTCCTTGAGTCTCGAAGATGACATGTATGCCCATGGAGGTGGGAGCAATGTCACAATAGTCCGTAAAGGATTAGGGAAAATAGTTGTTTTGGAAAATTCGTCTATTCCACAGACTTCGTCTGCTCATTCACGTATGCATGTCACTCTAATTTTGGTTCGTTTAATGGTTTACTAATCTGACAATATCTAAGTTCTATACTAATTGTTTTTAGGTAAACTGTTTCGTACTGGTAGTTCATCTAGTGAACTTCTCTTCCATACTAAATCTAGGGACTGATTCACTGTATCCTCTACAAGTTTATCTATAGTGGGAAAGCTATTGCAAAAGGGTGTGAAAAACCCTACACTTGAGGGAAGCATTATTACTGTTTCAATTGGTGCCTTTGAACGTGCAAGGGCCCTTCTCAGGAATCCAAACATCGAGAATTCATTTATCTTTACCGACTCTCATGTCACTTGGAATCTAAAAAAATAATTATATCATTATCATTTATTGATGCAATCAACTGGACTCAGCTTTAAAGTTGATTTATTGTTGTATCTATAAGAATTTGTCAAACAATCTCTCTACTAGTTAGGGGTCAAGCTACGTACTATTGAGTATAGACTGTTACTGTTTTTGTTCTATGGCTTTATGAATTGTTAAACTTCTAATTCAAAGTTCGTACTACTTCACATATCATATTATTATATTAATACAATTATTTAAAATTTTTATAACTATTTTTTGCAATGTTAGTAAATATTAATGATTAATTAATACTACTATTTAACACTTAAAATTATATTGTGTGTGTTTTTTCAACAATACGCTGTAAACGTTCAAAACAAATCTCTAATAAAACATATCTTAACTGTGATAGATTATAAAAATGTTAGTTTAATAATTTTGGTAAATGTCAACCCTTTGGTAACGATTTTAGGCAAATGGTCACCAAATGTCAACATTTAGTGATGATTTTTAGAAATCGTCACTGAATGTGTAACATTTGGTGATGATTTTCAAAATTCGTCACCAAATGTTGATCTTTTGGTCACGATTCCAAATATCGTTACCAAATGATCACTTTTAGCTACAATATAAAAAACATAGAAAAAGCCCAATGTCATTTTACTGACAATTTTGTATAATTGTCACTAATTCTTAACCCTTTAGTGATGATTTCGGGCATTGGTTACCAAATATTTCACAAATTATGATGAAGATTTCTGAAAAGCGTCCCTAAAAGTTCATTTAGTGACAAATTCCTAAAATCACCACCCATTGTGGATCATTTTGTGATGATTTTCCTTAATCGTCCCTAAATGTTCAACAATTGGCAATGATTTTAGTAGTTCGTCACTAAGCGTTGTACCTTTTCTGACGCTTTTTTAGTTAGTCCCTAAAGGCTTAGTTTTAATGACAATTTTGTAAAATCATCGTAAAATATTTACTTTTGCCGATGATTTTGATAACGACACGAAAAAATGTAGTCAAATGTATATTTTGTTGTAGTGCATGATGGTTTCTTACAATACTATGATCTTCTTTTATACCACGACAGTTCCTCTCTTATACTTTCAACTTTAGTAGCTTCTACAAAAGCTACTCTACACTCCAAAAGAAAAGATGGCAATAAACACTCATAAAGATGAAGAGAACAGTTATACCAAAAACTAGAAATAGAAGGAGAAATGGCCACATTAGACTCATGGTCACACATTAAGAACAAAAAGGCTATAGAAGAGATGAATATACCCAGACTCACTAACCACATTAGTTGTAAGTTTATACTAAGAGAGAACACAAAAGTGATGGCCATTATAAACTCACGCATGGTTAAACCAAAGAAGAGAGAGAGAATAATGTCGATGATCACAACATACACAAAAATGGAGAGTCAAAACTTTTCTTTATGAAAGTTACAATTCTCCATAAAAATGTGCCCAATACAATAATTTTTTTAATTATAATAGAATCTATTTAAAAATGACTCATAAAAACTTTAAACTCTCTATCCTTAATACAAACTTCTTCACTCTGAATGGTTCTTAAAAGATTCTAATCAAGAAATGCGTAATTTACTTCATAAATTAACATAAGAAGGAGGTTTTTTATAATGATATTGCATATAATGTTCGATGTTTGGTAGTGATGCCCATATGAGATATGTTGATATAGGAAATTTTAATTTTTCTTTTCTACTTTTATCATGTTCTTAGAGTTTAATAGACAAAACCATGACCCGTCCATATGTTATGGAATGTTCTAGGGTGAAAACTGATGCAATACTGTTATATTCATGTTCTTTTCTTTTCTTCTTTGATTTCACTTGGTGTTTTTTCGTTTAGAAAAAAAGAGAAATAAATGTATTTGCTTATATAATTGAAACTGTTATATCTATAATGTTAGAGTAAGTTAGACATATCTCATCTGGCCCATATTTTCCTTCATATTTGCTTAGTCACAATAATTTATCTTGGCATTCATTAATCCTCCTCAAAATGTCACTATTAGAATACCTCATATCTAAGTTTGTACACAATTGGGAAAACATTATGATATTAGTTAGGAAATAGAGAAAGATGTGGTTTCCAATGAGTCATGCTATGACATTATACCAAAATAAGGAGGTTTTAGATGCTTATCTTTAGACGCATCTAATAATTGTCTTACATAATCTAAGAATTATTGGAGTTTTTAGACATTTATTTAAGACAAAAAATTTGTCTAAAAAAATATTAAAAAAGATCTAAAACTTTTAAAATTTTCAATTGACAGGATAAGAATTTGCGCCTTTTATAATTTGTAGCAAGTATGCATATGAGAATAACAACTAATTAGTGTCGAAAGCAAGTAATCATAAAAAAACGTTTAATTAATGTAGTTCTATTCTGTAAAAATGTAGTTCATAATCTTGTCCTAGCCCTAACTTTTTCTTTTTGTTTCCTTTGCAACTGTTGTGCCCCATGCATACTTTTTCGTTCTCTCACTGTCTCACATGTTCCATTTCTCTCTCACTCTATCTCTCTAGCGACCCTCCACCATGCACTCGGCACCACCCTATCGTCTCTTCCTCACGTATGCACAATACACGCACACTGTCTTCATCTCTTCCTCAGTCAGTCAGTCCTCACACATAACACAACACAACACACCACGCTAAGCAGAACAGAGCAGAGGAATGAATATTCAAAGTTGTGTTGTCTTACCTAGTCTCAAGGATTTGGGAAGAGATAAATTGAAGAGCTTTCAAGGAGAAATCTATAGAGTTAAGATCTTCAATCAGATGAGAACAGATATATACTTGCATCGGAGGAATATTACAATTGATGAAAGAGCGAAACGTACCTAGCTCTTAGGATGTCACTAAAGCGTGAGAGGATTTTTGGTTATTAAATGCAGAAGCTTCTAGATCGACTAAACAAATACGTAAAGAGCATAGTTATGTAAAAATAAGTTTTTATTAGTAATTTCAATAAAAGAGAACATCTTATCTTATCGAATAATTTTTATCTTCTCTATGTTTTGGTTTCAAGATCAACTGCTTTTGGGCCTTCGTGATTATAAATTACCATGTTTGGCTCCACCAACCATAAGTTTTTTTTAATTATCAGATTTACGCTTTGAATTTTTCAAATGATTTTGATATTCATTTAGAGCTCAAATTTAAAGATCTCTTCATTGTAGTTAATGATTTTGATCCCCTGATCTTGCTAAATGACTAATGACTAGGCTTTTCATTGAAGATCTTTTCATTGTAGTTAATGATTTTGGTCCCATATTAGCTAACTGTTCTTCTTATCATTCATTAATTTTATGCCTTTGATTTAGCTCACGCCGTGGACAGAGGGTATCGGGTAGTTTATGGTGGATTTACTTGGTTTTTTGTTATTGATTTCTCAGAGAATCACAGAATAAAAAAGGAGATTTAGGACATGTTTTTTAGTTAGAGTTTTGAAAGGTTTCCTCTTATTTTTACGTGGGGTGTGACAGGTTCTTCGGACTTTGGGTGAATACATAGAGGTTCCAGTTCCTAAAGTATTTTGTTTATGTTTGGATCGGAGTGTTATTGGAACTGAATTCTACATCATAGAGTTCTTGGAAGGACGTATTTTTATAGACCTAAAGGTATCGGTATGAACAATTTCTCCTATAAAGTAGTTGTTAGTGTTTCAGAATTTGAACTAGTATGACATTGCCCACTACGATTTACAATTCATAGCTATGCGAGCTAATATTGTTGATGAGTTGTATCAAATGTCTTTTATCAGGGTGTGCCACCTGAGAGGAGAGTTGCATTGTATCGACAAACTTTGCTCTATGATGTGATTTTCATATCGAAATATTCCCTGGGACTTGTACATGTGCTATTTGCTCCAAAACTATTTTTTTTTGCAAATTCTCTTCATATTAAGTGTTTGTGATCATTAACACAATAATGATCACTACGTTGTTTATAAGGTAATGCTTCAGGAGGAGAGCGTGCTCAAAATGCATAAACTCTAGCAAATTGTCTTATAGAATATGTGTTGGATTATATAGTAAGAAAGTCTGTGCTTCTTGATCACCCTCCATCTTGTAGCTTCTACCATTAACCAAGTGCCTTCATTGCTTTGTGTCTTGCTTATATCTGATTCGCCAAGTGCTTTAAATCATTTCCATCTTACAATTGTCTTCGTTCATTTAGTATTAGATAGTTTTTATGATGTTTTACTCTGCTTTAGTGATTGGTGAAGAAAACCACGTTGAAATATGTCTATATAAGTAACTTAATGAGGTGATTTACCACACTGTAGTATCTAAAATAATAAGGTGAGCTAGTATAGGTTTAGTTGAGCTGTATTCTTAATGGGATTTTTCTCCTATGTTACTATCTTTTTACTATTCTTCACTTTATCTTTCTCCTTTTCTGAAGATGGGGAAGGGGCGGAGTGTTTGATACTGAAGTATATAAGTTTAAGTCACGACACATTTCTATGTGAAACATTTACCTTTCAAAATGGATTGCATCTACATATTTGTTGAGGGAAGTAGACAGGAAGTATAGCAATTTGCCTAGTTTTTCCTTATTGTAACTGTTATCAATATCATCTTGACTTTGAATTTGGATCTCCTATGTTATGTCACTTGTGGCCATAATCGAGAAGCAAATTATTGGACCATGAAGTGTGCTTGATTTATTTGTACACAAGACCGCCTATTAATCAAGGCAATAGAACCTTTTAATCAAATTTTTTGCTTAAGATACGTTTCTCTTTTGTTATTGACTTCTAGTGGCACGAGATTATATGAAACCATATGGTGAGAGCATTCATCAAGGCCCTTCAAATGAGAGTGGGAAGTTTGTTCCTAGTAAAAAGGTTCAGGACCTGAGGAATAGATTAGTTTATGGAAGATCATGTATACCCTATGGAAAACGAATTCTACAAGCTTACTCAATCTTCTTCACATTGGATGGTACACCCAAAGGAGGAAAGGTTAAAGGAGTTGGCAAAGAAAGAAGGGTTGTGGAACTTATAAATACCTATAATAATGCTTTATCCCTTAAGTGCTATGTTACTCTTAAAATAAGAGTTGTAATAATTATAATCTTAACATTTTGTGCTTCATGTAGTTTAAATTATATGAATCTATTTTTGCTAATTTATGCTATTATATACATATACATCTGTGTAATATAATATTTATTAACAAAAGTGTTAATTTATTATAATAATAAACAGATACATATTTTAGACTAATTTGTAAAATTTATTATAATAATATGCATATGAGTGATCTTAAAAAAGATGCACAAATCTTAAAAAAGATACATAAAGCAAATTGTAAACTTATTTTTTTACTCAAAGCTGGTGGAGTTTTTTGACATAAAAAACTGTCCAAAAGTGAAAAATATCGATAGAGAAAAGCATATAAAAGTTTACATAAAGTGTCTAAAATAACATTGCCCTTGAAAAATTACAGACGCAAGAAATAGATTTTTGACACTTAGATGAGTAAAAAATGTATGTTTTTTCAACACATCTATGTGTCTAAGAAAATAGTCGAAAATAATTTTTGTAACACTTGTTTTTTTTGATGTTTTATAAAGCATCTAAAATTATTTTTAAGATGCAAAAAAACGTTTAAAAACTCCACCTTTTTGTGTCTTTAAACTTCATATTTTCTTATAGTGTGATTTCTTGGGAATCTATCAATAGAACATTAATCATATAATTAATGTTGTTAAAGCTATGATACTAATAGTTAGCTTCATAAAAGCAATATAAATTTTTATAAGCATTGAAAAAAGAATGCTTTTCTGGGGTTTTGGTCATTTGATGTTAAGCAGGAACTACTGTTAAATTCTAGTAATGGATGCCACGTAGAAGTCACCAAAGGTCGTATTCGATACTGAATTCAACCTATTTTCTTTTTAATGTTTAAAGCATTTTGTAGAGCTTTGGACAATGAGATTTGACACTTTAATTGAAAAGTTTGAGCATACTATGCTCTTAAAGTGAATGGGTTAAGTGATTTAATAACTAATTTGATTGTTTATAGCTGGTTAAGTGGGTTATTTATATGCTCCTTTCTCTTTAGTTTTGAGTTTAATTATTATAAGGATTTTTTTTTGCATGATACAACTTTTAGTACCAAGCAAAATTGCCAATAGCAACTGTCTCTCTTTCCCTCTGTTGCACATTTGGTTGTTAATTCATATCGAATATTAGTATTAGTTGCTATTGGCGATTTTGCTTGGTACTAAGAGTATCAGTAAATTACCTATAACTTTTATAAATTTCAAAAGTTTGAGGACCAAAATTAAATATATCTATTAAACACATGTCTACCGCTTGTCTTGTACCTCACTCACTCATTGGGATGCAGACCAAACCTCATCTCTGCTCCTCTCTCTTATTGTTGTGCCTTCTTCGATACGCCTCTTCTTCATCCATCGCTCCATTTGCTTCTTCAAGTGGATCTGTCACTTCTGAGCTTCTCCGCTGCGCTGCTTCTGGCTTATTGCTACTTGGTCGTCACTGGCTCGCTACTGTTTCTCCGTGTTGTTGCTTATTTAATCAAATGACATTCAACCACTTAGATAATAATGCAAGAGTGATGGAAATTATTAAACAATACGAAGGAATTAAATCCAAATGTTTTGTGCATAAGAGCTGTACTTACATGTGTGACACGTATTGTACAATGAACCTCTCCTTTTGGATTTTTTTTTACTGCCTGATGTTTAGGATGGTTTTGAGTTGTTCTCAAACGAGGAGTGTGGTTAATGTTGTACAATTAAATCCCAATTCTTCCTAATGAATTATTTAATTTTCATATATATTTTTAACTAATATATTATGTGAGAGGACTAAAGGTCTCAAAGTAATCACACCCTGGTTCTTGTAAGAAACCTTTCGCCACAAGGCGTGCTTTGTACTTGTCGATAGAGCCATCAGGTTTTCGTTTAATGTGAAAAATCCATTTGCAAGAGATAAGCACATGAGATGATGATGGAACTAACTCCTAAGTACCATTTTATAATAGTGCATTGAATTCGGCATCTATAGCTTGTCGCCAAAGAGGTCCTTAATGGCTTGGGTCACAGTGGTAGGTTCAAGGGTAGTGGGTAGTGGGTGTTTAGTGGTAAGATTAATGTATTTGTCATTGAAGTATTTGGGATTAGATTTTTTTACACGGGCTGGATGTTGAAAAAAAACTTGGGTATTGGATGGTAATTGCAACACCCGACTCTCGTAAGATATGTACCTGGCATCCTGAGGGATATCAGAGTCTGTGCCCCGCGAGGGTGGCATGCTAGAGCACTCAATCATTCAAAATTCAGTACAAATTTTTTTTTGAAACCACAACATAGTATGCGGAAATCAATAACCAAATCAGGGCCACTTTAATTTATAAACATTTTCAATCATAGCAATACAGACATCATAATTTCAATAGTCATTTGAGCCTATTACAAATACAAAAGATTTCCAATTCCAAAAGTTATTACATGCCGCAATATTCAATTACAAACGATACAAAAATTTGCGGAATATACAATTCATTATGAAAATAAAGAAATACAATGCAGACGTGAACTGATCCCGACCTCTATCCCTTACTTGCATGCCGTAGATATACTCCCGTTTATCTAACGGGGTACTCTTCAAACCTAAAAAATAATTTTTGGGTGAGTTTTACGAACTCAATGAGGTAACCATCATCGATGGTTCACTCAATTCATGCAACACACCATTTCACATAACATGAAATTCAAAATTTTGCATAATAGATCATGTATCACACTTTTACTTCAGCATAGGAAATTTCGACATTTCAATCAATCAAACATACTTGATATAAATGCATGTGAAATGCTCATGAGACACTTTCCGTTTATTACGTTATTGTGGCCGAGTGCCTGAACTGTCCCATATCTATTTTGGATACCGGGCTCATTAATAACTGTCCCTTATCTACTTTGGGGATACAGAACTCATTATACATAGTGAGCCTTAGGCTCTTAATCACTGTTTGAGCTCGAGGCTCTTTTTACTCGTTGAGCTTTAACCTCTGATCGGTGACTATTCTGGTCACAACTTCCATTATCTGATTATGCATTCATGAATGGAATGCATGTACCACAATCACTCACATTACAATGCACTTAGGTCTTTACATTCACATTCAAGCAGCACTTCAATATACATTCCACATTCACAATCATCGGACCTTTTGTCCGGAATCAACAATCAAACACATTTATTTCACATTCATTTATCATTCAAAGCATAATTTAAGCAAACAATAATTGAGAGAAATAGTTTAGGTTACTCGTTGCTACCGAAGCTAATGCCTAGAAGTTACGGCAACGTTTGGAGGTTGATGTTCCAGTTGCTCCTCTATATCAAACAACATATACATATATAACAATATGCACAATTGTAATTTCTCAAAAATGCACATGGATTAAATGAATTATGTACAATGCATGTCTATAATAACCCTGGGTATTTATCCATCAATTTCATTACAAAATCAATCTCATATCAAAACTCATCTAAGTATAATTTATACTTAGGTTTATGCTTCACTAAAATCATAAAAATCAAAATTCATAACTCATTTCTTCAATTCAGATTTTTCCTAAGACACACATTCGGGTCGACTTTCCAAGTTCTTTTTGAACCAGAAAATGAAGTCATTTGAGAATACTTTCTTCTAGAAAATTGTTCTTCTATCTCTTAAATTTCTAATGACACCAAGATCATCCAATTTGGTTTAGCATCCTATGAGTTATCCTCAAAATACCACAGACTATGTATAATTGAGCTTTTGGCTAGTTCATGATCACACCCTCAATTTGTACAACTCATAACTTTCAACTAAGATATCTAAAAATTACAAAATTAATACCAATTGAAAGATAAGAGAATGAACTACAACTTTTGTGAAGACACCTTCGTCTGATTCAACTTATATCCATTCATTTTTTATGAAAACATCAAGACAAAATTTCTATCTCGGGTAGTACTATAACCTCAATCCAGACTCAATTTCACACCAAAATTTGAAAATCTTAGATATAGAATTAACTTTAGACGTCTTCAAGAAAGTTGTAGAATTATGTCTCTAGTTTGATTTGAATCAAGAATAACCTCATTTGACATCTAAAGTTGAAGATATCATCAAAAAAACCAACATATGTTTGGAGGCATCTCCCGCATATCATTTTCGGAGTCGCGAACGCGACGCTTCGCAATCGCAACTTTCATAGTGGCGTCGAGTTCGTCGCGACCACGACGACTTTGGCAGAGTCGCGTTCATCACAATCACGATGCTTCACGACCACGACTGCTTCGGCAGAATCGCAATCGCGACTTACTTCTGGACGAAGCGCCTCCTTTCCCCTTTTTTTTCTTTTCCGAACTTCACATCCAATTTACACCTAGAAAATGAGATTTTTTTTGGCAAAGTCTATGTCTTAAGATTCTAAAGAACCTAAGTTCACACAATTTGGCTCAGTATTCTAAAATTGTTACACAATTTACTCCACACTGTTCAGAAATAGAGATAAAATCTAAAATTCAACTTCAAGAAAATTTTCAATACTCTTAGAGACATAATTCAAACTTAATTTCTTCATGAAAATTGTAGTCATTCGTCTCTAGTTTAATATAAGTCAATAATTATCTTATTTGGATATCTGTAGATCACGATATGTCCAAAAAACCAATGCATGTTCAGTTGAACCACTACAACTAACACATTTCCTCATCAATCTCTTCCTCATTCATCTCTTTTGCTTAATCTATCACTTCTAACTTATATCCACATTATTTCTTCTTCAATAATACCCCAATTGCAGCTCAAGATCATTTATACACAATTCAAAATCCATGCTTGATAATATACACCAAAAACAAAACACATCTTATACATATTTATCATAATGACCTTTCTATCTCAAAATCATCTCAATGTCAACAACTTATCAATTTTCAACGAATCATATACTCAAAACAAGACATCAACCACCTTTATTCTTCATCCATGACACATACATACAAATTCATGACCAACCCATCAATCTCAAATTACTCATTATACATGTTCCATTTACAGTAACCCATGAAGATTAAGGCATAACTTGATTTTCTTTTAAGCTTCTTCAAAACCACCAAGAAACCTTAATCCTTCAAGCTCACGATCATCAACCTTCTAGGGTGGATTAGGTTGGGTTTTGGAGATAAGATGAAGAAGACAACAAGGTGAGAGTAGCAAATGAGAGAAAAGAGGGCTAGGTTCAACAATGATGATGGTTGGGTGAGAAGAAAATCGTGAAGAAGACAAGAAATGGAGTAGTCACGAAAATGAGAAGGAAAAAAACATGAACCAAGACAATTAATTGGTCTCTCCAAGTAATAAGAGTCATGGGTTATAAGATAAAGGCATGGCTTGGCAAGTGACACATGTCACTTGCCACATGTCCTATTCCCATAGGTCCAAACCAGGTTCTTTCACTTAACTAGTCTATTCAAATCCAATTTCTACTCCAATGGTCTCCGAATTTCAATGACATATGTCATTAAATCCCAAAGTCATAAATAAATATTTTCACTGCCATTTGACTCTTAATTCTATTGCTATTGGTCGATTGTCTTGCCACTTGACATTTTTCCTAGTCTAAAATTTACCCAAAATTTCAGAAAATTTTCCAAAATTATCCAATATTTCTAAATTACTAAATACACTCTCCAAATCAATTTTTTCAACATATAAAAACCACGATTCTCCACAGAATCAGATTCACAATTCAATTATAAATCAATTATACCCAGAATGTCTATGAATGCATGTACACTTATTTTCACGTGCAAAATTCAATATTCATGAATATGAGCATATCTTATAATGCATGAGCATGAAATGCATTTTTCTAATTTCTTACTAATCTCTCATTATTACTATTCTAGCCTCAAAATAGGTAACGGGATGTTACAGATTATCATATGGATGATCAATCGAATGTCAATGATTAATCTCATCATAGCAATGTTGCAAATATCCTTAGACTTGACGTACTCAAGGATATCTTGGATATGAATCCTGTGCTTTGACATCATTCCTTATTACCTCAAGACGAGGTTGCTTTTAGGGTGGTGATTGGGTACAACTATTTATATTCGAAGGTAATTGGGTAGCCAATAAAGGATTAACCACTTCTGATAGAAGGAGATGATACCCATGGCCTCTTGTCGACATCATTACTCAGGAGTCTCTGGCTAGAGCAATTATGTGTTATGAAGAGAGTCTTTAATGACACATGGAGTAATGAGATCCTAGTATAAGAACTAACATAACTTGGACTAGATGTGATGTAGTCAGTCTAATGAGAGTTGACACATACCCCATACTCTAAACCAAGTGGGATAAAGTATGGTAAAATGATGAATTGCACGATAATTGTCTATGAAAAGGTTCATAAGTTGGACAATTAACTATCAAAGAGTTCGTGTGTTAATCCACTTATATACCGACAAAAAAATCATAAAATCCTTTATGATTTGATTGAATTAAGAGTTAATTCAAGTGCCTAAAATAATCAAAAACCTAAGGGTCATGCGCATAAAAGATCGGATGAAAACATAGTATGTATGGTCAAATTTAAGCAGGCCATGATTGTGACTCATACGCCACAATCGTGGCCGAAGGTGAGCCCAGGCCACGATTGTGGCTCAATCGGGACAGAGGGCACGAAATGGTACAAAAGTTAGTTCTTCACTTATGTACACGAGATTTTACCACTTTTTACGCACTCAAGTGAGAGTATAAGGGCTCTAAAAGAGTTCTAGAGTGAGAGAGAGGTATCAAGAACCATGTTCTTTCAATTCATGCAATTGTTGCATGCATCAAAGTGCATGCAACAAGATTCTTGATCTGTCTTCCATCATTTTGAGCATCTACTAGAACTCATCTAGTTTAGTGCTCAAATTCACCCTTATACATTGTTTCTTCATCTTCTTTGCGTGTTCTTGGGTGATCAAGGAAGGGTTTGGTGTTTGCAACAACCCAAACAAGGAGAAGAAACAAGAAAGGAGGAGAAAAAAGGTAAAACATTTTATATTTCTTGTTTTTATATATTTCTATGTATGCATGTGTGATTATGGTTTTTTCGGGTTATCATGTTGTCGGAATCAAGATTTCGAAACTTCTGCTACAACCACATGCATGTGATGCATACATCTATGGCAAACCCTAACATAACTTACCGTTAATAAAGTTTTAATGACTTTGTGGTAGTTATGGGCTCACAATAGTTTGTGAGTATTGAAAATTTCAACGGAGAGTAAGAAGTCAGAGGACTATGATCTGATAGTGACATTAACAATTCAAAGTGAACTTCAGTCGAACATCTTATAGGTAGTAGTAAAACAAAGTTCCTAACAAATATTCACATTCAATCAACCCATTTAACACACATAACCCATATCGAAATATTCATTACTATCATCATCATCCACATATTCACCATAGTAACATATCGAAAAAACATACGAGCAGAAAAAACATAGGAATAAACACTCCAAATTCCATTAGACATTTAAAAATTTTCAATTAAGTATTAAAATTGCATTAGACATGTAAACTTTGAAAAAAGAACATTAAACCTTCCAATGCATATACGTACTGTAAATCACGTGTTTCTAAGCTTTTTATTTCATTTAATGTGTTGGCCCTTGAATTTTTTCTTGATGAATAAGCATGATTTAAATTAATTATGAGGTCTTTATGAATTTATTTTGTGGAGCTAATTATTATGTTAATGTTAGTAAGATTTTATGACATAAGTTAATTGAATTAAAGTGTTAAGGTAGTAAGATTACATGAAGGGCATTTTTGGGAGATCACATAAGGATAAAAGATGCAAGGCATATAAGAAAAGGCAAAATGGGTATTTTATACTCATTAAAGGTAGAATTGGAAGAGGAAAAAGTATGTCTTGTGTATTAGAAGAATAAAAACGTGATTGAAGTGGGAAAGAAGAGAAAACACGAAAAAGAAGAGAGAAATGAGAGAGAGAGAGTTGTCCATTAGAGAGAAAAAGAAGAAGCAAGGTTAGGGTTTCATCATTTCTTAGCTTTTGAGAGAGATTTTGAGGTAGTTCAAGAAGAGAAAAAGGTAGAGGAAGAGAAGAGCTTTTATTAGAGCCAAGAAACTCTTTGATTGGTGAAGATTCAAGGTAAGTTCATGTGTAATTTTTTTTACTTTTGAAAGGGTTTTAGTTCATGAAGCTTAGGAAATTGATGGGTTTAAGTATTCTAGAATCAATTTTAGTGAATATGTCTTATGAATTCTCCAATTTGAATCCCCGTTGAATAGGAATTTTGTCTTTGATAAAAGGGAATCAAAGAAGGCAAGAGGAGCAAGAGTAGAGGTATTTTTTAGCAAAGTTTTAAGCAAGGAAATTCAAGACAAGTTTCATGTTTATAATTGGATAATGAGCCATTGTTTTTCTTTTTATTCAAGAAAATAAAATGATTTTTCCTTGCTTTACAATTATGGCAATTTGTTTCTTTTGAATGATTTGAGAAATTGCAATGTGCTTGATATTTGAATTTGGTTGATGAAGTGTGAAATGATGATAGAATTGCATATGAAATATTTCATGTTCATGAAAGACATGTTTTGAAAATGTTCCATTTAGGCAATTGGTTTACAATTTATGAATTACATGTTATGTGGGTTTGGTGTAATCCATTCAAGAATTTCACATGCACGTTGACTAAGTTAAAGGCTTCTTCCGCCTACCTACTAGTGGCACGGAGCTCCTTTATGGACTCCCTCAAGTTTACGACTACTCAGGACCATTATGTGGAATTGTGTAGTTTGTCATGTTCGTGGACTTACCCAAACCATTCTGATGTGTTTATGTGTTCATGATATGTTGACAAGATTGATGCATACATTATTTGTTTTACTGTGAATTTGGTTGAAAATTTAAGAACCATGTGTTTTATGATTCAATAAGAATTTTGTATGACAATGAACATTTTGAAATGGTTTTGCTTATTATTCGTTATAAACTTGTTACCTACTAGCTTTTAAGCTCACCCCTTTTCGTCCCATCTTCAAGAGAAGAAAATGAGATCGAGTAACCAAGAGTCGAGGCATCACTCTATTTTTGCAACGTTTCTGTATATTACGTTAGATTTTGTAAAAGCAAGACTTTAGATGCATTTCGAGAATTATTGAGTTTGGTATCTTTTGTATTTTGAATTTTGGATATCAATGATGTAATGTGGCTTGGAATGCTATTAAAGTTTTGTAAACTTCTATTTTGTTGTTAATGAAATATGGATGATGTGGGTTGAAATTAGATTTACTTGGAAAAGTTATCCAATTGAGTTGATGAACTTTGAACATGAATGGTTGATATATATATACATATAAGTGAGATATTATGGAAAAAGGAAAGAGATGGATTTTATGAATGATGAGAATTAGTTGTAAGGGATGAGTCAAATGGGTAGAGATTAGGGAGTTTAATGAAGTAAAGTTGGTAGTTGAATGGTTATGCTCGTGACTTTCCAAGTTGTACATTGCAAATTTCAAGTTTTTCATAAGGTCAAATTGGGTTCTGAATTCAGCGGAAAATCTTGATTTATCTAGGTTGAATTAAACAAAGTTATCTTCTTGAAAGTTTTAGATTATTTTTCTAGCTTTACATTGATATAAAGTATGAAATTTGTGGACATTGGAGTTGAGAGATATGATTATTAGAAGTTTGGGATGTTTCATAAGATGGACTTTCGGGACAACTACAGTATTTTGAAATTTTGATCCTTTTAGAGGCAAATTTTATTTTTGAGGTCTTCATAGAAGTTGTAGATCTAGAAATCTTATTTAAAACGGTCTTTGAACAACCTTAATCCGATACTTATAGTGAAAGTTATGCCCATTTTACCAAGACAGGTCGGAGGAAGAAAAGAGAGAAGAGGAAACTTGCGATCGCGATATTGCGAGCGCGTGCGCCAGGTCGCGATCGTGCATAGTTCTTTCGCTAGGTCGCGATTGCGACTCAGGTTCTTTCCCCCAGCCTGAACATGTTTCATGCTTTTGACCATAACTTTGTCGTCCGACCTCTAAATGACAAGATTTTTAAAGCATTGGATTTCTAACACATTTCTCTAGCTCTACACAAAACTTTATAGCTTTTGGTATTAATTTGAAAAATATTATTTGAATCAAAGTGAGGGGATCGGTTGGAAGAGTGTGAGTTGGATATTTTTACTAAACATGCTTCAGTATTTTGATGATATCTTAATCCATAGAGCTCCAATTTCAATGATTCATGTCTCTTAATACCATAGAGACATAGAACCACAAATTATCTAAAGTAATAAAATTTTAATTCGGTCTCTAAGACTTTTAATTTCCAGATGGAACTTGAGTATAGTGTACTACTTTAGTATGACAATAGTCCGGGAATGTTTGGGCTATACCTTTTAGATTTTTGAACCAAAAGGAATGATTTTGGTGTCTTTAGACACTTAAGACAATGGGGAACAAATGTTCTGCAGAAGACAAATTGAAATTCCAATTTGAGGTTTCCCAAAATCTATCTTGAAGTTGAAGAAATGAGTTTGTCCACGTTTTTATGACTCCGAATGTTGGGCTCCAGAAATGGGGTCCAACATTGTTTGGTATCAGAGCTTAGGTTTTTCCTAGGATTAGAGTGCATAGTAGGATAAATTGTTTGCATTGTTAAATTGATTGATTACATTAAATGACATGCATACATGTAAGAAATAGGATTGAAAAAAATGTAAATTAATCGTTAGTGTTTCTATTGAAGGAGTGAAATGCCACCTCGTAAGAGGACACGAGGAATATTGCAAGGATCGATTGCACCTGACTCTCCGCTGAGGGGGGAAGTATCAATGAGTCAGTAGCTCCAAGAAATGTTGAGGCTTTTGTAGGGTATGGTAGTGATCCCATTCGATCACGGACACAGGAGTCACTTGTTCCGCCAGAACAAGTGCCTCCCTTGGATCTGAGATTATTTCAGGCATTTACTCAAGCCTTTGTCTAGGCTATGGGTCAAATGCCCCCAGCTTCTGCTTTGACCTCAGTTAGGAAGGGGAAGTAGTTTGACAAGCTGAGGAAGTATGGGGCAGTAGATTTTTATGGGACCACGGATCTAGAAGAAGCCAAGACTTGGATGAGAAAGACCGAGAGGACGTTGGATTAAATGGATTGTGAGGATGATGAGAAGGTTGAGTATGTTGCTAGTTTGCTTCATGAAGATGCTCTGAATTGGTGGGAGAGTGTGGTGGGGAGTCAGATGAGACCGCCAATGCTCGCATGGAAAGATTTCTTAGCAATGTATAAACAGAAGTATTTTTCTGAAGTTTACATCCAGCAGAAGCAGAGAGAGCTTTTGAGCCTCACCCATAGGGAGATGACAGTGAGTGAGTATGAGCGCCGATTTACATAATTTGCCTGATATGTAGTTGAGTTAATGATGAGCAAAGCAGCTAGGTGCCGAAGATTTGAAGCAGGACTGCACTTGGCCTTCAGAGAGAAAGTGGTGGCACAAAATTTCTGTGACTTCCAACAACTGGTTGAAGCAGCATTGAGAGTGGAAAATGTGGAGAACATCAAGAGTGCAGTGAACAAAAAGAGAAAGGGGAGATAACAGTCCAAGAGGGGAGGTGGTACTTTTATACCCGAGAGGAGTACCAGGACTTTCCCTATACAGTCTGAGGAGAGGAGCAGTGGTGCAAGAAGACCTAGACCTATGAGGACTTCTATTGTTTCACATCAAGCCTCAACAGCTGGAGGCAGCATGAGGGGAGATAGGGATAAGCCACCCATTCCTAAATGTGAACACTACGGAAGGTTTCATAGAGGGGAATGTTACTGATTGACTGGAGCGTGTTTCAACATGACAAGAGAATGCCCTCAGAATCCAAGACATGAGAGAAGTCAGATGCAGGCTTGAAAGAGGGCCAAGACAGTAGGATACAGGACAGTAATGGAAGTGGGCAATAGAAGTTCTGATGTGGCCAGGAAAGTGAACCCTTCAGGGAGACCGAGGGGGCAAGCACCAGCTAGAGTATTTGCTATGACGAGGGAGGATGCAGAGACAACTTCGAAGATCATCACTGGTACGGTTAAATTATCTAATGATGACGTAATTGTTTTGATTGATCCGAGTTCCACCCGTTCATTTGTGTCATTGAGTAGAACTGTGCATGGTACAGAATTAAGCCTATTGGATACTCCTTTGATGGTAAGTACTCCAATCGGCCATTATATTATTATTAGTCAAGTTTATAAAGATTGTCAGATATGTATTGGTAGAGGACAATTAGTGGTGAATTTGATGCCTTTGAAGATGGGGGGATTAGACGTGATATTGGGCATGGATACATTAGAAAAGTATCATGCCAACTTAGATTGCAAACAAAAGGCAGTGGAGTTCAAGTTGGATAATGGAAGAAAGGTGATGTTTGTGGGAGATAGAAGGTCAAGTCCACCTAGAGTTGTTTCAGCTCTAATAGTGGAGAAAATGATTAGGAAAGGATGTGAACCATATTTAGCCGATGTGGTCGACACAAAGGCAGATAGAGAGAAGTTAGAAGATATACTAGTGGTCATGGAATTCCCGAATGTCTTTATCGAGGAGTTACTAAGACTACCGCCACCTAGGGAAATTAAATTTCCCATTGAGCTTCTTCCAGGCACAACGCCAATATCGATTCCGCCTTATATAATGGCTCTAATGGAATTGAATGAGCTTAAGGAGCAATTGGGAGAACTATTGAAGAAAGGGTTCACAAGGTCCGGCTCTTCACCTTGGGGAGCTCCGATCCTTTATGTGAAGAAGAAAGATGGCTCATTGTGAATGTGTGTGGATTATAGGAAGCTCAACCATGTCACCATCAAGAACAGATATCCGCTCCTATGCATAAATGATTTGTTTGATCAGTTGCAAGGGGCAAGGGTCTTTTCGAAGATAGATTTGAGATCAAGCTACCACCAATTGTGGATAAAGGAGTCTGATGTGTTAAAGACTACTTTTAGAACACGATATGGCCACTTTGAGTTCTTGGTCATGCCTTTTGGGTTAACGAATGCACCTGTAGCTTTCATAGACTTGATGAATTGAATCTTTATGTCCCTTTTAGACCAATTTATCATTGTCTTTATTGATGATATATTGGTTTATTCCAAGAGTGTCAACGAGCATAAGGAACATTTGAGGCTTGCTTTGAAGATATTGAGGAAGGAAGAGTTATATGCTAAATTTGATAAATGTGAATTTTGGTTAAAGGAAGTGGTGTTCCTTGGACATG
>JAOTAY010000190.1:18858722-18877803 GCA_025629805.1 Erythroxylum baracoense
CTTTCTCTCCTTTTCTTCACGCATACAGTTCTATGTTTTTCCCTTATTCTTTATGCACTTTCTTCCTTTCTTTTTCAGCTCTCACACCACTTGTGTTCTTCTCTTGCTTCAGCTTTAGCTCATGCTACTTGTGTTCTTCTCTTGCTTCAGCTCTAACTCACGCTAACTGTGTTCTTCTCTTGCTTCAGCTCTAACTCACGCTAATTGTGTTCTTCTCTTTCATGCCTCTTAGCTAAGATAAAACTCAAATGAAGTAGCCTCCTTATGTTTTATTCACTCTCCAGATTCGGTTCTCCTCCCCTTTTTCAGTTGTCCCTCATTTTTTTAATCTCAATTTTAGCCCCTTCAACCGACTACTCCCTGCAGCCGACACACTTCAACACTCTTCTCTTGTTTTATTTTGTCGCCAGCCCCCTAGAAGTATCAGCTAGGTTTTTTCCAAAATAAGAATCATGTTGGACAGGTGTACCATGTGATGCTCCTCTCCTTTCAGCTAGGTTTCCAAAATAAATCATCAGTTGGACAGGTGGTTAGTTTCCAAAATAAATCATCAGTTGGATAGGTGGTTAACGTCTTTTGTATCCATTCCAGCTGCTATCCGAATCTTTTTAATTTTGCCTCATATGTTTTCAGCTCCCATTTTTCTCTTCTTTCAACCCACATCACACACCACTCACCCACGTGTTTTTGCTCCTTTCTTCATTCCATAAGATAAATGTACAGCTGTTATGTTGTTATGCTAAATGTATGCAAACGTAAGCTACTTCATTGTTTCTCATTCTTAATTATCTTTTCCTTACTTGCTTTAATATTTCTCATTCTCGCTCCTTGAAGACAAAGAGTATAAAAATTGAAAAGATGACTTCAATCAGCATGATTTCGGGTCAGTTTAATTCTTTCATTTCCAAAATGTACCTAAAATCAAAAATGAACTAAAATGAGTATCCTAAGCATTTCTAAGGCATTAGTCACTAAGTGTAGAAGATAAAATAGATCAACATTTAAACACGTATCAAATTCTCCCGCACTTAGCTTTTGACCGTCCTCGAGCAAATTGTCAAAATTAAAATCACAAACCAACATTTTTACTCATTTTCTAAATCTTCCAAAAATAGATAATCGTAAGTAAAGATGAATGACTTTTAAAATGTATAGCAAAAACTCAACTTTCAAGCTTATACTCATGATCAATCAATATTCACCACCCTTAGAAACTAAGTAATCTAGATGTAGACTTTGATAAAAAGTGTTTGAACAAGATATTTTCATGGGTACACTTAAACACCATTTATGATCACAACAATCCATAACTTTGCATATATTTCATTTCTCCTTAACTAAAAGTCACATGCATAATCATGAATCAAAGGAATTTTCTAGGGTTGTAATGTGGGTAAGGATAAGGGGGATGCATTTTGATTAATGTAGTTTGAAAGCCATTAAGCTAAAGAAGCAAAACTAACACTTAATGAAAAATTAAACGCACAAGTTAGCATTCATTCAAAACTGGGTACTGACTGTCATAAAGAATGCAACAACTATGTTTCACAACTCAATTAGCTCTCACATCATAAACCATATGAACATAACACAACTAAGAAGCTTTTCCTTGAAATCATCTTATCATGAAAAGCTTTCGTCCTCTTCTTATATATCACTGCATTTTGATATGATGCATTCCTTATCTCTTCCAACTCTCGAAGCTACAACTTCCTACGCACTCGTGCATCATCCAAGTGCATGTTGCATCTTTTGATAGCCCAACATGCCTTATGTTGTAATTCCACAGTAAGATGACATGGCTTCCCAAACACTAGCCTATGCGGGGACATTCCAATAAGTGTTTTGTAGCCCATAATGCATCTTCCATTCTTACACTCCAATCCTTCCTATTGGGCTGCACAGTTTTCTCCAAGATTAACTTGATTTCTCAATTTGAGACTTCAGCTTGCCCGTTGGTTTGGGGATGGTAAGTAGTAGAAACTTTGTGTGTGATGTGATATTTTCTGAACATTGCTTCCATCACCCTATTGCAGAAGTGGGTTCCTCTGTCACTAACAATGGCTTTCGATATCCCGAACCTAGAAAAAATGTTAGCCTTAACAAAATCTACAACAACCTTAGCATTGTTAGTCCTAGTGGCTTTGGCTTCCACCCATTTAGAAACATAATCAACAGCAAGCAATATATAAGTAAAGCCAAAAGATGGAGGGAAAGATCTTATAAAATCAACGTCCCAAACATCAAAATTTTCACAAAAAGCAAAGGAATTTGTGGCAATTGATCCTTATGGGACAAGTTACCTGATCGTTGGCATTTATCACGGGATTTATAGAAGGTATATGCATCTTTGAACAATATTGGCCAGTAGAAGCCGCTTTCTAGAACTTTATGAGTTGTCTTTTTCACTCCAAAGTGTCCTCCACAAGCGTATGAATGGCTGAAAGCTAAAATTGATGATGATTCATTTTCCGGTACACACCTCCTGATAACTTGATCTGTACAGTGCCTCCAAAGATACAGGTCATCCCATATGTAATACTTTGCTTCACTCCGTAGCTTATCCCTCTAAGCCTTTGACAAACCAACAGGTAATTCATTAGTAACTAAAAAATTGACAATGTTTGCATACCATGGTGGTGTCGCATCGACAGAAAATAATTGATTATCCAGAACGGTTTCTCATAGAGGGATATCATCTTCTTCCTTTATCAAAGGGCTGAGATAGTCCGCCATTACATTTTCTGCCCCTTTCTTATCTCTGATCTCTAAGTTGAATTCTTAAAGGAGGAGAATCCATCTGATCAACCTCAATTTTGCGTCTTTCTTTGTGAGCAAGTATCGTAAAGCTACATGGTCAAAATAAATAATCACTTTAGCACCAAGCAAATACGATCGAAATTTTTCTAAAGCAAAAACCACAAATAACAGTTGTTTTTTAGTAGTGGAATAATTCAATTGAGATAGGTTTAAAGTCTTTGAAGCATAGTAGATGGCATGTAAAACTTTTCCCACTCTTTGTCCGAGAATTGCCCTAATTGCATAATCATTTGTATCACACATGATCTCGAATGGGAGGTTCCAATCTGGCGGTTGAGTCACCGATGGGGATGTTAGAGGCTCCTTAAGTTTGTTGAATGCTTCCTTCCACTTTTCGTTAAACTCAAAAAAGACATCCTGTTGAAGAAGCTTGTATAGTGGTGTGACTATCTTTGAAATTTCCTTAATAAACCTTCGATAAAAACCTGCATGCCTAAGAAAACGCACTTCCCTCACAGTAAAGGGGTAAGGTAAAGAAGAAATAAGATCAACTTGAGACTTGTCTACTTCAATAACCTTAGCAGATATCATATGGCCTAAAACTATATCTTGATCCACCATAAAATGACATTTTTCCCAGTTCAACACAAAGTTAGTTTTTATACATCGTTCCAAGATAATGGCAAGATTCTTAAGACATTCATCAAAAGAAGATCCATACATACTAAAATCATCCATGAATACCTTGATGATCTTCTCAACATATTCAGAAAAAATGCTTACCATACACCTTTGGAAAGTGGAGGGTGCCTTACATAATTCAAATGGCATTCTTCGATAGGCAAACATACCGAATGGGCATGTAAATATGGTATTCTCCTAATCTTCTGGTGCGATCAAGATCTGAAGATAACCTGAAATGCCATCTAAAAAGTAATAATAGTCATAACCAGCCAATTTCTCAGGCATCTTACCAATAAAAGGAAGGGGAACCTGGTCTTTTTGAGTAGTAGAATTTAACTTTCTATAATCAATACATACTCACCACCCAGTTTGCACTCGGGTGAGAACCAACTCACCTTCTTGGTTTGTCACAACAGTGATTCCAGACTTCTTTGGAACCACCTGGACAAGACTTACCCACTTACTATTAGAAATCGGGTAGATAAACCCAGTATCGAGAAGCTTTAGCACCTCCTTCTTCATAACTTCCATCATTGGAGGATTCACCCTATGATGAGCTTGCCTTATGGATTTTGCATCCTCCTCCAACAAAATGTGGTGCATGCATATGGAATGACTTATCCCTTGGATATCTGCAATAGTCCACCTAATAGCCTTCTTATACTTTCTTAATATTCGAACCAGCCTCTCCTCTTGATTGAAAGTTAACACTACTGAAATGATAACTAGGAGAGTCTACTTATCTCCTAAATATGCATACTTCATATGTGTAGGGAGTGGCTTCAATTCCAATTTTGGTGCCTACACATCAGAAAGTAACAACTTTTGGTGAGCTTCAGGTAGTTGTCTAGAAGCCAAATCATACCTTTTTAAAGAGCTTTCCAATGAATCCAAGGCAGTTGTCATTTCTATAAGCTCTTCTCCCATTTCAATATAAGTGTTGGCTTCTACTTCCATATCCTCAATTAAAACAATTTCCAAATGACCCCTACAACTTAATTTAAACATTTCCTGCACCAAAGGATCAATCACATCAATAAAAAAACGTAATGATCATTAGGAGGATGTTTCATGAATCACTTCCCTATCAAATTCCATTATGAGGGTGCCCTTATGAACATCTATCTTAGTTTGAGTCGTATTAAGAAACGGTCTCCCCAATA
The DNA here is from genome assembly GCA_025629805.1 of Erythroxylum baracoense. Classification (NCBI taxonomy): domain Eukaryota; kingdom Viridiplantae; phylum Streptophyta; class Magnoliopsida; order Malpighiales; family Erythroxylaceae; genus Erythroxylum; species Erythroxylum baracoense. The sequence continues at coordinate 18,863,330 of JAOTAY010000190.1, forward strand.
AGATAGTTATCAAATTGCATAAGATGTCATCATTCATATCCACAATATAAAATTCTGCAGGAAACACTAACTTATTCACCTGCACCTAAACATCCTCAACCACACTATCAAGATAAGCATTAGTGCAGTCAGTCAATTGTATGATTACACTAGTTTCTTTCAAAGGGCCCAAATTCAAAGAAGCATAAATGGAACGAGGCATCACATTAATAGAAGCACCCAAATCCAACATAGCTCTATCGATCATAGTATTACCAATTTTGCAAGGAATGGTAAACATACCTGGATCTCGGCATTTTGGAGGCATCTTTTTTTTAGTACCACCAACAAATTCTTACCCATCATCACTTTCTCATCACCCTTCAATTTCCTCTTATGTGTACACAATTCTTTGAGGAATTTAGCATACTTTGGTACTTGCATAATTTCCTTGAGTAAAGGTATGTTGACTTCAACCTTTCAGAAAGTCTCCAATATCTCTTTATCTTTCTCCTCCTTGTTTGTTCTTTTCAATTTGCTAGGAAAAGGTAGAGGGTCATTTTTATTAATGTTGGTACTTTCTGAATTTGCCTTCGTACTCGATGACTAATTTTTTTCCTTTCCCAATTCCTTCTCGATCTCTTCCTCAGCAGCAATCCTTGATGGAGTTCTCTTGGAACCCTCAATCTCTTTTCCGCCCCGCAGGGTTATAGTACTAACATTCTTTTGGTTTACCTAGAGTTGGGATGGCAATTTTCCTCCACTTTTTGATTCTAGTCGATTGAGCCTCACTGCTATCTGACCCATTTGATTTTCCAAATTTTATATACTTGTTTTTTATTCCTGTCAAATTTGTTGTACACCTTGCTGAAATAGTTGTTGCATATCCTGTTGGAATTGTTGTATATCCTATTGCAATTGCAGATTGTTAATAGTAATATTCTTAACAAGATCTTCTAAAGATATACCTGAACTGGAAGAAGAAGCTCCCTATGCTCCTTGTTGCCTTCATTGAAATCCTTGTGCTCCTTGCAGTTGATTTTGGAAGAAATTTTACTGTTGGTTTCCTCCATATCTCAAGTTAGGGTGATCCCTCCAACCTAAGTTATACATCTGCAAGTACGGGTTGTATTGGTTTGGGAAGTTTCCTCCTGTAGCAAATATTCACCGTTTTTTAGGCCAAAAAATATTTCTCTAAAAGTAGTCTCTTCATCTCCAACCAAGTATTTATGCTTCCTGCTGGTAAATCAAACAACCAATCTTTTTTTACATCTTTGAGTGAGAACATGAAGGCTCTCAACATTATCTGCTCGTCTGTCACCCCAGGAGGCTTTATGCTCAAACAAACCATATTGAGCTCCTTGAGATGCTTGTGTGCATCCTCACCTACAAGACAATAAAAATTGGCTAATAAATAAATTAATCCACATTTTAACTCAAAGGTAGCATGTTCAGCAAAATTAGGAAATGTAATGTATAGGGGTCTTTGGGTTAAGTTTGGTACAGCCAATTCTCTCAACGTTTTCATATTTGCCATAGTTGCTTTAGATTCAGGTTCTGGGCCTCCTACTGAAGATGTTTTTTCTTTTATTCTCAACCTCCGTAGTGTTCTCTCGATCTCTGAATCAAGTTCCTCAATTTCTTTATGAGGAAATCTGGTCACTACCATACACCAACACTTACAAACCTTTAAAAGTTAACAAATAATCAAAAAGAAACAAATATATTCACAAAACATAAACTAAAATAAAATATGAAAATTGAACTACCACACTCCCCGACAACGGCGCCAAAATTTGACAATGCATGTTGAGTGCACTGCAAAATTTAGCTAACTCTGCACACTAAAATTTGTAGTTATGGTGAGTCGAGATTGAATCCACAAGGAATGTTCAGTTAGTTTTCTTAAAAAATTAATTGATGCAAGGAAAATATAAAAAGGTGGATTTTGGATTTTTAAGCAATTTAGAAATTAAAGAAAAAGTACTATCAAAACAAATTAAAACAAGCAATAGAAAATGAGAAAGGTGTTGAATATAAGTAAGGTCCGATTCTAGGGTTAATCTCGGCCTAAACATGATCAAGCATATTCCATCGTCCTAACATCTTTACAACTCTCTTCGGACTATTGATCTAAGACTAATAGAACGTTTTACTAATCTCGATTTTCCCTTAGGTCATGTTTAATCAAGATACGATCATTAATTAAACCTAAATACCGAATAACCTAGGATACAATCTTTAGATTCAATTTGGCAGTCGCATTACGAATTGGAAAATGATCAATATAGGCAGTAACCTCACACGTTCGAGTTATCTAACCTAGGTTATGTTGTTCCTAATGATTAACGATCATTAGATGCTACTCACAAACATCAAAAGTAATGATTACAGATTACATTCAATGTTTTAGCAATAGGTTTGAAATAAAACAATCAAAATAACATATTAAAATCATTCATCTGAAAACCTAATCCAATCAACACCAACAATATAACATTCTGAAAATAAATTACAACCTTAAAGTGATAAAAATAGCTTAATCGTGACTTGGTGTCGATATTCCTATTGAACCGGTATCAAAAGCTAGCCTTTCATTTCCATCTTCAAGTTCCAATAATAAACCTTAATAGCCTCCATTTATGTAAAAAGATTGAACAAAGAATGACCACAGAAAATTCCCTTCACAAGCTTTTCTACTTTTCTTTATAGCTACCCTTCTTTTGTTCCCATTGCCACTCCTTGTCACTATAACTTGACAGGACAATTTAATGTTAGAGTTTTTGGTTTTGTCACTGTTCATATATCTCCTTCTTCTCTGCCACAAGCTTTGTCTCCTCTTCTTCACACATACAACTCTCAGTTTTTCCCCTATTCTTCTTGCACTTTCTTCCTTTCTTTTTTAGCTCTCACGCTACTTGTGTTCTTCTCTTGCTTTAGCTCTAGCTCATGCTACTTGTGTTCTTCTCGTGCTTCAACTCTAACTCACGCTAACTATGTTCTTCTCTTACTTCAGCTCTAACTCACACTAACTATGTTCTTCTCTTTCACGTCTCCTAGCTAAGATAAAACTCAAATGAAGCAGTCTCCTTATGATTTCTTCACTCTCTATCTTCTTCTCCTCCCCTCTTTCAGTTGTTCCTCATTGTTTTTATCTCACTTTCATCCCCTTCAGTCGACTACTCCCTCCAACTGACACACTTCCACACTCTTCTCTCCTTTTATTTTGTCGCCAGCCCCCCTAGAAGTATTAGCTAGGTTTTTTCCAAAATAAGAATCATGTTGGATAGGTTTACCGTGTGATGCTCCTCTCCTTTTAGCCAGGTTTCCAAAATAAATCATCAGTTGGACAAGTGGCTAACGTCTTTTGTCTCCATTCCAACTGTTGTCTGAATCTTTTTAATTTTGCCTCACATGTTTTCAGCTCACATTTTTCTCTTCTTTTAACCACACATCACACACCACTCACTCACGTGTTTTTGCCCCTTCCTTCATTCCATAAGATAAATGTATAACTGTTATGTTGTCATGTTAAATCCATGCAAAAATGAGCTACTTCATTGTTTCTCATTCTTAATTCTCTTTTCCTTACTTGCTCCAATATTTTTCATTCTTGCTCCTTGAAGACAAAGAGTATAGAAATTGAAAAGATGACTTCAATTAGCATGCTTTCGAGTCAGTTTAATTCTTTCACTTTCAAAATGTACCTAAAATCAAAAATGAACTAAAATGAGTATCCTAAGCATTTCTGAGGCATTAATCACTAAGTGTAGAAGATAAAATAGATCAATATTTAAACACATATCACTTAGTGCAATTGAGAGCATTGAATGTTGAACTAAATTTAGGGCAGAATGAGGCATTGATGGATATATTGAAGCTTAGGCCAATGTTGCATGACATAATTAGAAAAGCTCAAAATAAAAATCCAAAAATTGTGAAGCTTATTGAGAAATTGAAAGAGAATCAGAATTCTGCGTTTGAATTGAGAAATGATACACGGTGGTTGAGGCAGAGACTATATGTACTTGATGTTGATAATTTGAGAAAAGAGATTTTGTAGGAAACACATAGAGCAGGCTATACTATGCTTCCTGGTACTACCATGATGCACAATACACTAAAACATCATTTCTAGTGGCCAGGAATCAAGAATCAAGTGGTTGAATATGTGGCTAAGTGTTTAACTTGCTAATAGATTAAAGTCAAGGATCAGGCTCTGGTTGGGAAGTTACAGTCACTACCTATATCAGAGTGGAAATGTGAGCGAATTACTATAGATTTTATAATGGGTTTGTCACGAACTCTGAGGCAATATGATTTCATATGGGTTATTGTGGACCGATTGACAAAATCAACCTATTTCTCACAAATAAGAGAGACTAATACACTAGATCAATTAGCTCGAAGGTATGTGAATGAGGTAGTGAGATTACATGAAGTCCCAGTATCTATTGTATTAGACAGGGACCCTAGATTTATCTCGAGATTTTGGAGAAGCTTACAGATAACTATGGATGAAAAGTTAAACTTTAGTATTGCATTTCATCCTCAAACAGACGGACAAAGTGAGAGAATGATTAAGACTGTTAAAATATGCTTAGAGCTTGTGGATTGGAGTTTCAAAGAGTATGGAATCAGTATATAGCTCTGATTGAATTTGTTTATAACAATCATTATCATAGTAGTATTGAAATGGCACCATACGAGGCATTATATGGCAAAAAAGTATCGTTCACTTCTGTACTGGGATAGAGAGGGTCTAAGAATTGTTGAAGGCCCGGAACTGATTCAAGATACTGTTGATAAAATTAAAATGATCCAAAATAAAATTAAAGTAGCATAAGACCAACAAAAGAGTTATGTGCATTAGTACCAGAAAGATATGGAATATCAAGTGGGAGATAAAGTGTTTCTGAGAGTATCACCTTGGCGAGGAGTGCTGAGATTTAGTAAAAAGGGTAACCTCAACCTTAGATATATTAGTCCATGTGAGATTATCGAGAGAATTGGACCATTGGCATATAAGTTAGCACTACCTGCTGAGAAGTCTCAGATACACAATGTAATTCATGTGAGTATGCTCAGGAGATATTAGTCTAATCTGACTCATGTGCTACCGACTCAAAAGGTTGAAATTATGAATAATCTAAGTTATGTTGAGGAACTGGTAAAGATACTGGGATATTAGACGAAGCAATTGAGAAACCAAGTAATTCCATTAGTGAAAGTCCTATGGAAGAATCATTTGAGTGAGGAAGCTACATGGGAAATGGAGGAGAACATGGAGAATTAGTACCCCTACCTATTTGATCAATCAGGTAAGAATTTCAAGGATGAAATTTATTAAGGAGGGGAGAATTGTAATATCCCATTTTATCCCATTTTCCCATACTAAGGGTTAGAACCTTAGATTACTATATATGAGAAAATAGGAAATGTATTACATTTACATGAATATCAGTAGCATAAGCATACACACATATGATTATTAATTTTCTACACATTACCAAGACTGTACATGCACTCAATTGACATTTCAGGGTATAAATGATTTTTCAAAAAATGATTATGAATGTGAATTGTGAATTATTGTGTCGTGAATTTTGATTTGGTGAATTTTATGTCTTGTATTTTGGTTAATAAATTATAATTGGTGATTTAGAAATTATTTGTTAAATTTGGGAGATTTTTGAAATTATGGGTATTTTCGGACTAGGAAAATGCCAAGTGACAAGACAAATTGATAAATAGTAGTAGAAATAAGTGACACATGATAGTAGAAATTATTGACAAGTGGCATTAGGATTTAATGACAAGTGTCATAGAAAATTGGGAGATAAATGGTTTAGAAATTGGAAGACAAATGGACTAGTTATTAAAAGGGCCAAGTGGAACCATAGGAAGGTGACAAGTGTCACTACCACTCACCACCCATCCCTCATGACTCTCTCATAAGAAAGACTAACTTTTTATTGTCTTTCATTTTTATCTTTCAATACATGCTTTCTTTTCTTCATCTTCTTCATTTTCTTCTCCATCTCATGACCATCTCACTCTCAACCTTACCACGTGGATTTTACCAAACTCCTTTACTTTGTTTCTTCATGATCTTGTTATCTTCTTATTATCACTAAAAGACCCAACCTATCCCACCTTAAATGAGGATGATCGTGTGATGCTTAGAGCTAGGGTTACTTGATGATTGAGAATGGCTTATGCTAAAACAAGTATATTAAGGATCTTCACAATTTCATTAATTAAAGTAATTATGATGATCATTAATGCTAGATAGATGGGGTTAATGGAGTTGAATATATGATGAAACGTTGATGAATGTATGGACATATTTTGATGTTCTATTTTGGTCTTTGTGATTAATGATAGATTATGTATTATTTTATGGATTGATTTAGTGAAAATGGTATATGATGAGTGCAGAAATTTTGATAAATAAATGTATGTGTTTGTGTTCTTCTTTTGAGAGTATGAAAATCATATATTATAGGTTGTTATATAGAGGAAATAGATTAGGAGTTAAGGTAAACTAAAGGTGAAATTATGATAAAGAAAAGACTAGTAAAATGTTCTTGAAATGAGAAGAACTAAGGTGATGGTGAATGTTAGAGATTATGTTCTGTTTTTGTATGATTGATAAATAAGGATTTATGAATTGTTTCATAAATGTTTATGAGTTAGAAATGAGGTGAGACTGATAAGGATATGGAGTCTAAATGATGAACTATGGAGATAAATTTTTGATGTATTGTGAAAGAGATAAAATTTGGAAAAAGTTAGGAATACATGTATAATGGGATTAAGTGAATGAAAACAAATCAATTGAGTAGAATTTTGTGAGTTTTAATGCAATCAATATGGTAGTTAGATTAGTAAAAAATGAAGTTGCATAAATGGATATGAATTCTGGAAATTTTGGAGTGTTAATGATGGCTTTAAGTATGTTGAATTCATGGAAAAAAAGAATGAGAAAAGGTAAAACACGATCATGGCATAGTCCCCACGATCGTGGCCTGGATAATTAGGTTCTGTCATGATCGTGGCATCTATCCCATGACCATGGCTAGTTACAATGGCTTCTATCACGATCATGGAAGGTCTATCGTGGGCTAGCATATTAAGTGAAATGTTGTCTTTTAAGTGATGTTTTAAACAACTAGTGCTACAGTACTTTCTTATGGTGTATTTAGGCTAGAAATGAACCTAGCTTGAAGTTGAACAAGTTGATAAAGTGTTTGATAATTTTAGATTGATAATTTAGAATGATCGTGAGATGTCAATTAAGGATACATACCTGGGATTGTCATTGAGCATGCATTGTATATAACACATATACAAATGTGTATGATTGAGTATTAATATGATATAGCAAATTAGTAATTTGTAAATGTGTGCGTGTTGCATGATATAAAAGAACAAATAGAAAGACAGCATCTAAACATTGTCGGGACGTCAAGGCAATAGCTATTTAGAGTGTACTAGTAACCTAGATGTTCTTACTAAGATTGTTTGTATTTGCTTAAATTTCAATTATTAAACTGATATTGATGTGAATGTGATGATTCTGGATATTGATGGTCTGACAAGTTTGATAATTGAGATCATATTGGAAGTGCTTCATTAAATGTGAATTTGAAAGAAATAGGTGTTCTCAAAAAATATGTTGAATGTTAGACTTAGGTCCGATGAAAATGTGAAAGTGAATGTGTATACTAAACGAAAGTGGTTTGATGCATTTCATTACATAATATGCATGATCAGATAAAAGCAGTTATGGCTAGAGTAGCCAGTGAAAAAGAGCTTAAAGCTTATAATATGTATAAAGAGCCACAGGCTCACTAGTAAAATGAGCCCGGTATTTACAATAGATACAGGACAGTTATCAATAAACCTAGTATCTACAATGGATACAAGGCAGTTAAAAAGATGCTCAGTCATAAAAATTAATAATAAAAGTGGAGTCTCATGAAAAATTGCATATATAATTTAATATGTGTATTATATGATTGATTGAAGCTAATTGTCTGAACTGTTCTAAACTAAAATATGAAATAATATGCTATATTTGATTATGTGAACTATCTATGAATTAAAATGTGAACTGTTATTGTGATTGATAAGAGTGAGCATATTAAGTTCGCAAAACTTATCAAAATTACAACATAGGTTTTCAGGTACAAAGAGACTTAGCTTTGAAGACAAATTAGAAGAAACTTAATATTGCATTTGGACTCAAGAAATGGCTCAAAGGTCAGTCAGCTGAGATTGTGGAGTTAGTTAGAATCTTTTGTATAGCTCTTATGTCATGTAGAACATGTTGTAATATTAGTAAACTCTAAGATAATTTTTGTGATACTGTATATATGGATTATGTAGCGAAATGCTACAATGTAAATTGTGTTTTTTATCAATGGAATAAGGAGCTTAATCTTTGACTATTATTTATGTATGATGTCAAATAAGTGAATGTGACTACTCTAATGGGCCATTTCCACATATGCTCGAACATCCTCGGGATGTACAGGCATGTGCTTGGTGGAAGTGGGGTGTTACAGCAGGTCTTCTCACTTTAATGGATCTTCTTAGTTGAACTGGTTTAATATGCTTTTATACCTTAGGAAACTCAGTTTGTAGAGGTATGGGTTCCGGTCTTTGTAATGGTATAGTACTGAGAACTTGATCCATTAGTTTTGACTATATGAGTGATGGATATGAAATAATTGTAGTATCTACCATTTTATCATATGAAGGGTAAGAAGGACCACCCTTATTATAAATATTATACTTCAAAACTTTGTTGTTTGTGATTATACGATTCTAATTCCTTTATCTCTATAGTAAAATTTGTATCTTTTAAAGTGGTTTGGATATCCAATAAAATAACAGTGAATGGAAAGAGAATGGAACTTATCTTCATAAGGTTGATACACATGTACTTTAGTAGGGCAGCCCTATACACGAAGATGACTGAGGCTAGGCTTTGACTCCTTATAGATTTCAAAAGGAATTTTTGAAACTAATTTACTTGGGACTCTATTAAGTATATATTAGGTAGTCTTTTTGGTTTTATATTAAAGGTAATCAGGTAAATTAGTACTGCTTTGTATTGACCTCATTATATTCTTTAAGGTGTGATTCTGCCTTTTAGCCACACCGTTTTTCTCAAGATTAATTGGCATAATGACATGAGCCACTGTTCTACATGATTCTACATATCTAGCAAACAAACCTTTTTCTTATCCTAAAACCCCATATCTACCATAATATTCACCTCTATGGTTAGATCTAACTATCTTAATAGCATTTTTTGATTGGTTCTCAACTTCAGCCTTAAAGTCTAAAATTTCTTAAGAACTTTAGACTTGTCTTTGAGCAAGAACACATATCCATAACAGGAATAGTCATCAATAAATGACATAAAATGTAACTTTATAAGGTTCACGTATGTTTGTATATATGAGTTCTAATATGCCAAAATCATGAGTTGCCCCCATTTTCTTTATTTTGGATAACTTACTCCTACAATAGTTAACACATGTTTCCAGATCATCATAATCTAAAGTTGGAAAAAGGATATCTTTAACCAATCTATTAACTCTATCTCTGGAAATGTGACCTAACCTTTTATGCCATAACATTTATTACTTCTCTTTTATTATGGTTTTGTCTCTAGTAGTAATATATGAAGAAACATACATCTCATTAGGGGAAAGACACATTCTATATAAGTCATATGACAAAAAGGCATTACCAATATTTTTTGCATTGAAAAATAACTTTACAATATAAGTATCAATGATAAAATTATAAACTTCTTTATCCAAAATAGATACAAAGATCAAGTTTCATGAAAATATGGTATATAAAATGTGTAACTCAATATAAAGAGTGATCCATATATCAAGGTTTAAACAAACATCGCCTATAAAGATTACAGTAACTTCTTCGTTATTGCCCAACATTAGTTTTTCCTCCTCCTTATTTAACTTTCTCTTTTATATGAATCCCTACATTATGGAAGCAATATGATTAGAAGCTCTACAATCTAACCACCAAGAACTTCATATGGATATAATAAGATTAGACTCATAAATCATACAAGCCAAGGAGTTATCTGATAACTCTTGCTTTTCTTTCTAGGTTTTATACTTTTAGCTGTCTAGCTTCTTACATCCCTTCTTCTTACAGAAGAAACATCTTGTACTCTTTATAACATCCTCGGGACATCTAACAACACTAGATTGAACAATAGCTTCATTCGAAGGAAATTTAGCTTTCATACCTTTAAATTTATTGGGCTTTACCTTTGTCTTCCCCTTGGTTGCTATTAAGGTTATATGAGTTATGTTCTTCAGCTTCTCTCCTTTGGCAACACAACAGGTGATCAATGCATTTATTTCCCAAGCTTCATCTTGAGAATTGTATGGTACCCAGAGTACGAAACTCTAATGGAAGTGTATTCAGAGCTTGTTGAAGTATACAAGCATCAGAAATATAAATATTTAACACCCTCAAGTTAGTCTGAAAGTGGGCAATCCTAATGATGTAATCCCTCACCCCCTGTTTTTGTATATCTTGTAAAGTATAATTCCTTTAATAAGGTACCTATTTCATCATTAAAAGATACCTTATATATCTATGAGACATTATTGGGGAAGTATATTCCTATGTTTCTTTATGGAAGTACACTTAGTAGATAGTTTGGAATGGATCTCTTTATGGTTAAATAACACATCCTATTTAACATTTCCCAGGTTGCATATGCTGCTTTCTCAACCTCCAAGCTAATAGATATAGGTGTAGATGGCCTATCCTTGAATATGGATATGTTAATATTTGTCATCTCCAATATAAATTCTACATCTTGCTTCCATTTCTTAAAATTGAAACCAATGAGGGCTTCAATCATAACACTATTATTATTAACAGAGAAGGTGACTGCAAAATTGATAATGTAGTGATAAACATATATGTAAGATAAAATCAATACTCAAAGCTACAAAATAGCATTTTTACTGAGCATCTTATTACATATATTATGAAACATATGTGGGCTAAATACATAATACATGTAGATAAAACCTCCACATAAAAGTAATCAAGGTACACACCATTAACTTTTATGATTATACCATCTATAGGCAAATAGATCACTTAAGCAATAATTTTCCTCCATCTTATGCCTTTGTGCACATCTCAAAGTCTCACATAAAACTAGTTCCTGTGAGTAGAAGGGCCAAACACAAGACCAAAGACATCCCCAAACATGTAAGTAGAATAATTCAAATACTAACTTGAAAAGCCACTACAGTAACTACATTCTTATTAGTATCCAAATGGATCTTCAAGTATAAGCCACACACTTACATGTTATCCTCATATTCTTTTATATAGGCATATAATATGTGACAATATATTGTTCATAGATGTAAAATCCTTATGCATGAACTCATTATCACATATTAGTGCTAATCACATTATTAGCAAACTTTATTTAAGAATTTATCATAAGGAAAATCTCAATCAGAATGATAATCATGCGATACTAAATAATAAATACACCATATAAGATACCAAAACAACATGTATCTTAGTTATTTCAAGTCAAGTGCATGAAAATTCACTCAATAATGGCTTTAATAACCTTATTTCATTTTTATGAACTTAAACCTTAATTATTACAAATGTAATAAATCCTAAAAACTTTTTAAAAACTCACTTTATAAATTGACAAGACTTTAAAAACTAACTCAAAATAATTTGAGAGACCATTTTGTAAATCTTGGAAATTTTGAGTTTTTTTTCCTTTAGTATGCTAACATCAACAACTAACATTAGCACTCAAATACAACGCTTGATGTGTCCAAACCATGCACGTCATGCTCGAGATGCACACTAATGCATGCCACCTCCACTAGCTTATGTGAGACATGCACGGTTATGAACAATTACATCCAACGCTCTAATCTTGTATGTGCCAACTATTTAGCACACGTTTCTGACAATTACTAGACGCAGGTGTCTACTTCCTCATCATTGTTTCTCTAGTCACTAAAAACAGGTGATTTTTGGTGATTCTTTGTCAAAAAATCACCCAAAGTCCATTTGGCCCTTTTTTCCTCTTAATACTTATTCAACATCAATTCAAACAACAAATATACAATTTATATAAGCAAAAACATAACCACTTTAATATCACATGTTAGTTATAATATAAACTTTAGTTATAAATCCAAGATCAACCATGAACTTGTATTAATAGAGAAAATGCCAAAAACAAACCTATTTTGCTATCTACTACACAAAGAATAAGATGTTGAATTGCTTAAACAAACTCTTCGATGTATGAACAAGCTCCTTAGATCAACCTTTATGAAAGTTACGTATCTTTATATTGTTAACGTCTTTTTGTATCTTTCTTAATGCGTGGGCCTCTTCACGGGTCAAAGCAATTGAACGTCCACTAATAAGTGTAGATTATACTATGTTTTGCTAGATGTTTAAATGTGTCGTTAGGTATTTCTTAGATGATTATCATGTGCTTATAATTACATTATTGTTAGTGTTTGTATGTACTTTAAGTGTTAGTTTGGTTTAAAGCAAGAATTAGATCTTAATTTTATGTTTCATAAGGTGTCTAATGTGTTTGTGAGTGTTGAAAATCCGGAAATTAAAGAATTTCATAAGGTGTCTAATGTGTTTGTGAGTGTTGAAAATCTGGAAATTAAAGAATTTCATAAGGTGTCTAATGTGTTTGTGAGTGTTGAAAATTAGGAAATTAAAGAACAAAGAAGATGGAGTAAACTAGAAGCAAGGCACGATCGTGCTCATGGGTTGTATTGTCTTTGTTGCAATCATGCCTCAAGAAGCATGATCGTGACAGAGAGAAAAATTATGGAGCACGATCGTGATAGAAGATTTTAAAGCACCACTTTTTTGTATCTTTTAAGGTTCAAGGCTATTTTTGGAACCAAATTAAACAGTGAAACCCTAAAAACAACCCTAGAACATTAATGCACTATTTAAGAATAAGAAAAATACAAAAAAAATGCAGTAGTGATTGAATCAAAGTGGATCAAAGTGGAGGGATCAAGAAAAAATTTGAAAATTCGAGCATTCCAACTTAAGGAGCAAATAGAGTTTTTATTCTTTGTCCCTTGTTTCTTTCGATGATATTGATGTGTAATTGGAATTGTAAGATATTAAACTTGTCTATGGAGTTCTAAACTCATATTAGGAATTATTCTGGATTTAATTTATGACTTTATTCATTATTTATTTCAATACATCTTCAGATGTTTATGATAATTGTTCATATATAAACTTAACAACAAATCGAGAGAGTGAGTCAAAGAGTAATCAGTGTTAGGTGTACAATGAGAGTTGGCAGTTTAATAGACATGAAATTATCAAATTAACGATTAAAAAGAGATCTAGGCAATGAAATTGATTATCTATTAGATAGCTTCATATCTAACTGAACACGTTAAGATAGTTTTGTGAATTGAGAGATTGCAAATCTTAAAATTTTGAATTCAATTAGAGCTAATATATTAGATATTAAAAGAGAGTAATCAATACCTTAAGAAATATAGGATCAAACACATAAATTGATTCAACAAGACTAAGGGAACGAAATAAAGAAAGCATACTTCCTAAATATTCAATCTTAATCAATCTCAATTTTTATTGGCATCTTACTTATTATTTGAATTATTTGCTTGTTTTATTGTTTGGTTCAATTTTTATCATTTATTTTTATTTAAATCATATTCTAAATACTTTGGACAAATTTAGGTTCAAATTGTTGACCTTGTATAATTCTTGTGGGCACGATAACCTTATTTACTACAAGATACAATTCATATACTTGCGGTGTATTAAGAGGTTTATTATATATAAAACTTACTTAGCATCCATGAACTTACTTAAGTAGGCAATAGGAGACCTTACAAACTATTTATAGTAACCTTATTAGGTCTCATCACAATGCTAATACCTAATTGGCCCACACTAATTAGGAAGCATTTTTCTCAATAGACTTTAACCCATTGAACTAGATCCTATATTAAGTTTCTTTATTATTTTTAATTCGGAGCAAATTAGATTTTCTTAACCGCAAGTTTATAAAAAAATCCATAATTAATAATTTTCCAATTAAGAATATCACTAACAACAAGAAATTGTATTGATCGTGAAATTTATGCATCTAATCACAGCAACTCTATGCTCGTGCAATTCCAGGTCCGATATACTTCCAAGATACTAGGAATACCACTTCAATATAAACATTTGTCGAAGAGTAAAACAGAACCCACAAAGCCAAAAATTTTAACCATACTTCTTCCATATAGCAAGCAATTCATGTTGCTAAGGTCCAACATAAGAGCTTTGAGATTCCATAGCAAACCGTAAGACCATATCATAGGTGATGTCTTCATACTATAAAGGGAAAGGATCAGCATCAACAAGCATCT
>JAOTAY010000190.1:18877813-18896126 GCA_025629805.1 Erythroxylum baracoense
CAAGAAAATTAAACAGACGATACCGCATTTTACCGAAAAGAGTTCTTTTTCTTGAGGCACTGCCAAGTACTCGTCGATTTGCATAAGGAGATTTGAGGAGCTTCGTTTGAACTTGTTTGAGTATAATCATTACAACATCTACCTCAGGTAGATGACGCTCTAGAGAATAATTGTCAGTATCGTCAGTCATGATGGCCATGTTCGAAGTTGGTGTGAGAGGAAATCTTTTCGATGAAGGAGAAAAAGTTGGATTCAACTCGAACACAAAGCTCTGTAATAGAAACAAATAAGTCAACCAAATAGTTAATCCTAATCAAAATTATCAAAATATCTGTTTCCATTATATAGGTCAAGGAGAGCAAAAAAATTTGGAAATAGATAATAAAAATATATACAAACAGCATTCAACATCACAGAATCAAGTAATGTTAATTACAAATAGAAAATACAAAGAATCAAACAACATTTGCTAACTAGTTTCAGAGAAAATGATAAAAAAATTTATACAGAATGATTCTAAACTTTGACAGAAAAGAAAGAGAAGCAATGCATTGAGTTTTGAATTGAACAGTAAATAAATGAAAAGCAAAGGCAAAGTTGATCTTCTCTAGTCCAAAATAGTAAAGGAACTTGTGAGGAATCATACTTCTGCTGTTTGGACACTATGATTAAACTCCAATAGGTCACTCGAATCATTGATTAGATCAGGTGAAACATCTTGGGCAACCTTGGTAAATTCACCATTCAAGCTTTTCTTAAAGACCTAGAGAAAAGAAAATATCGAAGTAGAACTTCAAACACAAAATAGAATGAATTAGCGGAGATGATGAGATTTAAGAAGTGAACCTTTTAAGGCTTCTTCAACAGTGAGTGGTTGGATCTGCAATTGGAAAGATCAGAAGATTGCGAGTGTTCTTCATGTGAAGTTTGATGGTCTTTCATTTCTTTAGCTTTTGGTAGGAGGAGTTTCGTTTTTGCAAAAATATTCTAGAGAACGTCCCTTTATAATCTTTTTAACTAGATTTGGTCCAAATTATGCTATTTTGATCCTCTACCTTCGCACAGCGGGACACTAGATTTTACATTTTAAACAGATAACAAAACAACGTTAGATTAAGAAATAGTGCATTTCCAGTTTACCGTAAGAGGTAATTATGCTAGGTCAACATCAAAACACCAACTGAACCCATAAGCAATAAACAACTTTATCCTAGTTCTTCTATTCATAATAGACACCAAACAAAGGGATTATTTGAATTTGACACCATTTTTATTTTTGATTATGGTTCTTCGTTTTTATTTCTTAATTTTTGCTTTTGTATTACAAAAATAAACACATATTTGATTGTTATAACAATATAATTACAGTTTATTAGTGATAATAGTTAAAGATTAAATAAAATATAAAAATAAATTAATTTTATAAAATATTTAAAGCAATAAATTTATTTTGATTTCTTATATAATATATATTAATAATAAATATGTTATATCTTATTATAAATATATAAGTAAATAATTAAAATCTTGTGAAGTTTTATTTTTAAACTAATATTTATTTATTGTTTTAATTGTTAAACCAATGTTATTATTTAGAATTAAACAAATGATGTTTATAATTTAAAATTAAAATTAAAATTAAAATTTATATATTTTAAATATATTTATTATATAATTATAAAATTTTATTTAAATTAAAATATTAGTTAATATTAATCTTTTTTTTAATTTAAAGAAATTTCATTGATGATAAAAGATTTGATTAAACCATTGCACAATGCTTAAGAGAACAATATTGAGCCAATTTTCAATTGACCCTCACAAACTATGCACGTGTCATTCATTAAACACTACTTCATTAGCAGAAGCTTTCTCTGAAGCTATACATTACTCTTCGTCTCTAAAGCTCTAACCCACTTGTATGCTACTTCTTAACAAATTAGCACGATGATCTCTCTAAGGCAGGCCTGTAGATGATCAGTAGTATCTCAAACCCATTGATTTATATATTGTTCTAGTATTAACGACCATATCATTATCATCGAGAAATGAAGAACATAAGTACTCCTTCCATCACAGGTATGTGATACTCCCCTCTCTATATATGGTTAAAGTTTGTAGTTGTCTATTAATTACATGCATTAGTTAAATTCTCCACGATCTAGCTAACTAAGCCCTACAAGCATTACTGAATTTCGAAGTCATGAGTTGCTCCGTTATTTTAGTTGACAAGTAATCCATCACTTGCTGTTGGCTTCTACTTTTTTCTTGTAACCTTCTGAGATTTCTTTCCATCCAGATTTCCTTAATGCATCCAATAAAAGATATAAGATAAAATATAATATTAAGCTATGAAATTGAATTCTAACTAACAAAATATTGCACAATATTTGTAAATAGGTGGAAATTTAAGCTCCTGAGGCATTTAGTTCCAACCCAACCCCATATATTCTTTGAGAACTCACATTCGAAAAAGATATGGTCCTTATTTTCCTATCCAAAATTGGATAGAACACAACCTACGTCAACATTAAGATGGAGCAGCCTATCTAATATATTCAATTTGTTCAGGGTGGCTAACCTTAAAATGAAAGAAGTATTAGCTAGTAGCTCTTTATGCCATACAATACGATGCCATTCCACTTTACCACTCCTCGATACTTGTCTGAGGGTGTATATTCTAGTAATAATTGTCTAGGATCATTAAGTTTGGATGGTAGTTAGGAGTGAGGAATTATAGCTCCTCTAGGAATTTAATCCACTAACCATCCCTTATGATGTGTTTACCTTGGCACTTATTAGATAGCTACTCCAACATTAAACAACTATCTAATATCTAATCAAAGAGCCATACCCTAACCATTTATCATACCATAGGTTAGGTTTCATAATACCCTTTAATTTTATTACTTGTGCAAGATAACAAGAATGGGAAGGTTTAGGGGTAATCGACCATAAACTCTAAACTCTGAGAATGTAGTTATAAAACCACTTAACCCATAAGGTTTCCTTATCCTATAGAATTAACCAGAGTTTCTTTAATATGAGAGCTCTATTAGAGTTCTTTATAAGGATAATTCCTAACCCTCCTTCAACTGAAAATATGGATAAATCTTACAATAAAGGATGCCAAGAGAAGGAGGACAAAAAGGAGGATAGGAAGGAGGAACTACCATATGTCCCATCCTTTCCATATGTTTCAAAGCTCCCATTCTCATGAAGGTTGAAGAAGAATTAAATGGTCATGCATTTTGCAAAGTCTTTAGAGAAGTTGAAGAAATTAGAAATTAACTTATTCTTTATGCAAGCTTTGAAGAACATGCCTAAGTATGCAAAGTTAATAAAAGATATCCTATCAAACACGCAGACTTAGGAGGATAATCAAACGATCTCCTTGACATAGAGTTACAGCTCCATAATTACCAGCCACATGCCCTCAAAATTGAAAGATCTAGGGTATTTTACAATTCCCCATGTTATTGGTAATTTAGAATTTGCCAAGTATTTATGTGACTTAGGGGAAAGTATTAATCTTATGTCTTTGTCTATTTTTAGGAAATTGGGGCTAAGAGATATGAAGCTAATATCCACTCTTATTTAGTTGACAAACCAATTAAGAAAGAAATCGTTTGGAATGATAAATGACGTGCTAACTAAAGTGGAAAAGTTTATTCTTGCTATATATTTTGTAGTGTTAGACTTTGAAGAGGATCAAAATAGTCTATTAATTATTGGTGGACCATTTATAAATACTAAAAGAGCATTGGTGGATGTACATAAAGGATAATTGATTCTTTGGATTGGTGATGAACGGGTTGAATTTAACATGAGTAAGGTATTGACGAATCAAAAAGGGGGAAAACTTTTACATAAAAATTGATATAGTTAATGAATTTTTAAATTAGCAAGAAAGAAGACTCTGATGTTGGGAATGTGGAAAATGATGAAAAGTTAGAGAAGGCGGAGGAGTTAGGTGAAAAAGCAAAGTAGGAAATCTTAGTAAGGATGGAAGCACCCATGCCACCTTCCATTGAGAACCCACCCACTCTAGAGTTAAAACCCTTACCTATACACCTTAGATATACCTTTCTAGGTGAGGGTCATACTCTACCCATCATAATTTCAAATAAGTTAGATGAGGAACAAGAAAAGAGAGTGGTAGAGGCAATTAGAAAGATGAAGAGAGCTATAGGATGGTAGATTTCAGACATAAGAGGCATAAATAAGTTCAAATGTTATGATGTATAAGATCAACTTTGATTAAGGTTGTAAGGTTGTGAGGGAGAGACAAAGCAGGCTAAACCCCTATATAAAAGGAGTTGGTAAGAAGGAAGTAGTGAAGCTTTTAAATCCAAGTATTATTTACCATATTTCAAATATTTACACAAACCACTCTCTCATTCATATGATCCAAGAACAATAAAGGAAAGTGATCCTTTTTAATCGTTATATTGAGCTTCATATAATCAATACGTACCCTTCACCTATGACTATTTGAGCAGAGATCAACTCACCTTTTTCATCACCATTCTATAGGTAGAAGTATTTGATATATGGGGATTAGATTTCATGGGACCTTTTTCATCTCTATAAGGAACACATACATACTGATGGGGGTAGATTATATCTTGAGATGGGTTAAAGCAATGGAGACTCTAACTAATGATGGTAAAGTGGTGCAAAAATTCATCAAAATAATATTTAATAGATTTAGAATTCCATGGGCAATCAAAAGTGATAGAGGAGCCCAATTTGTGATAAAATTTTAAAGTCCTTCTTAAGAGGTATGGAGTCTATCATCGAGTGGATTTTTAATTAAGAGCTAAAGAGAATCTTGGATAAGATAGTTAATGGTTTGAGGAAAGATTGGACATTAAAGCTTGATGGTGTTTTACAGGTATATCAAACTTCCTTTAAGACACCTACTAATATAAATACCATTTCGACTTATTTATAGAAAAACTTGTCACTTGCCTATGGAATTGGAGCATAGGGCATATTGGGCAACTAAGGCATTAAATTTTGATTGGAAGATAGTTGGTGAGAAGAGACTGCCATTAATTAATGAAGTAGAAGAGTTAAGATTTGATGCTTATGAAAATGCCAAGTTGTATAAGGAAAAAGTAAAAGAAAATAGCATGATTCCTATATTAAGAAGAAGGAATTTGAAATAGGAGATGTAATTTTTCTTTTCAACTCGAGATTAAAACTTTTTTTAGAAAAATTCGTGTCACGTTAAAATGGTCCTTTTAAGGTTACTCAAGTGTTTAAGCATGGAGCTTTAGAATTGGAGAATGAAAAAAAGGAATCCTTCAAGGTTAATAGCCATAGATGCAAACTATATTTAGGAGGAATATACTCACAAGAAAGGGAAGTAGTTTCTTTCCTTTTCATTGGTTGAAAAACTAAAATGGAATAGTCAATCTAGTAACCTTAAAACTAGCATAATTGTTTATATAGGTTTTTATAATTTTTTTGGGCATGTTTGTTGCTTTTTTTTGTAGTTTTTAAGTTAGTTTAATTAATGGATGAGCATCAAGTGTGTAAAATTATTTTGGAATGGTTCCAAGAGGGGCATGATCATGCACATGTATAATCGTGCAAATTGGAACACAAGACCCTTTATCACAATCATGAATAAATGCATGATTATCGAAGTCTGGCCTCCTAACCTTTGTTACGATCATGCATTTGTACATGATCGTGACAGTGCAGACACCTACATAAGTTACATGATCAAGCAAGTGTGAATTTTAACCCTCTAAACCCTAGACTATTTGTCTTTATCTCTCTCCCTTCTTTTTCCCCTCACTTCTACTCTCTGTAGTTGGCATCCCCAACCCTTTCTCACTTAATTTTCACTCAATTTTTAAGAAAATTTCACACTTTCTTCCATTTTTACATAGTTTACTTCTAGATCCAGTGATTGTTTCATTAAAACTCAATTTTCTTGGAAGTTTGAGAGTAGATCTTTCCTTTTGCATTTACCTAAGCTTTTTTGTTGTTCCTGGGGTGTTCTTTTATTGGTATTCAAACACATTGAAACAAATCATATAAAGGTCTAAAACTAAAAAGTAAAGGTTATTAGAAGTACTGCACGTGATTTAGCTGCAAATTTTAGAGCTCCTTCCCCTATTTTCTCATAAGAAGAAGGTGAAAATTTCTAAAAACTTCGCTTTAAAATTGTTATCGCACCTTAATATTTTCATTTCCAAATCTTGAAAAGATAAAGTAGAATTTTGAGTATGAAAATCAATTGGAAATTTTTCATTCATTGTGATTATGTTGTTTATGAAGAATTTACCATAGAATTCTATACTACTTTAAGTTATAAGCCAAATAAGTTAGATAATTTTTGGTTTAGATTAAAAGGGGTTGTAATTCAAATAGAGGACATGCTAAAGTAAAATTGAGTGATGTTATAAGGGGCTATAATTCAGACAGAGTACATGCTAAAGTGAAATGGAGTGATGTATGTCCTGCCTTATATTGCTCGGGAGACCCCCCACACTTTATGTAGACAATGTGTTTATTAGTTGCTCCACTTAAATCTCTAAATTATGGATGTAAGAAGTATGCTTTTTTTTTGCAATTTGGTCAAACTTAGCTTCCATCCTCTTCTGGCACTCATCTTGGCTCATGAACTTAGATTTCACCATATCCATTATATAACATCTCGTCTCTCAAATTGTTGAGAGATTTAAATTGTTAGACTAATGAGTCATATGAGTGGCAACATATAGAAAAAAAATTGGTACAACTATTACATGATTACATAATTATTTTCAAATACATAATATTAGCATACACACATTAATTGTGAATTAAATAAATTTCACTCAATTGACATATTCTGGGGTATAAAATTAAGATGAATGTGGCAAATGCCTAAGCATAATGAATGTTATATGAATGTATATTTCCAATGTCTTGTACTTTGATTTACCAATGACAAGAATTATGGATTATAATTTGTAAATTGGAATTAATTATTACGAATGGGAGATTTATGAATTAATGTGTATTTTTAGACTAGGAAAAATGCCAAATGGTAAGACAATTAACAAATGGCAGTAGAAATAATTGACACATAGTAATAGAAATAAGTGATAAGTGGCATTAGGATTTATTGACAAGTGGCATAGGAAAATGGGTGACAATTGGTTTAGAAATTGAAAGACAAATGGACTAGTTATTAAATAACTTGGGGTACCATTACAAGAAGACATTAATTTGGTTATTATTTGGTAAGTGTCATAACATGTGTCATGACACTCACCAAGCATTTAGTCTCCATGCTTTTAACCTACACGATTTACACACTTGAAGATCATCTTTCATTTTACTTTTACTACATGCTTTCTTCATTATCTTCTTCTCTCTTCTTCACTCATGACCATCTCATTCTCACCCTCACCACATTGAGTTTGCTATCATTCAACACTAGCCACTCCAAGATACTTTGTTGCCTTCATCTGGTTGTTGAAGAACCCAACCTATTTCTCCTTGAAAGAAGATAATCGTATGGTATAGGAGAGCTAGGTCAACACACATTTTGAAGAGGCTTGGAGTTAAACAAGTAAGTTATATATGGTTCTTCATGGTTTGTTTTCAAAAAAAGCATTTATGATGATAGTTTTGAGATGGATTGATCATGTAAATGGAGTTGAATATGTGCTTTAACATGGATTAAAAAATGGAGATGTTCATGTTCTGTTTTTCTATAAATGATTAATATTAGTTTATAAGTTGTTTTATAAATGTTTTTGAGATGGAATTGAAGTGATTTTGATGAGGAAATGAAGTAGAAATGATGGACTATACATAAGATATATTGGATATAGTAAGTAAAGAGTCAAAATCTAGAAAAGTGAAGGAAAAAGGGTGGTCCACGATCATGGCACTCATCCCACGATCATGGACAGATGCATTAGCTTCTGTCAAGATCGTAGGAAGGTACCCCACGATCGTGGGCAAGGTTTGGAAATGGTAATTTTAGTTTTGTGCAATTGTTGAACCAACTAATATTGAGGTACTTTCCTTTAGTGTATTTAGATTAGAATGAGGCTTGAAATGAACCTAGATTGATGCTTGAAAAGTCGATAAAGTTTTTTATATGTTTGGGTTGTTAATTAAGGCTATAACAAAGGAATGAATTGATAATATTAATGTACTAAAAATATGTAAAATTACAGATGTTTTATGAATGAAAGTGTTCTTAGGGACGTTAAGGTGATTCAAAGGAGATGAATAATATGAATTAAGTATGAATGAATGAGAATTTGGATATTATGTGATCGTTATAATGCTAGAAAAAGGATTGGAAACTATGTGATTGATGAATGTATGAATTATGAAATTAGAGTAATCAAGTATATATACTTGAGGTATTAGCCTAAGTGTAAACTAGTAATATCCAAATGAGAATGATAGAATGATCAAGACTTGTGATTTAAGGATACATTACCAGGAAAGAGTCATTTGAGCATGCGTTGTACATAACACATATACATATGTGTATGATTGATACTTATATGATTGATCAAATTAGTAATGTGTGTACAATGTGTGTATTGCATGAAGATAGATACATAAGATTAAACATCACCATCCAGATGTTTTCCAGATCATGAAGGAAATGGCTTATCTAGAGCTTACTGTAAGTCAACCTAGATGTTACTCACTAAGATTTGATTTATTCTATTATATTTCAGTTATTGAACTGTGAATGATCTGAATGTAATAATTCTGAACATTGATGGTCCGAGGAGTTTGATAATTGGGAATGTATTGGAAGTGTTCTGATTGTATGTGAATCTGATATAAATAAGTGTACTCAACAAAAATTTTAAATGCTGAACTTATGTCCGATGAATATGAAAATGACTGTGATTGAAATAAATGAAAGATGTTGAAAGTGAAATATGTGATTTGATGTATTTCATTATATGATATGCATGATCAAACAAAGGATGTTGTGACTAGAGTGGTCAATGAAAAAGAGCTTAAAGCTCAGAAAATGTGTATAAAGAGCCACAGGTTCAGTATTATAATGAGCCCAGTATCCACAACAGATATGGGACAGTTAAAAAGGCAGTCAGTAACAACAAAGTAACAACGAAAGTGGAGTCACATATACATTTGCATATAACTTAATATGAATTATATGAATGACTAAAATGAACTGGTCGGACTGATCTCAAATGAAAATGTGTAATAGTGTACACAAGTTGTATTAGTTGAACCATGATGAAATGTAACTCGATATGCAATATTTGATGTTATGATCTATCTATGAATTGAAATGTGAATTGTCTATATGCCTGAGAAGAGTGAGTACATCGAGGATGTTTCACTCATTTAGTTCGTAAAATTCATCAAAATTGTAACGTTGTCTTTCAGGTTTAGAGGAGATATTCAATTAGACTAATTGGAGTATAACCACTATAATCGAACACGAGTTAGTGGTCGGGATCAGATTGTACCTGCGTATGTCTTCAGTTATTTTTATATTAACAATTGTATTATGCAACTATTGTACAATGTATATGTGAACTGTAAAGTGTAATGACAATTATGACTGGTTATGTTTGTAAATGATATGGGCCAAATTGATTACTGGTTTGCTTAAGATGTGTTTGATTTTTGGAAAATTTGTCATGATTTGATTTAATTATCTTAACGTGCCATCCTCGTAGAGTATGTTCTTGAATATCTTCAACATGTTTGGGAATATGCTCTATAAGAGTGGTATGTTACATATTAGCTTTTCCATCGTTGATTCCAATAAACTGAGCTTATCTTGTTAAAATTATAGTAGGCATTGTGCTCTTAATTGATTTCCTGTATTATTAGACTAAGAGAAATTTAGGTTTATCTTCTACCACTATAACTATTCAGGTAAGTGTTATTACCACCTCGATTTAGTTGTGCTCTCATAAAATTTAGCTGCTTCATATTGTTATTGTCCACTAGAAAACAATCACTTGTAATATGACCTTCTCAACTTGACAATTCATATTCATATTGTATTGCTTTTAGTGGGCTAGAAAAAGTGGCTTTCAAGTTGTTTATTTACTTAGCCATGTTTGTTACTTAAGCCTATAATGGTGTCACTGAATCAACAGCAAGCATTCTCTTTCGATCTTTGAAGGTTGATTAATATTACTCTTCTCTAAAGTCTATAGATAACTAATTCTTGCCATATCCTCTAAAAAATCATGTGCAACATCTACTGTCTTTGTCATCAATAAACCTCCAGTTACTGTATAAATTGTACCTTTATGGGTGGATTCACTCTATTTTATAAGGTTTTTAATAGGAACTCTTTGGGTAAGTTATAATGTGGGCAACTTCTTAAATCTTTCCCATACTTTGTATAATGATTCCCATTATCTTTACTGGAAATTTGTTATCTCCTTTTTAATCCTTGTGGTCTTCATTAAGGGAAAGAACTTAGCCAAAAAGGCTTGTATAGACTACTGCCATGTCGTCATGTTCTCTAGGCTAAGAAAATTCAACCACGCTTTGTCTCAATCTTTAAGCATAAATAGGAATAATCTCATCTTGGTTGCATCTTCTGATAACCCATTTTATCTAGATATGTTGCATATCTCTAGGAAATTGGCTAAATGTGCATTAGGATTGCCATTGGTCAGTCTATAAAACTATGCAATGGTTTGCAATATGTTCAGCAAGGCTAGTTTAATTTTGAAACTATTTGTTTACACCAGTGGTCTTATGATCCCTTGTTGATTAGCTTTGAACCCTGGCCTCATAAAGTCCATAACGGTTCTTTGCTAACCTCCTTGGTTCCCTTCTTCTACCATTGGTCTTTTTATAGCTTCTTCATGTCTTACTTTTCGAAGTTCTCTCTCTTGCTTAGTGATGTTAAAATTATATGTATCTTTGACTTTGCTAGAACTCTTTATTATTCTTATGTTTATGCACCTGTAATCACACAAGAAAAGTGTTAAATTCCTTAAATAATAGTAACTCAAATTGCACTAAATGCTAAATTTACAATCCTCGACAATGGTGTCAAAAACTTATTTGTTTTATTTTAAATCTATCTATACTGTAAGTATATAGGTCATATCTTTATAGGTCATATACTGTAATTATTCTTGACAACTACCAATTTTTGTAACACTTTGTTTAAGGTAAAAAATGTAATAATGTAACTAGAAAATAAACTAAACTCAAGAAAATTGATAATTAAATAATTAACAAGAAGCAGGAAATTTGTTAATTAATCAATGATGACAACTTAGGAGTTGCTTCTATCCTTATTTTGTTTTCACTTTACCTTCTTGATTTAAAAATACTCAACCTTGGATATCTAATAGTTATGATTACCCCCTTTCGAGACCTAACTATGTAACGCAAATTAAAATAGATAAAATTAAATTGTAATCTCTCAATCTCTCAAAACTCCTCTTAACTATCTAACTGGACTTGAAGCAATTCTATAGGAAACTAACAAGCAATTAACATTTCTCTTCATTTTCCTATTAATATGGTATTTACAAGTCATCATCTCTTGCTGTGTAACATAACATAGATAATTTCTATTCTCTCCACTTTGATCAAAGATAAAAACAATAAACACCATAAATTATGTTTCTATTAAATCAATAACATAAAAGTTTAATAAAACAATTCAAGAGTAATTTCTAATACAAATTTAGAAATCCAAAGCCAAAATATATCCTAAAATTCTCATCATCAACATTTAATAACAAGGAAACAAAAGGAAAGTATAGAAGTTTGAATTTTGAATGTATTCTTCTTATTATCCTTAAGCTAGAAAGTTATGCAGGTTTGTTCTTCTGAAATTTTGCCTCCTTGATCTCTTTCTTAGATATTCCAACCACCTCTCTTTATTTTTTTGGTTGCCTTTATATACTTTTTAATCCTCCTGGGGCTCTATTTAAGGTTTCCTCACTTGTTTTGTATTCCAAAAATAGCCCCAAATCATCAAAAATACAAAAATCTCACGACTTAAACATTTGGCATTACACTATTGTGATTGTGCACAATTGTGCGCTTCTTCTATCTGCACGTTTTATCATGATTGTGTACAATTTGTACGATCATGCACAATTTGCATGACTGTGAAAGAAGGTCTCCAACAGCTTTAGCTTCCATCTTGCATGATCATGACAGACCTCTTCCTCCAGCTTCTTCTTCAACTTTTCTTTAAGTTCCCTATCTCAACTCATCATCTAAACACATTAACCATCCCTTAAATTATGCATTAAGATTAAATTCTTTCCCTAATTAATAATAATAAGATAAAACATACAAAAATACTAACAAAAACACAAATCTAAGTTCTACCACACATGATTATTACCTAAGAAAACACCTAATAACACATTCTACAACCTAAAAAATACACTATAAATCAAACCTATCATATATATACAAATATATGTAACTAAAAATGGAAGATATAAAATATCAGGATAATAACTACAATATTGAGAATATACAGGATATCAATTCACTGCAAAAAAGTAGGCTTTTGAATATGTTTTTTATTTGCTACGAGTTGGAAATTGTAGCTAAAGATCAATATTTGGCAACGATTTTGAAAATTGTCACCAAAGGTTGACCTTTAGTTAAGTAGCCTATTAGCTACGTTTCTTTTAGCGATGATTTGAAAATCGTTGCTAAAGTGCAAACTTTTGGCTATGTTTTTTAGAATTTTAGCTAAAAATCTCACTTTTGGCTATGTTATTTAAAATCATAAATTGCAACTAAAAGTCATTTGTAACAATGTCAAAAACTTATTTTAAATTTATTTAATATAAGTATGCATTATGTCAAACAAATAACGCAGTAATGAAAAGAGTATTTTCTCATAAGGATTGTGTTTATTAATTACAAAATTAATCTAATAAAAATATGAATAATAAAAAGAAGTAATTGAATAAAAATATTTTTAAAATACTTAAAAACAAAAATGTCATATTAAACGAATCTAGGACTTCCTATTTCACCAAGACTAATCCCACTTAACTCATTTAGTATAATCAATTAACTACTACTCCCTGTGATAACTATGAACTTATGAAATTCATTAAGTTAGAAATTCATAGTAGTACATACAATTTCCTAAATATGTCTATCTTATGAAAATAATATGATATTTCAATTATTACCTTTTAGTCTTAAGTTAAATCGTAAGACATGCAATTCTTGATCTAACAAGCACAAACATTAGTCATAAAATGAAATAGTAAATTTATAATTGGAATAAAACCTCAATTTAATTCAAATTAGGCAAGGTCAAGTATTCATATTCTAACTACATTATAGTCCTAAAAAGTATAGCATCAAAAAATTAAATAATAAATTAAACATGAGTTAAGTTATGATTTAGGAAAGAGAAAAACTATGAATTGAAGTGTAACATCAAATAATTAAATAATAAATCAAACATGACTTAAGTTGCACTTTGAGCTATGTTTTTCAAAATCGTAGTCTAGAAATTGTAGCTAAAAGTTGCACTTTTGGCTACGTTTTCTAAAATTATAGACAAAAGTGTATGTTTTTTGAAATCATAGCTAAAAGTTGCACTTTTGGCTACATTTTTCAAAATCCTAGCTAAAATTCACAGACCCTTCAATTATAATTAAAAACATTTGATGCTTTTTCTTTTAGCTATGAATATCTTTTCGTAGCCAAATGCTTTTAGCTATGAAATTATTTTTATAGGTAACTTAGAAACCCAAACATAAGCAAAATTTAACACTTCGTATTTCTTATGTATAATTAATTCTTGTACCCATTCAATTAGAAATTTTTCAAAAATAACTCTTTTTTCTTCATATTCAAGTATTATGAATTCATTAACTTTCACTTGATCATTTTGTGACCGAACATCATATTCATAAAAATCAATTTTAACATTATTTATAATGATTCTAAATCTAAAAATAAGTTTATCTAACAACAATCTCATTTCAAAAATTTATAAAACTATAAACTCAAAATTAATTAATATTAGATAGATTTATACTTTTTTTATTTTTCTCTTTTAAAATATATGATTTGGCAATTTGTATGATGTCACAAAATTTTGAAATAGGTTTAACATCAAGCTTGTAATTCTCATTATATTCAAAGCATAATGGCAATTGAATTTTTGGTGCATCTAGATTTGACAAGGCTACAGTTTTTGTTGGTTCAACCTTTGGGGACGATTCTTTAGCAATGATTTTAAAAATAGTCACCAAAGGATCAACATTTGGCAAGATCACCCTCCCATTGGCTACATTTTTGCCAAATCGTAGCCTATTATATCAAAACTCCATTCTTCTATTTTCTTCTTTTGGCTAAGAAAATGTTTTCATGGCCAAAAGTTTTTACCTACAAAATAGTTTTGTAGCTAAAGGTTATATCTATAGTTTTATCTACCAAAATGGTGTCATTTTTCATAATTAAAACCTAATTACCAAGCAGCCAATGATTTTGTCTGCGTCCTGCATAATCCTCCTCGTGTTTTGTTATCCTCCTCTTGTTCTAGTAGCTATGTTAGTGGTCCATCTTTGTCTCTGATGTTTATTAGTCTTTATCTTCATCCATAAGAGAGTTCTTCTTCTCTAAGTAATTTGTCCAGCTTATTACTTGATCTTATTTTTGGACGGTGGGAATTTATATTTGTTTGGTACCCTTTCAAATGATTTCTTAATGTTCCACTTCTTGAACTTTATTATGGTGGTTTCTTGAGTTACATTAGGTCTAATTGGTTTAGCTTCTATAGCCTTCAACTTTCCACATTTGTCCAACTTGGTATCTATCATTTGTTGCTCGTCTAACTTTCAATCATATTATTAACTTTTGGTCGCATTTATAGCACTTCCTTTTCGTTTTTATTAGTTGTAATGATTTACATGGAATATTAATGGTTTTATAGTTCTTCTTTCAGTTCTTTCTTTATTGAAAGAATATTTTCTTACAAATTTAGGACAAGTAACTATTGCATATATATTAGAAGCTGAGATTAACATTGGATTCCATTACACTTTCTTCTCGTATAAAGTTCTTCCTTTCATTGTGAATGTTACTCGTCATGCAATTATCTTCTAATGCCTTCTTGTCCTTAAAGTATCATTGCTATGTTGGCTCCTCTATGTACGCCTTTCTAATCATGGATTTTCCCTAAGATTTAGGCCTCTTAGAGTTACTAACAAGGAAGAGAAAAATGGTGATAAATCAGAAGATACACTTCATGCCACCATTAAAAAAAGAAAGAAGGTCCTTATCATGTAAAGAAATTTAATAAGTGATGTCTTGTGTTGTTAATTGCTAAGTTTTATCTGCCTGTTGCTTGTTAAATGTGGAATCCAGGTTCTTCAGTTTATGGGTCAGTGTGTTTCTTATGGTTTTGAAAATTCTCGTGATATTGGGAATTGGATATTTATAAGTGCTTTACTTTAAATGTTTAGTATTGGAATGGTCTGTACTAAATTGTTGATGCATCAATTTAGTTAGACTAAGAGAGAGAGCTCTTAGCAGGTCTATTACAAATGAGCTTATTTCTATGTGAAATCCTTTAATCATGGAGTACAAAGATTCGTGGGTCAAGAAGGCATACAAATACGACTATTTAAAGCTTTATTACTTGATGCTACCTATTTTATTTCTCTCATTTTAAATTTTCTATTTACTGTGAGATTTTGATAGTTGTAGAGTGTTCAATACTTACATAGATCAGTTATAAGGAGTGCCCAAAATTCTCTTTCTAATTGGACATAGTTTTTATGACTTTTCAATTTGCATTTTTTTCTCTTATGATTTTTTTATATTACTTGTGCAGATCCTATTACAAATTTACTTCTTAATGTTTGCATCATCATATGATCTTGAGGGCATGGAGATATTTAATTATTAATATGCAAAACGAGATATAATTTGTTGTTTTTCTACACATAATAATACGACTTTGTTGTCATATAAGGCAGAAGATATAAAAAAAGCAAATGGTGTTCATTTTCCTGATGAAATATTTAAGTTTTCTCACATTACTATTCTAGAGACTTGCACTTGAGGTTTGTAAGTTAGAAAAGAAGTTCTGATACTTTTAACTCATTTATTATGATGAAACTCTATTGGTTCAACTCCTAGTGGCATTTGATTACTATTAACCACACACTTCATCATGATGTTAAAGTATGTACATATAAACAATAACTAATATCTTTTGAATGGTTTTTTCACTGATGACATTCTACCACTTACATAGTGTTCAAATATATCTTTGACCAAAGCCTATGATGTGTTTAGGAGGAAGTCTTTTATTATTGAAGATGTCAGATCACTTATTAATCTATGGCATATGTTCTGGGTTTTATTAATCTTTAAGGCTGAGCGGCAAACTTAGAATGTGCATATGTAGGGGATTTTTGACTAGCTAAAAAATTAAGTTCTGATGACCATTACTTCTTCTGTGAATATTTTGGTAATTGCGTATAACTTTATATAATTTTTCATTTCCTTGTTTGATTGTACACTTTGCTTCTATATTGATTATTTCATTTAACAACTTCTCGTTGTTAGATTCAAAAGTTGAGCCTAATATGTACTTTTTGAAATTCATTGACGACTCTGCTTCTAGATTTATGCTATCAAACAATCCTCGAATCACATATGAGTTATGTTGTTTCTAGATTACCTAAGAAAAATAATTACATCTATGATGTGTTTTTCATTCTAATTTGTTTTCATAATAAAATTATTAACATAAACTCATCATGAAATTTTGAAAAGGAAGATTTTTTTATGCCAAAAGTGAGCTCCGATTGTATGTATCAGCTAAAATCCCTCCCTGCTGAAGAACAAATCGGTGCACAACAAATCTATTCACTAAAGTATAATCATCATTTGCCTTTAATGGTCGATCTTGTTCTTTAAGGTTTTTAGCCTCATTTGACTTAACTCTCTTTCTTTATTCTCTGCATCTCAATTTTTGTTAAGAAGCTATTAGATGAATGTGTAATTATATATACTATGCATTGTGTAAAGGTTGCTCGAATCTTCTAAAGAATGTAGATGAAAATGGAGGTGGTGGCCATGTCCCAACGGTCTATACAGGATTAGGCAAATCGATAGTTTTGAACAATCTATATGTATATTATAAGTAATTTGTATTAAGGATCAATATTAGTTCAATAACAAAGTTGAAGTTGGTTGAAATTGATTTATTAATTTAATTATATTTTCTATGATTCAATTTAATTTTGCTCTTCTTAATCTTGTTTATTTAAAACCCTTCTCATTGTTTATTTAATTTAACGTGACTACTGACTGTGGGACTACTCATAGGAATGATCCAACTCTCCACCTGCTACAATTATTTTGTAAGAATTGGTTTTAATTTAGTTACAAGCCATAACCATTTACAATGAGGATCCAACCATTTAGCCTTTCCAAAACATCATGAAATGAGGAAATTTTGTAATTAATTTTTGTCTAAAATAATATGGTATTGGCTTTGTTTTAAGACATCTTAATGTCCTTTACTCAAATAAAGGTGGGGAATTTGCTTTTTATAAATGTACAACTCTTAGACTTCAATAATTAATGCAATATTTTTATATGAAGTGTTGGTATATTTTGTATAAAGTAATGATATTTTTGTATATGGTGAAGGTATTTTTCATATATAAAAAGCTTTTTTTTAATAGACTATCTTTTAAGAGAGAGAAATAAAAGACATTTAAATTCATAGAAATCATTTAAATAGAAGTACTTCAATAAAATAACAAATATATATGATAAAAACTCACCTACAAATAAAACCCTAGTAAACCCATGTATAAGATGAATTTGCCTAACAAAGGATTGAATCTTGCTAAGAAAGTTGATATTTCACTGGAAAATTTGTATTCGTGTAAAAAGGGGATAACATTAATGAATATCCTAAGCATACCCTTTTCCTAAGAGTGGTAGTATTTCTTATTTAAAGAAGGCACGCTAAATTGAGTTAAGGTACTTTTGAATATAAGTGATGGTATTTTGCCTACATATTAATAGTAGTTTTTATGACACTGCTAATATTTCTTATTTAAGATGGTTTTTTATATGTTATTTAAATATTATAGTACAAGTGGTACTTTGTGTGTGGATTTATGGCATTGATTGTATTAAATCATGATATTCTTTATAAGTAATATATACTTACTTCTAGTATTTTAATAATTAGAGTAAACATATACTTACTTCTAGTGTGTGTGTGTGTGTGTGTGTGTGTGTGTGTGTGTGTGTGTGTGTGTGTGTGTGTGTGTGTGTGTGTGTGTGTGTG